>CM065052.1:89953289-90514127 GCA_032883995.1 Coronaproctus castanopsis
TTTTTCAGTTTATATTAATAATAATGTTATACCCCATACGCAGATACAGCTAGATACCTGGATATGACATTAGACGCTAAACTTCGTTAGAAAGTTCATGGGAAAAAGTAAAGAGACGAGTTGGAAATAAGATATAAAAACTATATTGGACGATTGATAGGCATTGTTCGTTATCAATTTACAATAAAACGTTAATATACTTGAAACTCGTCTGGACCGACGGTATACAGTTATGGGGATGCACTAAATTTTAAGAAACATTGTGATCGCAACATGTTACGTAAAACATATACACATCCATAAACATCTACAGATCGAGCACCTTAAAAATGTTTGAAAAATGTCACCACAAATACAACTTAAAAATCGTGTAAACACTGAAACGCGTCATCTTCTAAATAAGCATAGCTCAAGAGAACAAAACTGAATGAACTAATATTGAATTAATTTAGATACATAGTTTTAAGCGGTATATAATTTATTACTTTGGTTAATATGTGAAAACCAAAATTCCATTGGTTAAATTTTGGTATTAATATTATTTATTTATTTGTTAAATTCAACTTGTTTATTAGTCTATCTAGACTAGATGGGAGGGGGAAGATTGGCGATTAAACGGATTATTGTAGTATTTTCGCGTTTCAATAATGAAGTCCGTTTAATTTCACCTGCGAAAATAGTAACCCTGTTATTAAAATAACGTTAAAAGTTTATTCATCACGAAATAACTCTCTTATAATTTATTTATGCTAAACGCCGCATTTTTCTTAATAATAATTACTTAATTAAATAATTATTTGTGTGTTTTGTTTCGTTTAGCTTTACCAGAAAAAGTAGCTTGTTACTCAAATTTGTCACCGTTAGAAACGATATCGGGTATGCCGTCTCGTTCTCTACCGATTTATGTAAGTACAATGTACAAAGCTGTTCATTCTAAAAGCGGCCATGCTCATTGCCTTCGAAGAATACACGGTAAATATTATATATATATATATAAATAAATCATCATCATCATGGTGCCACATCCGTTATCAAACGTCGACTAACATTTTTCCAATTATTTGTCTATCTGATTCATTCCGGAACAGTTCAACTGCATTTGCGTTGTACTGCACCCATGTTGTTGTTCTTCCCGGTAGTCTATTCCCTGCGATCTTTCCTTATAGAAGAATATGTATTGTATGTCCGAAATATTTCAGTTTTCGATGTTTGACTTCTTTTACTATTTCTCTACTTTTATTTAAACGATTTAATACATATCTTGTCTGTCAATTTTACTTCAAGAATGCTGCGATATAGCCACATTTCAAAAGCATTTATTTTTTTCTCTAACGTCTTCGTTAAAGTCGAACTTTCAACGTCATACAGCAGTATCGAAAATACGTAACATTTTACCAGTCTTAGCTTTAATTCTATATTTCCGTTTTTACTATATAGTATAACCTTAAGCTTAAAAAATCCATTACGGGCTTGCTTTCTCAATCAGAATTTTTATTTCTTCGCTCGCATTGCATTGTCCATTTATGTTACTACCCAGAGGTACTCGATATTCTCTATTTTACCTATTGTTCCTTAATCAGCTGTTAGTGGCGTTGTTATCATGTTTTTGTTTTTCCCTATTTATTATCATGCACGTTGGTTTGGAAATATTTACATGCGATCCATATTCTTTGCATCATGTTGCGAAAACATCCACGAATTTCTGTAATTTTTCATACTATTCCATATTAAAATGGTATCATCTACATATCTGATATTGTTTACTACTGTTCCATTTACTTTAATACCATTTTTAAACTTTTTTTTTACTTCTTCAAAAACTTTTTGAGAATATATATTAAATAATCGTGGCGACAGGATACACCTTTGCAACTCCGTATTTTTCTGTTCCAAAATATATATATATATATATATATATATATATATATATATATATATATATATATATATATATATATAATATCATTATTTTGCCATTTCCGTTACCGACGTCCCCAATTGGTTTGGATTAAAAATTAACGCGTATATGTATTAACGCGAGTATAAGCATCGTGTGACATCCGAAATGTATCGATTTATAAATTAAGAATTAAATGATAACGAATACGATCAATATTGAAGTAAAAATTAAATATTAACATTTTAATTTAATAACTGAATCTTAAGAGTTAGTACGGAAATTTTAGAAGCATATGCAGCTATTTTTAACTTAGTAGGCTCATTATTTATACTTTGGATTCGAGTATTCATATTCTTATGTGATTAGAATTGTCACTAGAAACGTTTAGTTGATACTTTGAAATTTGTTGCATGTAGATGCTACATTACCGAGTACAAAATGCAACAACGTTATCGGCATGTGGAAAAAATTGAATCATTCAAATCTTGTTAAATTGATCGATATGTTCGTTACGACTGAATTCGGTGATAACTGTAAGTCAGATAAAGAATTAATTATTTGTCTTTTTTTGTAGATTAATTTGGAACAATATTGCGTGTAATTATTACATAGTTTTGGCGTATGTTAAAAGTTATTAATTCTCTCGTTATATGCAAAACGGTATAATGTTTCAGAATATAGTCCTGATGATGCTGTAACCAGTGAAACTAATAGACTGTTTTGATGTGTGTGTGTGTGTGTGTAATGATGCCGACGGGCATAGCGCGTTGAGTACGGCGGCTTTCCGTCTAATTGCCGAAGTTAAGCAACGGTACTTGGATGGGTGACCGCCGGCTCAGTGTGTTGTGTGTTGCCCGCACAGGAGATTAGGCTATTTTCTCCCCAATTTATTGATTGTGGATACCTACGTCCAGCAGTGGATCGATATAGGTTAAAAATATATATATATATATAATGATACAGTATGAATTTAGTTTTATTTAATTTTTAATTAAATTATAATTTTTTTTTATTTAAAGTAAGAAAAGTGCTATGATGTAACGAATTATTATTATTATATATTTTATATATATATATATGTATGTATGTATGTATGTATACAATATTTAAATTTTCAACTTTTCGTGACGACTGAATATTATGACGGAGTTGAATTCAGAGTATTATGTATAAAATTTTCGTCATTATTTAAATTTTTACATAAAAGGGAAACGAAAGTTTAACAGTTACTTCTTTTTTGTGTTTCAGCTATAGTATTTGTTTACGACTATTTTGAAAAGTGTGAAAGTTTCTCAACAAAGTATTTTCCACCTCAGACAGAAAATTTAAACGGCTACATGGACACTTTCAGTTCCGATCCGAATGCTCCACGTCCTTATAGTCATACGAAAAACGCTTTACTTCGCCAGTTACATAGGTAAGAAAATGTGTATTAATTATTTATATATATAATAATTATTATATATAAAACTTTTGGTAGAAAAAAAATATAATTTTTTTCGCTATGTAATCTATTTTTTGTGAAGTATTTTGTCACTTTTAATAACGCAATATTACATTACAGAAGGAAAATAAAAATAGCCAAATTAAGGTTCCTTCGTGATATATGTAACGGTAAAGTGGGAAGTGAATATTTAACATCAACAGTCTGTTACATAATAATCCAGGTCGAATAGAAGATCAAATCGATTTTTTTTTTTTGAACCTATGAGCAAACTTATAAGTTTAAGCTCTCCGTTGCTGTCAGCTTTTTGTTTGTATAACTCTCTTTTATCCGTTCATGAATAGCATATTTTGATAACAGGCATTTCTTTAATAAGTTACTTCCCGAACATATTTTACGATGAGGACGTTAGTTTTTACTTTTGTTTAAAATATTAAGGTGTTCTGTACTCGGTAATCGTATTTTTTGTTTAAATTTAATTTAATTTTTAATTTACTATTCGTTAAATGTTCAATGGGTACGTGAATTTTATGCTCCCATGTATTACATTTTTGATTGTTCCAAGATTTGTATTATGTCGTACGTGTTTAGCGTGTGTTTTTTTTCTTTATGTACACCCGGTGTGTAAGTAGATATTGTTTTTATTAATCTGTTGACGAAAATGCTTTTGTATATCTAGAGTAGGATTATGTAAATGGAATGTAATAATGTGTGTGGCCGTTGCGTGGGCTCCATTACAAAATATAAATAAATAAATAAGGCAAAAAGAATATTTTTTTAAAAATCGCGATATTATGATTTCTATAGGAAATACATATGCACTAAACAGTTTTCACAATGAAAAAGACACATTAATTTTCCTATCAAAAAAATAAAATGAAGGGATATTATGAAAAGAAAATTATATGATCTGTATTCACAGTTATAATATGTACGACGACGCTCAAATTAGGAAGTAAAGTATATATATATATATATATATATATATATATATATATATATATATATTATTACGAAATGAACCCTCTTATCTCGACGTTGTCTGCCAAGTTATTACGAAACGTAGCTTAATCACGTCGTGGTGATCCTGGTTGCTACGAAATATCCTTAATTCCTACGTCGTGATCGGCCAACTTAATACAAATAAGACTAAATCCCCTCGTGCTGATTGCCAATTTATTACGGAATTAGGTGGCAGATAATTTATTATGAATTGAAGGGCTTTATTTCGTAATACGATAAAACAATTATAAGATCGCGGTCGCCAGTGCCTATTAGGGCACCTTAAAATTATAATTATTTAATTAATTAAAAATTCAACTTTTATTATTATTTAAGAGATTATTATGGGACTAGATGTGAGTAATTGAGTGCCTAACCGGAAACCCTGCGTATAGAACCAGCAGCCGGTATCACTATATTAAAAAAAAATGACTAGTAAATGATAATTGAATTTAATCTATTATATTTTACACTATTACACATATATAAAAAATTTATACAAATAATGTTCACGACATAACTCATTTACAACACATAGCTGCGATTTATTCACAATTTAGATACATATACTAAAATTACTAAAATGATAATATAATGAAGTAAATAATAAAAAAAATCGTACGACCTTGTGGTACCACAGGTATTCGCAATGGCTGGCTCCGGATGGTGCTGAAATATCCTAATCGACTGCCGTCATCGTAGGTCCGTACTCGATGATGTATCGATCTTCGTGATTATTATTTTAATGAATTTTCTTTAAAATTTTCTATTTTCATTACCATTTATTAAATTACAAATATATGCTTCCTTTGCATTAATTTAAAATATGAAGCAAATTTTCGTTATATTTTATAGATGTCTCGTGACATACGAGTACTACCAAAGACTAGAAAAAACTGACCAGTCGTTACCATCATCGACGTAAGAGAGATTAGACTAGAATAACCGACGAGCTTAACAGTTAAAGAACGAAAGTATATCTATCTCGATCGATAAGTTTATTCACACACATATACAACACGCGATTACCGGTTGCGGGCTCTACCCGCCGTTACTCCCCGGTTTTTCCTTCATAACCTGGCAACCCGCATTTAATTAAATAGTACTTATTATTTCCCAGGTTATTGCTATCATCATTGTATTCATTATGCCTCTATGTTGAAACTTATCAGTTTTGACGATCTAAAACTATCCTGATGGAAATACCTCGGTTATTGACCGATTTTATATTACGTTAATTATTGTCGAAATTTTATTATTATTTTTATTTTATTTTTATTTTTATTTTTTCCATCAGTACCCCCATCGTCTTAGATCGTCATTATATATAATATATATATATATAGGTAAATTCGAAAGATAAAATGACGTACAACTGGCAACAACGAAAACCAGCAATGATATGGAAAAATCACTATATTCAAAATGAAGTCAGGATATGTCTCTTAAGAACATTAATATTCCCCATTGCACTATACTGTTGCGAATCAATGCGCGAGTGTGATAAATAAATTACCGCGAAGAAAATTAGAAGCAATTGAAATAACTGCTAATAGAAGGATACACAGTACGTATGTTTCAATTCTTCAACAGTTTATGATAAGTAAGAGAATGGTAAAGTTCTTTAGGAATGTGATTCGCCAATGGTATCGAAAAGGTGAGGATAAATATCGAGTTCAGATCAACCACCACTTCATAGATCAAATAAAAATAATAACGGATAAATAAACCTTCGAAGAACTCGTGTGCAAGAGTGAGAATCTGGTACAAGCTTTTCGCGGTACAATAGAATAGATCATAACGCTTTAAATTGAGTATGCAAATAGATGATGACGTTAATTTAACTACCAGGAGATTTATGAATTACGCATATAAAAAATCGCGACTAATTATTAAAATTGAAACATACGACATGTGTCAGGTCGAATCTATATTAATGATAATATCTCAATAATTAAATTTACTACGAATTTTAAAATAATTGCCAATCAGTAGTTTTCATGGTTATACATTTTCTCGTATGGTCAATTTCTGAGTCGACAAAGTGACGTGAACAATAAATGGCTAACACTGTTGCTGTTCGGCTGTTATTTTTAATTATTATTATTATTATATATATGTGTGTGGGGGATATGTATGTATAAATTTTCGTTATATTATGTAAATAATTAAATTTTTTACGAATTTTAAAATAATTTGCTATACAATCTTCCCTGTATCAATAAAATCCATTCCTATCCTAAAATAGCATATAAGAAATGCCCTAAAAAACTAATTGTTCCATTCGTTAAAAAATAAAAATTATAATTTAACGAATAATAGTATACTAAGTAAACGGTATTGGTAGAAAATAATTTAAAAAAAAAAAAATATTTTTTGTGTTGAAATTTTTATATGAGAAAATTTATCAGAAAAGGACAAGTTTTTATTTGTACACAAAATGATAATTTGATTTTAATCGTAATTACCTCGGTTTTATAATACTTCGGTGTATTACGTCGAAATTTATTCTTCGTTCATTTTCTCGCGGTACGTTAGAATTGCCCGTTCAACGTTAAATCTATAACGTCCTATTAAATTTAAAATTAAATTTTATTTATATTTTTATTTTTGTATAAGGTTAAATTAAATTTTCGGTCTATTATCGTCAAGTTCATTTTTATCGTAAAATTTGTATGTAATTTTGATTTATATAATCTGGTATAATATTTAATTTAAAAATTAAATGAAATAAAAATACTTTTGTACCGTATCACTATATCGTTCAGATGATGCTGTAACCAGTGAAAAACTGTTCTAATTGAATACATCTTATGGTACGGTATAAAAAATTGTTTATTTAATTCAATTTTTAAATTAAATATTATACTAGATTACAAATCAAGATTAAATTCAAATTTTACGATAAAAATTTGACGAAATTTTTAAATATCAACCTTTTACAAAAATTAAAATATAAACTAAATTTTATTTTAAAAACGATAAAAAACTAACAACGAGTAATAAACTAAACCTTTGATGTTGTTACTTTTTATCGTTCAGTCTTGATGATGCTGTAATCGGTGAAACTAGTAGAATGTTTATTTACTATATATATATATATATATATATATATATATATATATATATATATATATATATACCAACGGCTCAGTGTGCTGTGTGTCAATTTGCCTGGCCCGCACGAGAGATTAGGCTATTTTCTCCCCAATTTATTGATTGGGAAGACCTACGTCCAGCAGTGGATCGATATAGGTTTAAAAAAAATATATATATATATGTAATGTATATATTGTGATACGGTATAATAGTATTTTTATTTTATTTAATTTTTTAATTAAAAATATATAATATCAAGGAAGAAATATAGAAATAGTTTCTGATATTAGTATAATATTTCTTTTCGCAGTAACGTGCGCCTACCAGAAGCTTCTCTGTGGGGCTATTTCATACAATTAGCAGGAGCGTTGAAAGTAATACATAACGCTGGCCTGTCTTGTAGATGTATAGATCCGACTAAAATAATCGTTACTGGGGAAAATCGAATACGTATAGGAGGAACGGCTGTTTCGGATATTATGTTATACGATCATTGTCTGACTAACAGAACTGCGACGACAACCCTTTTGCAGGTATACAACAGAATAGTTTCGTTTATTTTATTTATATATATATATATATATATATATATATATATATACATATATATATATATATATATATATATATATATTATATATATATAGATATATATATATATATATATATAATATATCTTCTTGTTCTCAATCCGTAGATTAACGTATCTAACCTTTTATAATTTACGATTCTGTTAATCAAACTAAGCATTAGAATTGCGTTAGTTCTGCCTTTCTTTTTAAATTTATATAACTTGTTGCTCGTGTATCTTTTATTATCTATTGAATGTACGCTTTCCAGGCTCTTCCTCTGCAGCGTTTGCCTTCAATTATTTGATTCGGCGTTTGATTATGACGGAATAAATGTCCTATCCATTTAATTCTTCTTCTCTTTAGTGTATTTATCAGAGTTCTCGATTCGTGTATTCCCTTGAATACTTTTTCATTTGTTATATTATTTTCTCCATCCATCTAATATTTTGCATCCTACGCCAGCACCACATTTCGAATGCTTCAATTCGGTTATACATTTGTTTATCGTCCATGTTTCTTATTCGTACAACAAAATACTTCATATATATGTTTTCACGAAATACTTCTTTGTTATCATTTTTATACTTTTTTATGTTAGTAAGGATATTTTTTTTTTTTTTTTTATTAAACGCAGTTTTTACCTGAAATCTGTCCCTTTTCATAGATTTCCGTTATTAAGCTGTGTAGATAACTTTTCGCTTCTTCGTTTAAATTTAGTAACAACTCGCTTGGGATATTTCCATCTCCTAGATCTTTTTTGCTTTTTATTTGTTTAAGGGTATAATCCATCTCTTCCTTTGTTATAGGTGAATCAGAATTATCCCCTGCTGCTACTGATACGTTGGCTTTCATTTCCTTTGATAAACTACTATTTCTGAATAATTCTTCCGTGTATCTTTTCCATCTTAATAATGTCTTTTCCTGTTGTTAGTATTTTCAAATTTTCATCTTCTATTCCATTCTACGAATTACTCGCGCGTCTATCAATATAATGACCTTATTAATATCAGTTCACTCGTATAAAATTACTAGGTGTGTTCTAAATCGTTTATTATTGCAAAAACGTGTTTAGTTTACGCAGAGAATAATTCTTTCAACGAATAATCTAATTAATGCCGAAAATAAAGCGAATATATCTATACTAATATATAAAATTGTAGTGTCTGTGATTTGTAAATATTTTCATTGTAATCACTGGATTGGGCTATTTTTACTACACATAAACAGAAAATCTATTTAAACTATTACAGCAATAATGATGAAATTCGCATAGCTTGTAGCCTAGTATTGCGGGTGTTAGTAGTGAAGGTACATTCGAATCGGAAAACGTGTTAAATTTTAAACGTTTTGGCAGAGATATCGCTGTTTATTATTTTATAAAACTTTAAATTATTGTAATTTCTGTCCTATTTGTAATATCAATGCGAAACAAAGCTTTAAAAAAATAATTACACATGCGAAGCCACGGGTAACAAGTTGAGTTCAGTTTGGTCGAAATCGTCAATCTGGCTGAAAATTTTAAAATCATAGTAACATGTATACGTAATTATCGACTATTCATATAATCTCCTTTAGTATAAATGGTTCGAAGTTATAAGCCTGTGAGCGTATAAGTAAATTTATGTTCACTATACCCAAATTTGTTCTCACTAATAGTTGAATGAGTAAAATTTTTGAAACTCGAAAGTTGGAAATATATATATTCGTGTATTGTCGGCGCTTGTTTTTTTTTTCATTTGATTTTTTTCGTTCTTCATTTAACGTTAAGTTTAATAAGGTAATCCCAAAAATTAAACATAAATTTCTGTCTTATGACACTCCGTTCTTAATTATGTATGACATCATTGGGACGCTATTACTCGAGGGAGTTAATACGAATTTTGGTAATGTATTTATACAATTTTAATTATATTATAATTATTTTTTGTGATCTCCGTATAATCGCGAAAAATTTATAATATTCAAATTCTACATCCATATAATAAAGAGTTTATGCAGTAATCAAATTTAAAATTTTCCTTTCGTGTAATAGCGGATTGGGTACACTAATCTAGATCAAGAGAGTACACACGAACAGCGACTCGATGATTAGATTAAGTCACGATTTTATATATATATATATATATATATATTCAAAATGCGGAATGTTTAAAGTAATCTGGATAGAAAATTTCTTACATTAGAAGAATGTACAAAAATAATGTGAAGTTCGCGGTAATGTTAATAAATAGATAAATGCCATTAAATGAACCAAAAATATTAGGTACTGAATATATATATATATATATATATATATATATATATATATATATATATATATATTATAAAGTTGAAATATACATATATATATAAAGTTGAAATATATATATATAAAATTGAAATATATATATAAAATTGATATATATATATATATATATATATATATATATATATATATAAACAACCGTTCAATTAGTCGAAAATTTTAGAATTATTTGTAGAAATACAATAGGCGAAGGATTGAAAATTAAACGATATTATCTGTCTGTCTCCATTATAGGAAAGTTAAGTTGCAAACTAAATTCTGGCTCGTCTCGGATGCGTCGTCTGACTATCCTCTTTCACTCATCGGTTTGACGGGCATCGTTCAGCAGACATCACTTACCAACTTTCGAGTTTCTTTATAATTTTACTCATTTAACTAATATATATATATATATATACTCATTCATACATCGTGAAGTAAATTTTTAAATTACGACTTATTTTATATAGTTCATTGAGTGGCCACTTGCATACACTCTCTTACATTCTTACAATTATACACGGACCAACTAGTTTCATTATTTGTTTCAGCAGTATCTCTCCTATATGAAAGCCCCCGCTCAAATGCGACGACAGCAATAAATTGACCCCGTCCTTAATTTCCTCCGCTGCAAAGATCACCATCGCCTGAATTGTTTCATTTGCCATTCCATCTCTATATTTCTAAATGTCTGAAAACGTGTGTACTCGATCTTCTCTATGTCGACACTATTTCTACAACGACGATTTTGCATTCTTAATTTAATTTCATTTTATTTTAATAATTATCATACATTAGACGAATTAGTTCGTGTGTATAATGTATATATTTGTTTATATTTATTTATATTTATGTAATAAATGTATTCAAGCAAGACCATGACTACTGTCTGTAGTTTTAAGTTCGATCTTTTCTGTGTAATTAATATAATTGTTCGCAGCAAGAAGATTTAATAGCTTTAGGAAAAGTACTCTTGGCATTGGCATGTGGATCATCGTTTGCAATTCATCGTGAAAATATCGAAACATCGTTGGACGTTATGTCAAGAACTTATTCAAAGGATCTTAAGAATCTTATCGAGTAAGTTAGACGATCAAAGCTGATTACAATTTTCTAAAAAAAAAAAATGTTTTTGTTTTGTATAAGCGTGTTCTACCAACATTGAAAATGTTATTTTCTGAAAATACTGTACAATAGTTTATTTCATCTCTATGACAAATTTATTATGAACGTGTACTTCAAACATACGCACGTGTAACGGTAATTTTTTCAAAAATTTAATTATGTTTATTGATTATGTCACGTTTCAGAACATTGTTGGCCAAAACAAATAAAAAACGCAGCATATCGGAGTTCATGCCGTTAGTCGGATTAAGATTTTTTAAACAGATTGATGCGATGCAATCTCATTACGATTCACTACAAAATGAAATATCGAAAGAGGTTAATAGCAAAAAATTGCTTATGTTAGTGATTAAATTGGATATTATTAACGAACGTTTAAGGTAAACATATTTATTCTAATTAATCAATTAAAATAACTATTATTATCTTAATCAGAAATAATTATAATAAGTCGCGCGATGTTATTGACACGTCTTCATTACAAGATACGTCGTTCATGTAATTTTTCTATGTGATACCACCTATAGATAAGCAGCTAGGGGTAGGTTTAAAGGGGAAAAAAATAATATCATTTAAGTAGTACATAAATTTCAACTATTCAATGTCTGCATTGTTCGTGTTTGTTAGCTAGCCATTCTTGATTTGTCATAATATTTTTAATATTTTGTTATGTTACAGTAATTTTACTTTCAACTATTACTGAATTTCGCGCGCGCATATATATTGCAACGCCACTAACTAACACATCGTCTAATAATACATATCTTAGTGTGACGTCACATATAATTGTTATTATTAGAGTTTAATATTAAATTGTTGAAATTTAAAAAAAAATTAATTTTATATATATATATATATATATATATATTACCGACATTTACGAATTGTCCAGATGGGATGCCACGTGACTTGGGCCACGACCATTAATTAAAAAAAAATGAACACAACAACAAAACGCATTTTCTATTTTTATTAGAATTTAAAATTAAAAAACAATAGATTACGGATTTTCGAACGACAGATTGCGGATTTTCGAATGCGCGCAATTTTCAAATACTTTTTTAAAACTAAAACTGAATTAAATTAAAATTAAAACTGTACTGATTAATTTAAACTTAATTGAATTAATTAAAACTGAATTAAACGAATTTTATTAATTAAAACTGACTAACTAAATTAAACTAAACTAAACTGAACTGAATTAAACTGAACATCTCCTTTTATACTAAAAAATAAGAATATATACACGCCTAATCAGAACTTTCTAAATTTTTCTGGTAAGATCCGTTTATTATTATTGCATATATTTATGGAACTTCTAGAAAATTCTTTGTACATTTACATATGTGTGAGTGTATTTTTTGATTGGTTTAACATAATTTTTTAATATCCTCTCTCGAACTTAGGACCACGGTATTTCAACTGTTTAATTTATTTTTGTTTTGATTTCTTCTGTATCCAAAATTGTTGCATTCGCTGTCAATGTTCTTTCCTTTCTTCAGTCTACTTTTTGCCCGTGCGCAATTTCGGCATGTCCTTAAATTTACCATATTCCGTTAGTTCTCCCCTCAATAGATGGCGGTCTTCGATG
Source organism: Coronaproctus castanopsis (assembly GCA_032883995.1). NCBI lineage: Eukaryota > Metazoa > Arthropoda > Insecta > Hemiptera > Monophlebidae > Coronaproctus > Coronaproctus castanopsis. The sequence goes on from CM065052.1 coordinate 89,966,307, forward strand.
TCACTCGGTTCAATGCCAACTTCGTTTAAATCACTTTCTACCTCCCCGAACCATTTTTATTTCTTCTTCAAATTCTGCCGGTAAGTGAATATTCGGTTAACTAACCGTGTTGTGTTCGACCGCTTTATGTGACCATAAAACCTAATTCGTCTTATTTTCATCGCATCAAGTAGCCTTCCCGCATAAATGTATATTTCTTCATTAGATCTTGGCCTATATTCCACTTTTACTTCAGTTGATCCTAAGATTCTTCGTAGCACCTTCCTGTCTTTTTTATGTAATTCTTAGATCATGCTCTTTGTATTTAATGTCAATCTTTCTGCTGCTTATAGTACTTCGGGTTGATTTACTGCACAGTAATGTCGTAATTTCGCTTTGCTCGACATACATTTTTTGTTATAAACATTTTTTATCAACTTGCTTCTAATTTATTTATTCTAGAACGTATTGCTGTATTTTCTAGCATATTGGGTTCAATCCATTCACCCAGATATTTAAACTTGCATCATAATCACCATTGATAGGACTCAGAAACTGCCTGAAACATTTACGTCTATACCTGACATCGGAAAAAAGTATTCAACCACATATCTTGGAGCATATATCACAAGTAGTGGAAATTATGTAAATGAAATCACAAAAAACGAATCGGAATAGCTAAAAGTGTCCTAGGGAAATTAACTAAAATATGGAGTGACCATTCTATATAGATAATAACTAGGATTGAAACGTTAATACTTTCGATAGTGAACTACGGATCTGCATCATAGACACTAAACAAAACTTTATGTCGTAAGTTAGAAGCTAATCTGTTATAGAAGAATGTTCAGAATACATCGATCTAACACATCAATTTTGACAGATCTAGGAATAGAGCAAAAGGACAGACTGGTACAAAAAGAAGAGCTCTCAGATTTTTTGGCCATGTTATACACCCAAATGGATTGTAAAAAAATGGTCATACAAGGAAAAAGAAAAAGAAGACAGCAACCGACTCGATGGCTACATTCTACATACAGCGAGAATAGCATCGACACATCAACTGACGGGAACTGCCAAAATTGGAATAAATGGCGAAAAATATTTTTAAAAAAAAACTTAAGATAGTCAGGACGTCTGAAAACAGACAACGACGAAGAAGAATATATATATATATATATATATATATATATATATATATATATATATATAATAGTGTGATAACAAGATTTTAAAAGTGCGGAATGTAGTGATTTTTAAAAAATAATAAAAAATGAGTTAAGATCATTAAAATTTTCTTTAGAAAAGTCACAAAGCTTTTCGGCTGATAACTCAAGTGAACATTAAAAATAAAATATAAAAACGTATACAATTTATAAAAATATAAAGTGTAAAAAATATTAATTTAGATAGAAGATGATCTACGTTATACCCTGCCAGTTTAATACTCTGTATTTTCTGCTGAACTATACGCAGTCTACCTCGCCATATCTGCTGCTCTCACTGAAAACCATAAGAATCTTCCAATATGTTACGATTATCTCTCTTCTATCATGTGCTTCAACTGTAACTCTACCAAATTACATTCGGTTGCCATAGAATTATTGAAAAATTTTATATACACTTACACTTTCCCAACTTCCTGATATCTTTCCTATTTCAGAAATTTGCGATTTAATTTATAAAAATTACACGCAATATCCTCCTTTTTCCATCTAACTCGACACATCTCTAACTCCTTCCACAGTAAATTCACTATCTACAGATCAAATAAATATCCGCGTTGAACAATCTATAAATAAATACAGAGGATGTAAAAAAATTTATACCGACTCATCCAAATTTAATAAATATTGTGGTTATGCGGTGGTTTCAGAGGATGATCTTCGTTACAGCTTACCTCCATAATACTCTGCATTTTCCATCCGTCACTGAAAACCACAATGATCTAATATGTTCCGCCGATTCTCTCTCTTCTATCATGTGCTTCAAACTGTAACTCTACCAAATTACATCCTGTTTCCATAGAAATCTTGAATATCTTATACAGTAACCCTACTCTTAATATAATCTTATTATGAATCCCAAGTCATACAAAATTTTCCACCAAATGAACTAGCAGACAAAACAGCTAAAGAAGCAGCCACTGTTCAACCAGATCGATTAACTCCTGTATCTGAATCTGATGCAATCGGTTTCATCAAACACAAAACAAATAAAGCCTTTTGTGATCTGTGTTCTATCTCGTCTTCGCATTGATCACACGACGTTAACTCGTGGCTACATTATAAATAAAACAGATACACCATTGTGCTTCCGCTGTGTCCAGACACCCTTAATACTCCGATATTTATTTGTTGAGTGTGTTTAATACTCCACATATCGATCTCAAAATTTCAGTTGCAATTCATTACAAGAAGCTTTACTCAACTGCAGTACAAACAGTTCTTCAATTTCTCCAAAATATAGATTGATTAATTTTATATAATATCCAATAATTATCTTCGGGTGCTTCTAGCAATAGCAGCAGTACATGGTAACCGACAAAAAAAGAAAAAAAATACAAAAATTAGCAAAGTGAAAAAATAGAACTTTTTGTAAATTTCCTATCTAAATTAATATTTTTACATTTTATAAAGTGTATATATTTTTATATTTTATTATTTATGTTCCCTTGATAATGCTTAATAGTCGAAAAATTTCGTGATTTTTCATAAAAGAAATTAACTCGTTTTTTGTTATTTAATGCCATAATGTTTAAGAAATTAAATATAAATAAACTTACTAGTTCGAAATAAAAAATTTTTCTCGATTCCTTGAACGTATTATGAAATTATCTAATGAACACTGCTAAAAACTGATATTTTAATTGCCGATGTTAAAACTCGAACTAATTGAAATTTAGAAGAATACGTTTCGTAAATAATCATTTATTTTTAATTCTGAATCAGATATCGCGTTTCATCGTTGCATCCACGACATCGACTATCGTTTTGCTCCCATCCATTGAGGCCGTCTGTTCTTTTTATTGATTTTCTCCCAAATAAAAGAAAAAATGGTTATAATATAGAAGAAAAAATGAACTTTATTTAAATACTATGGTACTCGTGTTGCGGCATACTCTTAATATCAAGTACTCGTAATATCTCAACATTTTCCTTAAAACTAGTGCTGTATTAGAGCAAACGGTAATAAAATTTAATTTAAATATTCGGTTATGGAGTAAGGAGCAAAAGAAAAACATGCGAGAAACTACGATAACAAATATGCCATAAATATTGCAGGCGTTAGTAATTTATAATTCTTAGAAGAAAATAATGCACTTAGATTTATTACTTCTATAAATGGATTGTGGTAAATCACACCGATGTTTCAAATATTCTACTGTATTCATAGATATATATTTATATGTATAAAATTTGTATATACCTGCATTATCATCAACTCTTTCAATTACGCTTTACTGAGTGTTGTTATTCACAATACTAATATTTTTTAGTGAAAATTTAAACTTATTTACTTCGTTGTTATTTAATGGGGCGTTTAAAATTGTCGTTATCGATGAACGCACGTAATTTTTTCTTCCTTTTTCCCCCATAAAAAACAGATTAAAATAACGTGTGTAACTATTAAGTCTATTAAAGCACTGGATGATAAAGGTTTTAGATATATTTAACCAAATTGGATGAAAAAACAATTGCGTAACTTTGGAAACAGTAGAAGTATTATTAGAAAGGAACCCTGATATTCGGGTATGAAGTTCCAGTTCAGGACAATTAGGATATATAGGAAGAGGGTTTGTGAATAAACAACAGAAACCGAATGTAGATGGAAGGAGGTGAAGTAAATAATTATACGAAAGTGATAAGTGATCGATGATGAATCGATTGAATGAAACATTCTCAAGTTTAGGAGATGGTTGTGAGAAATGAAGTTCGATTTATTCGAAAAGTTATTGAAATATTAATTCCATTTTTATTTTCGCGTATCGTTAACGATCTATTTAAAAGTTGAGATTGGTAGACGATGTGAGGGGAATATTGTAAGTCTTGAGAAAATAATAAAGAACGAACTTTGTTGTCTATTACTTCGTCATTAATTTTATTAATAGCGCAAATAATTAATTCTTCTTTTTTTATAGATAGCGCGTTTATTTGATTGCGATATATACGGGTATTATAATAAATTTTACTATTAAAATCGTGCCCGTTTAATTATTATTTTATCGTATCGTATTTTTGTTAGTAGTAAAACTGATGCAACCTTGGGGAAAAATGTTAACAACCCGTTGGTATTGTTTAAAGAATATTTGTATAAGCAAGTAACCGAAGATCAGCGACTTTGTTTCAGTATGCCTCGCATAATGCAGTGTTTAAATAAATTCGACGCTGCCTCGTTGGAAAAAGTAAGAAATACATTTATGTTATGTTTATGTTTTTTTTTTTTTTAAGTACAATAATAATGTAGCCTAAACGATAAATCTGTAAGAGATATGAATCCAACAAGCTTCCGGATAATCCTATGCCACAACCAACGGTGATGAATAAAAGAAGTAGGAAAGATAAAGGAGAGGCAAGGAAGGAAGGAAAAGGAAGGAATATATACGACTATCTCCTGTGAGATAAGTTAGATCGAGGATGAGGTTAAAAAAATACAACGAGTCTATTGTATTTAAATTAAATTAAGTTAATACATAAGTAGTGCTATTTGCAAAAATTAACTATTTCTTCAAGTGATCGGCAAGGCATCACGACACCATTTCCGTTTCTTGTGAATCGCTTGGGAGGATTGTATACATTCGATTGATATTTGGATTTGAGCTAAACTGTAGTTTATTGAAAAATTTTTAATACTGCTGTACATACACATCGTGGACATACGGTATTTGTAAATCGGAATGAAGTGTCTGGTTTGAGACATATTTCGGAGCAGAACTGATGTTATTTGGTAAGTTTGTATTGTATATATTGTATATTTTATTTATTTAAAGATGCTCGACTTCTTGGTCATTTGCGTCTACTATAACTTAAATGATTAAATATAACTGAAACGTAAAGCTATATGTTTTGGAATACATTTATACATTTCAAAAAAATAAAAACACAACGGTAGGTTCATCGTTCGCAAGCACTTCTTCTATCGTCATTCTTCCCGTAGGCCCTTGTCTGAATGCTTTCTCCCGCTTCTTGGTGAACCGTGGACCTTCAGTGATAATGTGATCGATGGGCATTTTTTGTTTACCACAGTCTCTACACGACAGTCCACTCTGGAGTAGCGGACCGTGTGTTAATTTCGTATGACCAATACGGATTCTACATAATACAATTGCTTCTCGTCTGTTTTGACGGTGTGATGTTGTCTCCAATTTGCCTTTAACTTGTCGTAAATAGTTATTCGTTTGATTAGTCCATATATTTTGAGCGACGATCTTGATTGCGAGCATTATTTGTTTTCCGCGTGTCGTTGTTCTCTGTTTACTATTCTCCCATGGCGGGTTTGTAGTTTTGTATGGGCTGATGGTAAACCGATTTATATGTAAGTAATTTAAATAATCATTATACCTGATTCCAAACGGTTTATTTTTATCGCGGTAGAATTGATCAAGATTGGAATGGAATGTTTTATAGAAATTTATATGCGTTTTGTTGCCGCTAAGTTTCGCGTAGTATTTCAGTGCCACTATAATTCGCCGGTGTTTTAATGACGTTATATTTGTTTCAACATGCAAACTTATAACCGGTCTTGTACAGAACGCCCTACTGCATATTCTGAGTACACTGTTCTGGACTACGTTCGGTTTCCTTCGTGTACTATCTGCCGCTGAGTCGTATTCGATCGCACCGTAATCCATTGTTGGTCTGACAAAAGTTCCGTATAATCGTAATAACGTGCTTCTATCAGCTCAACATGATTTGTCATGCAACATTTTCAGTAAATTAAGAGCTTTCGTACATCTTAGTTTTATATTTTCAATGTGTGGCTTCCAGCTTAATTTATTATCGAATATGAGCCCTAAAAATTTTGTTCTGTTTTTATTAACTATGAATGTATTGTTTAATTTTAACTTACGTTCTGGTGCTTTCTTTGTAAAATTAATTATACGTGTTTTTTGGATGTAATCCTCTTATATGAAAATAGTGAATGGCTATCCTCGTGTAAACGATAGGCACGGAATTCCAAGTTCATTTTTGTCTATGTCAGGTAAGCTTGAGATGTTTGTTAATGATTTTTGGAGATTTCGATAGTCATCAGATGAGATTGTAGTGAGTTTAAGCTCGCCACTGGCTAAGGCTTTCATTTCAAAAGGTGTGATGTCAATGGTAGTTAACAGCTGATTTAAAGCCTTCATAGATTTTAATCCTGAGAGAAAAAATGAGAGTGGGTTTTTTACTTTTGGAGCTGGTACTTTGTGGTTTATGAAATAAGATTTACATTGGTATCTACATTTTTGATGGAAGAAATATGTGATGTTGGATTTTCTCTAACTTCTAATTTCTGTTTCAAAACTGTATTTTCCTCTCTGACGGCCTTAAGCTCTTCCTTCAGTGAATTAATCACTTGGAAAAGTTCGTCACTAGTTTTCAAAGTTATTTCACAATCCTGCTTATAGATATGGAAGATTTTTTTTTTGTTGAACTATTGGAACTATTCTCAGTACAGTTATCGTTATTCGATAACTGTCTTTTAATGGAAAAATATTTTCCTTTTCCTGTTTTCGTTACCACTATGGGTTTAACTGGAATAACAGTATCCTCACTGTTAATAGGATTTTGTTGTTGATGATGATTAATTGATGATTGAAATCAACCTATAATACATAACTACTCAGTCTACCTTTAGTGATGCCCCACTTTTCTACTTCTGTTATAATCTTTTGTAATTTTTCTTCTATTTCTGCGATATTATTTCCTCGTATGTAAATCGCTAGATCATTCGCAAATATTGAGTAGTCGGCCGGGTATTCGATTAAGTGTTGTAAATCACTTAGTGCTAGTATAAATAGTAGGGGACTTAATACCGATCCTTGTGGCACACCTGATGTTTGATTTCTTTCCGTTGATATCGAGTTACCTACTCGAACTTTAAATTTTCTATTTTGTAGAAATGCTATAACAAATTTTGGTAGGTTCCCTATAAAACCCATTTCATAAAATGTATTTATAATTGATTCTTTGAATATGTAGTCAAATGCTTTTTCTATGTCGAAAAACACGCATACACTATATTTTCGCATTGTAAAGTTATCTAGAATTTCTTGTTGTAATCTTAATATATTGTCGATAGTCGATCGACCTTTCCTGAAGTCACTTTGATGTTTGTGCAACAAGTATTTATTTTCTATAATCCACGTCATTTTTCTTGCAATTATCTAAAGTTTACACAATGCGCATGTCAATGAAATTGGATGATAACTATTTGCTTCATATTTATCTTTGTCGGGCTTTAATATCGGCACAATAGTTGCCTCATTCCATTTGTTGGGAATTGTATGAAGTTTCCAAATTTGATTGAACATATACAGGATACATTTAGTATTTTCAACTGTTAGATTTTTTAGCATCTCCCAATGGATATAATCCGGCCCTGCAGCAGATCTTTTTTGTTCTTTTATCACATTATTTAATTCGTGTTGAGTGATATCTTGATTATATTATTCGTTATTTGGCCAGTCAAAATCTGAATTACTTCTAGTGATATGCGTTATGAGTTGTTCGCGTGTCATCGAAATTTTGTAATAGTGTGGTAAGTTTTGTAATTGATATATACAGTTGTAGGCATCTCCCTTATGTTTCCATGCGTTTATATTTAATGCATTCACCCACCAGTCCTTGTTTATCTTTTTAATATCGTCTCCTGGCCGTGTGCGTGGTCGACCACTTTCTCTTTTATTCACTGGATGTCATTTAGTTCATCGTCCATCTATTACCATTAAATCTAGCTACGTATCCTGCTTATCTCCGTTTGTTTTTTAAAATTTCTCCGGCAGCGTCCTTTAAGATATTTTTACCTTATCTTGTAAAGTTATCTCCATTTTCCTCTCAATTATTCTTTGTATTTTATTAATTTGTTCTTAGTTTTCTTCAATTATGCTCCATGTTTCTGTGGCGTATACCATTACTGGCAGGTCGCATTGATTAAATACCTTTCTTTTTAAATACAGAAGTATTTTCTTTTCTTCTGTTTTCTTCTGTTTACCAAAGACGACCCATGTCATTTGTATGCGTCTTTTGGTCCGTTGTATATAAGGAGTTAACCAGTAAAGCGAGCGAGCGAGCAAAAGGGTTATACACATGGGCAATGAAGATTTGAACTAAATAACGAATAGCCGTACGCGCTCATATATATATATATATATATATATAACGTGCAAAAAATGTTGCGTGTTCGGATTCTTTCTCTTGCGCATTTATTTTGTTGAAAACTTCACTTTCACACAGGATATATGTGCAGATTTGAGAACGAAAACGAAAACATTCCTCTTTCATAAATGGTTGTTAATTTTGTGATGCTCGCTGTCCTCGGAATCTTGATTAAACCAAATTTCATATTAATCGAGACGGTTCAGTACTCTGGCAGAGTATGATATGACGTCCACATCGTATAACAGAAAAGGTCAAATACAACGTTTAAAGTAGAACTATTAATAATTGCGAACCTTCTTTTTCTACCATCACCTGACCATAACTCGCTACATGTTCTACATAAATGAGTGCCGTAAATAAAAAATTATGCACAAATTTATCAAAACGTTAAATTGACTCATCTATCGAGGAGCCTATTAATTACAGTCATCTTTTTGATCTCAGAATATGTTTATCATTATCCATCGTGTCCTATAAGTCGCATCTTCTGTTCATGCGTACATCATATTGTATTCTGCTTAAATGACCCGATCTTTGGCATTTCGTGTGATCACGCTCAATTTTACGAGCGATTTTGGCCTTTCTTTATTAAAAATCTGATTTATCTATTCTTCGATTTTTTCCATTGCCTTCCTATTCGTAATACGTCCCATCCATAATTATTTCAATATCTACGGTAGTACTACATTTCAAATGCACTGATTCTTTTTCTACGCTAATTATCCACGTTTTACAGGCGTGTTGACCTGATTCGAGACGTCTTTAAATTAAGCTACGTTTTTTTTATTCTTAAATATCGTACCAAAATTGTAAAATACTTGTTTCACCATTCAAATTCTAATTTTCTTTTGACCTCTAGCATCATTTGTAATAACAGCTCCCAGGTATCTGAATTCCGATGTACACTCTATTTCATCATTATTTACTTTTATGCACGATTTTATGTTTTTAGAGCGTATATATATATATATATATATATATATATATATATATATATATATATATATATATATGCTATGCTGCAGGTTAATGGTCGAGAAATAATTTTTGATATGCAAAATCTAATAGTTACACAAACGATATAAAACAAAAGTATATTATTGCTTTATTGAACTAAAATAATTAAAAAGCCATAAAATGTTTAACTTGTTGGCCCAGTTAACGTGCTTTTAATATAAATTGTCCGGTTTATTTTCGATATTTTTAGATTTGCCTGATGAAGGATGATAATTCTCCGATGATAATGTCGTACCAGGAGATTAAGAAATATTTCGATTGCGCATTTAAAGATCTGTCTTACGAAGCTGTCTATATCGACGAGGAAACGGATGCGGTAGAGGTGCCTCTCTCAAAAAACTAAAAAATTATTATAATTTATTTTTACCTTCCACCGTGTTCTCTGCACGTAATTATTAAGTACGGTTGAAACACATATCAAAAATTATAAATAAAAACTGAAATCGTGTGTGTGTGTGTGTATGTATATGTCCGTTATGCACAAAAATTATAATTTTCGTTAATCAGAGTCTTGTTTCAAACAAAGGCTGCATATTTTCAAATTTACTTTTACGGCAATATTGTTTGTATTAAATTGTCTGAATATATTGTACGCTTATTAAAATTGTCTTTATGGAACTAGTCGCAAGCATAATAAGTTTACATTCAAATGTTTATTTATATTCTGAATAATTCAAGAACACCGTTAAAAAAATTGTAAATAAAAATATTCTTTCTTAAAAGCATATTTTCCCGGCTGTTTTTAAACGTGCGCAATCGTTCGGGCTGATTTTCTTTTTAAAATGAATATTTAACATATTATCAACAGTTTCACAAATAGTATTTTAAAATTAATTTATGTCTACGTTGTATTGTAGACCAGTAATATTGGTAGCGTAATATATTTAACTATCAGGTTTATAATAAGAGTATGTCCGATACCTTATCTCGATTTAGATGTGAAACTTCAACAGAATTATATAGTTGCGCAATAACGCTATTATTACTCGACCGTTTTTCTAGTATGTTGTAGTCTAATATTGCTCATTTCACAGATTTTTATCTCAACATCGTCTTGTAGCATCACAAATTATTCGTAGGTATTTTGAATCCGCTGTATTATGACAATATTGGTCTTTTTTGCACAGCTTCCATAATGGACACCATATCGTCAGAGTGGCTTCAGTGTTATCTACGGATAGCGCGAAATTTCGATTAGTACATATTTCCTTTTTTGTCAACTTTATATTTATTTCGGTCTTGTCAAATGCATTGTGAAAACTAGACTCTATAATGTACACTGAAGTATATCAATAATAAAAAAAAAAAAACGTTATCAATTAGGTACAGGAAAATAAAAAATATATAAAAGTAAAATTATATAATAAAAATCTAAAACGTGCCTTAATAACAGATGATAAAAAATGTGATCAGGAAATATGATCTAGAATAACGCAGTTGAAGACCGCTTTCATTAACGTTAATGTCCAAAAATGTGAATATGGAGCTGAGAAAAAGATTAACAGATATACGATTGGCGCGTACTCCTGTATGGCTCAGAATCGGACCATAAATAAAGGAAAATAAAAATAACCGGAGGCGTTCGAAATATAGTGTTGTTATAGGCAAACGAAAAAAAAATAATTGGACAGACAGAATATAAAAAAAAAAAAGTACTTTAAAACATCAATGAAAAAAAAATGCTTAATGAACATCGTAAGAGATGGAAAATGTGGCTGGGTAGCACATATATATTAAGAAACAACGGATATCTGTGAACAATAATAAAGTGACCAATAGATGATAAGAGAACAGGAGGAAGACCACAGCGAAAATTCATCATCCAGACAATAGTGGATATAAGTGAAGGGTGGTACCTCAAAGAGAAAGCGCGGAGTAGAATGTTAAGGTGTTGCCCTTTTTTAGTTGGTCGCCAATCGAAAAATTGAGGAATACAAGAATATATATATATATATATAATAAAGTTCATTTCAACACCATTATTTTATTACTATTCGAGCAAATAACTTTTATCAAAATCGCGAAATTGAATGAAAGTGAAATGAAAAATAGCGTAAACGTTAATCAGCATTTAGGAAACACCTTGTGTGTCATAAAAATTACTAGCTGGGATAATTTTTGTAAAATGTTGTGAATTCTTGTAAACATGACGATTTTTTTATTGACAATAAACTTGATTTTTAAAGCAATATTCTACTTCAAAAAATGTACGAGATCAAAATATGTTATTCTTATAGATACATTTCAAGTATAATTCAGTATTTGGTTCAAAAATTTTCAGTTTAATGTGACTGGAAGCATATGACTTTAGGGAAATAAAATTTAGCGGAAATTTCTAATACGGGTGAAAGTCTTAAAATGGCCATTAAAACAAAAACACATATTTAGAAATCGTCGAAACGAAAAAATTAGGAGAAATGGTGTGATTTGATTTCAAAACTGGTTAATATTTATTCTGATAAATTATTTCTAATCCGAACGATTGCACACGATTAAAAAAAAAAATTACAAAGTATGTTAAAATTATTAGATTTTTGAGTTTTTTACAGAATTTTTAAAATGCGTAGAATTACGTTTTGATAACCATAATCGGTTTATTACAAACAGGCCTGTTCTCTGTTCTTGCACTACTTATATTATATAAGCTTGTATAACAGCCTATTCGTAAATTTAATACATCAGTTTAAAAGATATATATATATATAATAGTTGACGAAAAAAAGAAAATTTCGTGAAACTTAATAAACACATATAAGCGTAACATTTAATAAATACAGGCTGTTCTAACCCGGTTTCAATTTTAAGAATGAAAATTACAGCGATGTGTACTTAATTTTTTAATTTTACCAGTTTTTTTTTTTTTAATTTAAAAATAATACTTGTAGTTCCGAAAAACGTATTAATTAACAAAAAAAAAAAAAACGATTATTTAGAAATAACGTGTAGTGTGAACGTTTCTTTTCTTTTTTCTTTTTTTTTGCTCGTGTCTCGCTATATTACGTTAGAATAATTTAAAAATCGGGGTAGTAATCAATCAGCATGCTTTATTTATAATTTCTTGAAGTTTTTTAAGCCGTGTACACGAATAATTAATTTATTCTACGTCGATTTTTTCTGAACAAAACTATTAAAACCGATATTTTATTTTTAAGTGCATGTGTGTAATTCTTTAACGTTTCAGTCAGCTTATGTTCATTTCTTCAAACAATTTCAAAATATCACGTAGAAATTATTTGAAATCATAATGCGAAATTAAAAAATAACTACGAACTTTCTCGAATTAATGACAAAATTTGTGGTCGTTAAAAAAGTTCGAATTAAAAAAAAAAATTAATGAGTGTATCTTTTTTTCGTTCGTATAGAATTTTCTTCGATGTCATCGAGGAGTGCTAATTGCGATGATAAAGTAATTAGCATATCAGCGTGCGAACTCTAATTCGTACTATTGGATATACGTAGTAATTATCGAATATACACGGAACTGATGAAAATTATTAAAAAGGTTACGTACCGTAATCATTGTTGACATTTATATTTTCTATTTATTTTTCTCGTGTCTATCATCATTTCCGGTAATATCGCATGAATTTTATGGTAGTACCTATACATCTACTATTGTATATTGATTGTACTCCTCGAGTTAGGCCAGTCAACAACGTGATATTTTCCATTTGTCCAGTTAATAATATTCATTTCACAAGGTTATCCACAGATTCTACGACCAATCTACTTTATTTTCTATTGGCATCGGATGGAAAAACGCGTTTCGATTTCCAATTTTTCCGGAATTGATACTCTTCGCAGTCCATGGTATTGTCAGCATTCTGCGCCATGTTCACATCTCGAATGTATCAATTATCTCTATTACCGTTTTTGTAGAATCCATATTTCGACTCCAAATAGGTATATTGTTCAGTCTTAATTCTTCGCAGATTTTACGTAATCTTTTAATCGCTAGTTTCGTCCAGAGTTATACTTAATTTCATATTCGCTCTGTCCGAGGTTATTTAACCATTTCCGGTTCTTATGATGTATTAATTTTTCTTACTCCGTTGTTTTTATTTATTATCGTTATTTTCGACCCGAAATCTCGTCTGGAATTTTAAAATATTTTCTTAAATAACTTGTTCAGATGTTCATTTTCATTGTAGCGACATTTATCGACTGTAAGCGCGAGATTTCAGTTTAATGAAATTTTATTGTCGATTTGTATATATTTTTTTATGTAAATTTTCCTGAATAATTAAATCATCGGTTGATTGTAATACGATTACATTGCGCATTATACGATATGAGTTTGATTTGTGTCAGAAAAATTGAATAAAAACCTACGTAATACTTTTAATGTATTTAATAATTATTTCGTAGCATCTCGTTTAGTTGTTCAGTTTGTACTGTAACTGTATATTTCTGAACAATTTGTTCCAAGAAATTTTCGTTCGATATCTTGCGCAGTGGTAAATTTCTTTTTCGATATAAATAATATATAAAGCGCGACAGTCAGCAATGAACATAGCATGTACAAAAGTCATCAAATGGAATTTTTAATAGGAGCATGATTATTTTTTGGGAATATCACGATAAACTAAAAAGAAGATATATGTGTAATTATTATAAATTTATTGTGTTTGTTATTAATTTCTGATTTCGGAATATTTCTTCGATGAAACGGTATTTTTAATGCGTTCCCTCGAACTGAATTGAACGTTTTACAGTGTTCTTTTATTTCTTTCACAATATTATTATTCAGCATTGAATGAATTTTATTCAATGCGCTGGCACATGCACGCACGCGCACACATTCTCCACATATATATATATATATATATATATATATATATATATATGTGTGTGTATATAGATTTGACATATTTTCTTTGTGAAATTATTAAAATGATAAATTTATCTGTGTACATTGTACAAATTGAATTCGAAATAAATTATAAATATATATTTCTGTTAAAATTTAAATTTCCTCGTATAATTTTATAAACTAAAATATGAAAAATGTTTTTTTTTTTGTTCGTTGTTTTGTGGGGATAGGTGAATTTGTATTATTTTATTTGAATATTTGAAACAATCGTCAATTGGCTCCGATTGTTATAATGATCTCTTTAAATATCAATTCTTAAAAATATGTATCCTTGTTTTCTATCTTTGAAAGTGCGTTATTTAATTCAAGAAAGTGCACGAATCGTGTATTCGTATGTATAGATACATATGTATGTATATAATTTTTTTTTGTATGCGGATGGAATATTATTTTATTTTATAATAAATAATTTAAAAAAATAATTAACGTTTTATTTATTTACGTAATTAAAACTAACGACAGGCGTACGATATTCCGGTAATACCTTTCGAGCGCAGATAGGAAGGGGGTGAGACGTTGATGAGAATTGTCATTTCTTTAATCGTACTATATCTAATTTTATTTTCATTTTATTTATTAGATGATGAAAAACATTCATCCTCGTAATATTTCCGATGTGTGGTTGTAAACACTATCGTCGACGAAGAAGAATTCATGTCATTTTAATTATTTAATTTTTCTTAAAAAAACAATCAGCAATAAAGTTACTATTAAAAATTAGAAATTGTTGAATAATCCTAAGAATTTGCTAAACAAGCATTTACTAATCTGCAGGCTATATTAATGAGAAACGTGATGTTATGTCGATGGTAAAATATTTATGTCTCGGAGTCACGAAAATTAAATAAATCAACATCTATATAAAATATTACAATATTTATTACTTTCAAAATTACTGTATATTAGTGCTGTTTCCAGATTAAAGACGTAAATGAATTCGTCGTTTAATAAATTATCTAAAAGCTCCGTTAATAATATGAACAATTTGAATTAAACGAGTAACCGAAATATCCGTAACAACCGAAAGATATTAGAAGAAACTAATAATGAAATAATATCACGGTTATCAAAATGGATGAATTTTTGGAACCACTGAATATTAAAGCACGTTTGGTAGTGGACTCGCTTAGTATCTTCTCTAGGTCAGTCTTAACTTGTGATTCAGTCATTATAGACGTTTATTTTACACGGTCTACTAAAACTACGTGTACGTTCATTTTAATTTTTCTCGAGTAAGATTTAATATCGAAACCTGCAAAATATGGGGTTCAAATCTTTGCCTTAACAGATGCTAAAATGTTTTACACAATGTGGAAAATAGTCCGAGGGTCCCTACGAATGTGACAACGGCCCTCATCAAATTGTAAAAAGATTTGTCCGGGAAATGGGAAGAATATAATATTTGAAAATTGGTTCATGTCGCTTCTATTGCCGATAGACGTATTAGTAAGCTAACAAGAGTAGACACTATAAAGACATACCATCATTTATGAAGCAAGTAAAAATGCATCCTCTAGAGTTTACTATATTCCCATTTATAAACAATTTTACTCTTGTATTTTATAAACCGAAACGAAATAATAAAATTGTTCATATTGAAAATGATGAAATTGAGATTTCTACTATGCATAAACCCAAAATAATTACTTTTTATAATGACACGAATATGAAAACTGACAATTTATTTTTCGTTTCTACACGTTGCTAGAATAAATACGTGTTCAAGGATCACATATAGCAATAAAAGACTTCCTAAAGGTTCTGACGAAAGAACTTTTAAATGTTGCACATAAAAGCCATGCAGATGTGTTTACCAACCAGGAAAAAGTTACGAATCCATGAAATCTTAGGGATACCAAAAATCCGTAAAGAACAAAATAAAAATCTCGTGACATGTGCTCTATGCGGTTACGACAAAAGTTGGTTCACACGATTTAAATGTAAATGCTGTTTCAGATTTCTATGCTTGGAACATAATTATTTGACATCGTATTTTAATTCCGAATGCGACCAGAAAGTCACACTAATGGAAGAAGAGGGTTTTAAATCATTTATGCTTTTATTAGAAACACTTCCTTTTTTTTTTTTACAATATATCAGATATAATTTTATATGATTTATTTCTATCAAAAAATTGTACAAACAAAAAAATTAACTAATAACCTACTATTATTTATTCGGTAATGAGTACCTACTATACACATTTTGTACATGCCTGTAGTATAATCGAATAATATAGACAATATTTATATCAGTAGTTTAATTTTTCTTTTAGTTCACGAAATAAATTGCCAAAAATATATAATATAAACATAAAAAGATTAAAATAAAATGAAAAATCATAGATGATGTATAGAACACGCCAAGAAGTACAAGACATCATTAATGCGGAGTTTCGTTCCTTACGTGTCCAGTGTTACGGTTGAAGGCGCGTGTTATGTCGGGTTAAAAAAGTATTTCCGAAACATTATGTAAAAAATAATTTTTGCCGAAGTTATACGTTATTTGTAATATTCATAAATTTTAACCTGCGCAATAGAACAATAAACTTTAGATTTTAGTCCTCTTCTTTTGATATATTAATTCTCACAATTACAGATCGCCAATTTTAGGTGTAAATATTTTATAAAAGTTTTAAGCGATTCATAAGCGAAATACAGCTGATGCACGCGTTTGTACAAATATTTTTAAAATTGAAATGTTTTATCTAAACAAACTATTCCTTAAATAAATGGAAACATGCTATTTTTCATTAAAAACTTCCTGTCGAATAGAACAATCCAGGTCCGGTTACAAAACTCGCTATCAAATCCCCAAAAGATGCAGAACGGCATCTCGCAGGGAAGTATATATTTAGTGTATACTGCTTCCTAATAGCAATTAATGATATAACGGCATGCATTCCACCCTCGCTAACGTACAGGTTATATGCGGATGATCTTAACATCTCGTACAAAACCCGATATCCGGAAACTGCTCAGCAAATGCTTCAGATCACACTAAAAATCTCGAGAATTAAACTGGATTCAAATTTTCTACTTAATTCCATGACTTTACATCTAAATTGTATGATAATATAATAAAATTTCAGCCTCGCGTAATCTTTTTTGATGTCATTTTTAACTCCAGGTTGGACCATATTATGGAGCTGCACAAGAGATGTGCGAATTTCTGAAACATGCTAAAGATTTTAAATGGGAAGAAGTGTAGACCGCACAGGAACACGCTTTTGATGATCTATCGCGTAGTTACCCGGTCAAAACTGGACTATGGATGTATACTGTATCGTGCGGCGTCGAAATCACTACTTCAAAAACTTGATACAATTCAGCATACTGCAGTACGAAGGGCGTTAGGTGCGTATCCTACTAGTCCATCATCCAGCATACTAGCACTGGCAGGGAAACCGCCACTACAAATTCGAAGACAAGTACTTACTATAAACTATGGAGCGACCACGCTGACGAAGATAAATCATCCTAGTCTAGCATTGATGGATCCGTTAGGCACAAGCTCTATGACAGCGAGGATTCTTGCAGATCTTGCTGACCTGAACCTCGAAATGACTAGATTGTTCCACCTGCCACGGGAAAGGATACGCTCGATCACCACGGACTATGCACTACGGAAATAGAATGAAAGATGGATTAGTACCGATGCAGTAAATAAACTGAGTACGGTTAAAAGCAACATGTATCCTCTAAAGACAACGACACAAGAAAGTCGCATATATGAAAAAGTACTGGCTCGGCTCAGAATAGGACATATCTCGCTAACGCATACGTATATCTTCGGAGATGACGAACCTCCAGAGTGCAAACTCTGTAATGAATCCGTGACTATACATCACCTTTTACTGAAATGTAAAAAATACGATAATTGCAGAACGCTCTATGATATACCAAAAGAAGATTTGAAGGATATTCTCCGGGACGATATGTAAACTGTACGCGTATCTTATTTGTACAAATTTAATACATTGTATTTAATTAATGTAAATTAAGGGTCATAGTCAAAAGGCAGTAAGTACTGCTGTTAAATAAACGAAAAAAAAAACCCTATTCCTTATGAGAAATGTGCAATTCTGTTAGCATTAAAAGTTCAGTAGGGAACAGCTTGCCTGAAAGGATTAATACAGTTTGGATCGATAGATAAATAAGAATTAATTTGTATAACCATTCATTTATTTAAAAGTATTATATATATATATATATACGTGTGTGTGTGTATGTGTATTCCATTGAGCTATCTAAAATACAAGATACAATTTTTTTTGTACTTTTATGGATACTTACTTATATGCACTGCAGGTAGTAAATTATATTCTCTTTCCGCATTATTCGGGTTAGTTATATTTTCGGTCTTTAACGGGCACTGCATTAAATACGATGCATTTAAATTATTACTGGTGATATTTTTACGCGTGAAAAGTATTTTTAATTACCAGCTAAAATGTGTCAGTATATATAAAGAAACATGAAGTCATTCATCTATTAAAAGGATGTTGCGGGTAGAAAATGCTAAAAATGGATGATAGAAAAAATTCGGCTTTAGCCGCTTAATATCGTTATTGCACGTAGAAACAACGTAAAAATCAATTCGACGTGTTTTGAAATAAAGCAGCATTAGAACTAGTACAATTTCCATCCGATGGGGCCAACTCTTTAAAATACTCGGGGAACAATTAATTTGAACATAATTAGATGACAAACTACTATCATACTAGTTACTCGACAGTGATTATCCTTCTATGTCTGGAAAGTCAATAGGTATACAAATATCTTAGGTATTACTCGATTGAATTGGTTATAAGTTCCCATTACAATTAAAGCATTCACAACAGAGGCAACTGATCAGAAACCACCAAACTGAGGCACATCCTTTTCTATTTTAGACGATACTGCAGACGATATGTATGTGCCATTTTTTATTTATCGCACCCTTCAAATGCCCGTAAAAAATCTAAAAAATTTACACGTGGTTGTAACTTTAAAATGAATTTGTTAAAATGATATGTCAATTGTTTATCAAATGAGAATTGGCGCTTTCGAAAACTAAAACAATTTTGCATAATAATTTACCCTTTCTCCCGCAAGTTCGATCATTCATATCGATAAAATTCACCACTCTTTCCATGTTATGAACTCATTTTATAAGCTTGTTTAATTTATTTTTACACTGTTTATTTAAGAAAACAATTCTATTGTTTATGTTGCTACGCGCGTTATCACGCATTTGCAGCATGTTATTGTAAATTGTTATATATAAGAAAGTAAAACTTGATTTGATTTGAGTATTAAACCAATATTCAAAGACCTCCTACGTTTGTATTTATAAATATTTTTAAAATACCAATTTTGTGCTACAAGTTTCAACTTGTCTGTAACTTGTCCATTAATGGCGAATTATGTAGTAATGCGAGTCAGTTCTTCAGCTCAATTAATGACTTTTCAAAAAAAAATAAAAAATTTGCCGAATGAGATCTGAGGTAATCAATAAAGTGAGCGTCAAAACTGTAACCCCTGTAAGAGATGACGATTTTTTTATTTTGCTAGAATATATTATTAGTGAAACTACATCGAAACACAAAAATTTTGAACAAGTCTTTAACTGTTAACTTAGAAGAAGTGTAATCCACATCTGATTCTGGAATCTTCAACAAATTATTAATATAATTAAACAAAACACAATTATTTAAAAAATATGATGTAATTTTTTTTAAAAATATATATACATAAATATACAAAAATTGCATCAGCCTCTTTAATTAACAATAATAACGAAACATTTTAACTGGATAAAAAATTGTTTGTAGTACTTTAATATATTTTATAATTTACTGTAAAGTAAACTATCATAAAACGAGCAGATCATGTCACATATAATTAATTAATATAATTTTCACATGAATATATAAAGTTGGGCATTTAGGTTTTTTATAACGCACCATTATGTAACTGTAGACAAGTTAAACTCGTTAACTGTAATAACTGTTTGATTATCAGTTAATTTCACAATCACTCTGCCCGTGGAATCGCAAAATCCTTCTATTTTTCCACATTTACTTTTATTTGGGCCAAACATGACTTTTACACGACACCCTTTAACGAGTTGTAAATCTTTTTGAATAGAATTACTAATGTCATTTGGATTTACTCCTAATCCCATTCCTTTTGGCCTTAATGTTGGTACATTTAGCTGACTAATTTTTCCTTGTTTTCCAATACCAGAACCGAGATCCCATCCCATTCCGCGTAACATTGCTATTCCATATTCTTCGATGGGTACATCTTCGTAATCATCTAAAGTTGATTCTTTTTCACCATAAGACATATCTGACATTGGGATACTTTCCAAGCATTGTTTGGAATTGACTGGTTCATCCCCTTTCTTTAGTAATTCCTGAATAGCCAATTGTTCCAATGTCAATTTACCATCAGATATGGGCTTGCTCTTATCAACTGACTGGTTATTCAAACCTGATTTTCGATTTCTTATATAATCGTCAATTCTTTTCGTACTATTTTCTTTCGCAGGAATCACCAAAACTTCCTTTTTCTTCTCAACACATTCGTTAACTAACTTAATTTTTTTACCTTCTATGCTGGAGATAAAATCTTTACTATCTTCCTTTTTTAATACAGAACCAGGACGCTTTTTCACTTTCGAAAAACTAAATGAAAATTTATTATTATGCATTTTTAAAAACCAAACATTACTTACACTTTTTGGGATTTCAATGTTGTTTTAAAGACCAGTATTTAATTTCGTCAATTAGTATAGTTTAAAGTCGAAATTAATTATGATAAAATTATATAAATAAGATACATGTATTTAAAATATAAAAATTTTTAAATTTAATTATATTGTTCCCATACAATGAAAATTAATTTTCTTTTTTATATTTGCATGCCGGTAACTAGTTACTTTTTAAGGCTGGAGATGATAAGTGGTGTGTATGTATATGCTGAATTTATATTTATGCTGATTATAAAGTATATTATCTTCGTTCGTTTTACTTTTCTGGAGGATTTTCTTTAACCAGAGAAGGTGTTCATTGGTATGTCCGACAATACGTTAATGTATGCTGTAAGCTCCCCATCCAGTTACTTGTTCAACAGTATAAATAAACACTAAACAATTCCTAGGGAGCAATATAAAATCATTTAGTATAAGCCGTACCATCCTATGGACTATAGACCATGCATATACTCAACACTGTGTAGTCGTGATTCACTTTTGAATATTATTTTTTTAGATGTACTTAGATTTATCAAAGTGTACACACATGTATTTACTTTTAGATATTGTTTCCAATACTTATTCGTTTATTACATACTTCTTGTTCGTAAAAAATATGTAAATACATTTCTCTACGTTTATACATGCTCTACAAGCGTGCCATATAAAAGCTGCTTTCTTTTATTTATGTAAGACTTTATAACTTTTACAATCTTTCAATGAACGTAGGAGGGCATACTATGAAAAAATTGAAAGAATTAAAAAATAATTCTAAATTTCTAATAGGTAACAATTTTTTTTTATAAAATATATAAAACCAGGAATCATTTTATTTTTTTTATTTTTGTAGTCATTGTGGATCGAATTATCTGTATATTCTAGAATAGTTTCGATGTAATGCCTTAAGTAGAATCAATACAGTTTTCTTATTCAAAATTACTAGATTATCTTCATCACTGCACCTACGAAGAAAAAAAATTCATACAAGTTGCAAAAATAAAAACATGAATCGTAAAATTGTAGGAGTAACATGCATTTATTCGTGTTATCTTTTCTCTAGCATACACAAAAATTTGTAAAAATGAAAAATATTTGTCGTTTTTGATAACTAAAATCAATATAATACAATAGGAACAAGTCATCATGAAAAAAAAAATATTAAGAAAAAAACAAAATAAAATAAAAAAATTTATACTAAATACAATATCAAAAAACAAATTTGGGGTGTGTTCATCGTTATTATTAAAGAAAATAAAAACAATCATTGCTAGGTAAAATAATGTACCAGAGGAAAAGTGGAAAATACAATAGTCTGCTATTGCGTAGAACATTTGATGTATCCCAAAATAAATTTCCATTTTCATTTATGTATATACTTGCATATATATGTATATATATATATATATATATATATATATATATATATATATATATATGTGTGTGAGTATGTACATGTGTGCGTATATAAATGTTCGTTATATTATGTAAAAATAATTTTTCCTTTCTGATACCAAGTGTATTAGAAAATTTGACACAAATATGTATCTGAATTATGAAATTACTTATCATTAGTGTCGGGTAAATTAACAGGAAGATTTATCACGAAATTTTCAATTATTTTTTAATATTTATTGTGACATATATGCTTTTTCTTCACATGCAATAAATTTGCCGAAATTAATTGCTCATTCATAAAAAATTAAAATTTTAATTTAACAAATAATAAGTATATACTACAGTACAATATTAATGAAAACTAAAATATGAAGAAGTAATTTTTTGCAAAAATTTGTAAAATGATAAAGAAATATTTGCTATATTGAACATATCCGTAAACGTTTATTGTATATCAACGCAATAAATTATACGAAGCAATAGTAGTATCACACAGTACTGCAAAAATTACACATACATTACACCAAATAGACTTCGTACATGTATTAAAAATTTTCAAAATAATAAAGCCCCCGGAGAAGACAGAATCACAAATAATATTTTGAAACATCTCCCAAAGAAAGGACTTTTACTACTTTTATATAACGCTATACTATGATTATCATACTTTCCAACCAGATGGAAAAAGTCTCTAATTATACTTATTCATAAACCTGGTAAGCCAACTACAGATTCGTCTTATAGACCGATAAGCTTATTAGACACATTTGGGAAAGTATTTGAGAAACTAATTCAACCATTAATTCTCAGTTGACAGATGCACACCTTCCAAATCATCAATTCGGGTTTAGATCGAAACATTCTGCTGTATATCAGTGTCACCGGATTGCTGATGCGGTTGAGTCAGTTCTGCAGCGTGGGGAGTACTGATCAGCAGTGTTCCTTGACGTCGCAAAGTCATTTGATCGTGTCTGGCATGACGGTTTGCTATATAAACTCCGCAAGATTTTCTCGATTGAAATGTATCATCTGTGGAGATGCTATTTGAGCGACAGATCTTTTCAGGTCAAAATAAACGACGTCCTGTCTAGTCAGCGTCAAATACTGGCATCAGTACCTCAAGGCAGTGTCCTTGGACCCCTCCTTTACAATATATATACTGCACACGATGTTTACCCTGAAGGCCACATTTGCTGATGACATTGCTATATTAGCCAGACATAAAAATCCTCACGAAGTGTCAAGATATATTCAATATCATTTATCTTTACTGCATAAATGGGCTCTCAAGTGGAGAATCGTTATTAACGAACAAAAGTCATCACATGTTACATTTATAAACAGACGTGGAACATGTCCACCTGTTAATTACGATAATCATAGAATACCGCAAGAACAAGCAGTAAAATATCTTGGACTAACCCTTGACAGGCGCCTTACATGGAATCTTCACGTAATTAACACCAGAAAAAAATTGAGATCCTTACTGAAGCAGTTATACCCACTGATAGGAAGACAGTCGAAACTAACTCTTGAAAATAAAGTTTTACTTTATAACGCTATTATAGCTCCTGTCTGGAAATATGGTTTAGAAGTGTACGGAACAGCTGCTAAGACGCATCTAAACAAAGTACAGTCATATCAATATTGAGAATAATGGTTAATGCGCCATATTATATAAGAAACAATATAATTCAGAACGATCTAAATGTTCCTTCGATTATGGAAGTATATAAGCAGCGGTACAATAGAATGCATAGCACCTTTGCTCAAAATTTAAATCCGTTAATATCACGTATGAAGACCATTGGACTCCCGGATAATCTAGTTAGAAGATTAAAGAAGAGACAATGTAGAGATGCGTTGTCTAACGAATAATAAGTAATAGTAATTAAATAACATATTTATTAAAGAAGAGAAGAAAAATATGTGTATATATGTATATATTTACACATGAAAAAACAACAACAACAACAAAACGGTTTTATCTATTGGGATACACCTTTATTCAAGACATTTTAAATTAATTATCAATTGCGTTGATGACCTAAGAGTCGGCATACAAATAATAATAATAATAATAATAATAAAATAAAAAAAAAGACGATACAGTCTTATAAATTTATTTCACTATAATCTAATTGGTTCAGATGGGATTAAATTAAATTTTATTAAAAATAGACAAATGATAATATAGTTTTTATTATATCCATATTATATCCAACATATTTTTCATTTTGATATATTTTGCTATGAGACCAAATTATAAATCCGTAATATTAATGTTTATTATAGCATATCATTTATTTTTCACTTTAGTGCTACGTTAAATTGGATAATCTTAAACCTTACATAATATTTTCAAATACAATTTTTCAATTACAGTGTGAGATGAGCTTAAATCTATCAAGGGCCAAGTTCTCTATTTACAATTTTACAAAACAATGTTTATATTTATGATTTTGAATCGTCTTCGCTTAAAATCTGTCTGTAAAATTATGAGTTATTTTTGATATTATTTTATGAAATACATTATAATTATGACTAGATAATAAAAAAAATAAAAATGTATGTATAAAATTAGCTATCTTTGAATTTTGCTTTGTAATACATCTAATATTTAGAACAATTAAAAATTAGTAAATAGATTGATTGTACACCTATTTAATTAACATTTAGAAATATGAAACGTACCGGATTAGATGCAGTAGGCGCTGCAGGTCAAGCGTATTTACGGGAAGCATTAACGAATACGACTGATCCATTAAAAGCTATAGAAGAATTTCAGGTGCGTACATTAGTAAATTTCAGTTTTCCCTAATTTTAATTATATTTAACGTTTATAATTTATACTCAAAATATTGAACTAAGTAAGGCATTTATACTCACAAAGACAAATTTATATTTTATATCTGATACATAATTTTTCATTGTGTCGTTTAATTTGTAAATATGTAACTATACTTTGTTATTCTACCGTAAATTCCGTTATTAATACAAGTGTATGTTACGTATATGTATTTATTTACATAGCATTGCGACGTACACAACAGCTAGACGCCAATTACAGTGTGCGTACTGTTAACACTCTAATTAACATAAATAATATTAAAAATAGACGAATAAATTACTAATACCAACAAAATAATGTTTTCTAATGAAATACAGTACCTATATAAAAGTACACATCCGAACAGAACGAAAAACAGAAATACCAATCATACACATGTGTTATACTAATTCAAAAGTGCAAAAAAAAATCACATGCACGTATTCCCATGCAAGGAATTTGTTAAACGAATTCACGCATAATCTCATAATGACACTGTAGGAATTCACGATGGTAATAAACGGGACTAATGACCAAAATATGTTTTATCATATAAAACAAACTTACTGAAAAGTAAGAACTGAAATATATAGTTAAAAAAATTTATTATATATAAATTTACTATAAAAATAAATATCTAGCTATGGATAAATGCTGATATTATATAGACGCAAGGTAGAAAGAAGTGGTGAGTTATAACCTAGATTTGTACGAGCATGTGGTTCATAGAAAACACGATGAGACCTACTATTAATACGGGGAACTATAAATAGGATTGTAGATAATAAATGTCATCTATGTGACCGTTACAAAATGCAAGAACAGTTTACTTATCTTTCTGCTAGCACTCAAAGGTTTAATATGTAGGAAATCAAATATTATAACTACAAAATTTCAAGATAGATTGACGGTAATAAATGTATCTTAAAAATTGAAATTTGAATTTTATCTACCATATGAATGTATTTAGTGTAGAAAGGATCCCAAACCGTACATACGTATTCTAATTGTGATGCTACAAGAGTGTTGAATAGTAACAACGGAGTCCAAGGATTAAGAAATGCACATGAATTTCTTATGATAAAAACCATAGTTCTATGAGCATTTTTGTAATATTAGCAAGAACTAAAATTTGCTTAATTAGTAAGATATTCCTTATCTTTATTTATTATTTGTAAGCATTGTTGGTAATATTAGAAAAAACTAAAATGTGCTTCATTAGTAAGATATTCCTTATCTTTATTTATTATTTGTTTACAATAATACTGTAAATTTGATTATTCAATTACAGAACGATTCAAGTTTTTTTATATTTCTATCTGTTTTCAGAGAGATAATGGTATTAAGTTTTCATCATTAGCACAAATGCTTCCTATGTTAGATTTGCATGGTGTTAGGAGATTTGATTTTCACACATCTCTTTTAGAGGTATAAGTATTACCTATATCATACGTAATTTATAGAATAATTTTGAATCTACATTATTATACACTAGTTTTCAGATAAAAATGTTAAATCAAATACTATTTTTGTAACCGTTACTTACGTGTAGATAATTCAAACTGTCAACAATAGTAAGTTATTTTAATTTAATTAAGATTAATTTTGAAACTATTCCGGTTATTTTTGACTTTCTATACTTGCAGGATTTGAGAGAAAAACTCATAACACGAATTAATGAAATTGGTCAACAAGATACATCGGAAAAAGAAATCAAATTGAAACAGCTGTTAGATGCTAGTTTCTCTGCCGTTAAAATAAAGCAGTTACGACCAGTTGTTATGTCTATTTTAAAACACACCAGCGAAATTGACGAATCATATTTGAAAATATTGGTATTTATTTTCACTTTTTTAAATATGTTTCATTATTAATATTATTTATTACCTTCGAGCTTATAGAAAATATAAAAAGATGCGACTAGAATTGTTTCTTAGCAAGTATCTTCATATAAAAAATATTGCTGCTTCCGGCTATAATTTTTGAATTTAAATATAACTTTTTATTTTTTCCATTACCAATTTATATCCAGCATTGTTTTTTTTTTTTGTATGTACTCGATAATCAATTAGTCTGATAAAGTGATTAGTTTGGTCTAACTCTGTTTTCATTTACTTATTATACAAATATTGCTTTTATTCGCTGTTTTATATCTACTATTTCTTATTTTTACAATTATCTAAATAACTTTTTTCGGACGTGAGTACGATCTCCATCAGTAAAAACAATATATTATTATTTTTGAAAATTTAGATGTGTGCGGTCAAAACAGACTAGAGAAACATTTATTGAAAACCAACATGCTTAATAAATTTTTACAACAAGCTGCAAAATTTCATAAATTAATTTAGCCATAATACAGTTCATGGGGAAAATTTATGAACGCCATAATTTCATTTATCAGTAAACATCGTTTTTAACGCATTAACTCTGGATAGTAATTTCCGTTGAATTACACCAATTGATTTATTTGTATAACAGTCTAATGGCAAGATGATTTCTCTCATTTTATTTAATATCTCTGTATCATAAATACATCCTATTTTCAACATAACCTGATTTTAATTAATAGCGGATGTATATATCAAGGTGATTTTAAGCAATTTTTATTTTTATATCTTCGTCGCTAATTTTATTAATTAAACTTGCCTTATGAGAATTTTTTTTTTCAAACATGACATTAATAATTCTAACCTATAACCTGCCATAGACGTTTTAACGATGGGCTCGATGCATTTGATGTTTGTCATATAACGTATACAATACTTGATGTATATTAAATATATGTTTGTCAAACAATGTATATTTTATTTGCATCTTTAACAAACACTTCACTTTATTTAAAGTAAAAAATGCCATCAATTCGAACTGTAATATTTCTGTCAATAAAAATTAATGAAGCATCAACCAGATTATACTTTCTGAGTAAACCAATACGAGATATTTAGCTATACCTACTCTATAAAGTCGTCTTTCTAAAAAAAAAATTGTAATTTATACCCATCTTATTTTTATTATATTATTTTTTTAACATATTTTTTTTAATATTTTACCCGTTGGTTTTCCTTTATCTTCACACACTATATTAAATTTCTTTTTTTGTTATACACGGTTTTGGAAGTGGAATAATTCTTTTGAATGTATATATTTGTAGATAGGTCTATAATTTTAAGTCATCCTTATCGTCTGCATTGCTTTTAAACTGATCGTGTAAAGTTCTTATAATACTTTTCTCGATTTTTTTTATAGTGAATATAAAATTTAAGTAAAACTTTTCCAAAGCACTTGCATCTAATCGAATTGTATTAATTATTAACCGCTGTGTTTGATTAATTTTTCTTATAATATTGCTTCGCTGTGTAATTATACTCGGAAATATTTAGTATTATTAAGTTAATTCATAAAATCGTTGGTTTTCCCCTTTTAATTGGTGTATCATATTACAAAAGAAATAAACTGGTTAATAATTTTTCGTATGAAATACAAAATTTTGCCGTTATAATTATTTTTTTTTCCAATTATTACTCTTAATATAACAAAAAACGTTTTCTATAATAATTTTCTTTACAAAAACATGGCCATAAATATTACGCTTAGACGGCGTAGCTTATTATGGAAATTATCGTGCATCTTGTTTTGCGTCAGGTGCGTGATGCTGATCTGTATAAAGACGCCGAAACCGAAGTGAAACGTCAAATTTGGAAGGATAATCAAAGTTTGTTTGGCGACGAAGTATCTCCTCTGTTAACGCAATATCTTCGTGAGAAAGAATCCGTATTATTCGACCATCAAAATTTGACAAACTTATTTTTTGCTCCATCTCCTAAGGTAATTATAAAGTACGTTCATGTATCAGTTATCGTTATCGTTCTCCGCATTTTGTACGGACGATGTTTTCATTCTAATAATAACGATTATTTTTTTTATATCATTTACAAAATTCTCGTTAATCACGTTCCGTTCACCCGTGACTTAAATTCAGTAGAGATATGAGATTATTCAGGACAGAATTTTTTTAAGGGACCTGCAGAACTTCTTGGATTTAGCTGTAATCAAATTAACCAGAATTCCGTATATATAGCGTATTTTCTGAGAAATTGTCCACGCTCTTTGCGAACTTCGTTCTATTGTTTCGGGAAAATTAATCCTAGTTTACTGTATTGGATGCTTCCTGCGACTATTTTAATATTTAAACGTCTTTCATTAACATTATTTTCAGTTATCGAATATTAGTTTCTTGATATTTCCCATTGTCTAATTACGCGCATACGTAAAGAAACATACAAATAAATCATTTTGCGTACATAGAAGTTACATAATTATAGCTAGTTTCTCTTTAATTTGGATAAACTTATAATATGCGATGCGTTATTTTTATACATTAACAAACGATGCTTACTAACGTTTAAAAAATTACATTAGATACGGAGACAAGGAGAAGTTGTACAAAAATTGGCCCATATGATCGGTTCTAACGTTAAACTCTACGATATGGTTCTCCAGTTTTTAAGAACGCTGTTTTTACGTACCCATAATGTTCATTATTGTAGTTTGAGAGCAGAATTGCTTATGTCTTTACACGACCTTGAAATACAGGTAATTTTAAACTATTCGTTTGTTCTATAATAAGATGCATAGTTTGAAACCAAATGCTATTAACTTTTAATTTAAAAATATTATTTTCGCGTGTCCTTTGTAGTAATACTAAATATGCTTATTATTATAATTATTTTTAAACACATACGAATTACTGTTCTACGATACTGAAACCTGTCTGGTTGTATGTCGATAAACTGGTTGGGATGTGCTTTAAAAAGCAACGTTAAAAAATGAATATAGAAAATGTTGCAATAAAGTATCACTAATATTTAAATATATATAACAAATTTTTGCCAAAGCAAAACATTTACGGCTTTGGTATATTCGATTCCAAACGTTAAACTAGTGAGCACCTTCTCTATACTTAATCACATAAGATTCGCAGATGATAAATAAGTAGAAATCCAGAAGAGTTAGAATCTATGTTGAGCGAACTTCAGATTAAGTTGTGAAAAATTGAATTCAGCATGAATAATCAGAAAACAAAGGTTATAACTACACGGTAGGCATGTTAATAAAGAAAAATGGGGAACACATCGAACAGGTACAGCGGTACATTTATCTACGACAGAAAATAACCGTAGACGAGAAATTGTGTAGAGAGAGATATGAAAAAGAATATCTCTCGCATATACTGCATTCGGGAAATTATCCAACATATTCCGGAACAAAGATATACCGAACAGTTTGAAGTGCAAACTTTATAATCAATGTATCTTACCGGTATTAACATACGGAGCAGAAATATGGAGCTTCACAAAAGGAATAATCACAAAAATCAGAAAAACGCGCTCACGAAAATCAAACGTCAGGTTAAAAAACAGAAAAACCATTGCTTGGATCAGAGAGTGGACAAAATTGACCGACGCAGTGGAACGAATAGCAAAATTGACCGACGCAGTGGAATGAATAGCAAAATTGACCGACGCAGTGGAACGAATAGCAAAATTGACCGACGCAGTGGAACGAATAGCAAAATTGACCGACGCAGTTGAACGAATAGCAAAATTGACCGACGCAGTGGAACGAATAGCAAAATTGAACAAGAATCATTGGAAATATTTGAAACATGCCTACACCCAGCAGTGGGTTGATATAGGCATAACGTAACGTGATGTGTATTATATATATATATATATATATATATATATATATATATAAAACTTTGAACATAAATTATTTTTTTAAGGTAGTTTCTCAAATTTTCAAATCGTTATATTTATGACTTCGATTCTAAGAAAGATTTTTGAATTAAAGTCGCCGAGTTCAATTTAAAACTTTGTTTTGCGTGATAAATTTTTGGGTTCTGACATTGGGTGCGAGATCTTGCATATATTTTTTACTTATTCTACTTTTTTATTTTTTTCTAATTAGGATATAATAGCGGTAGATCCATGTCATAAGTTTGCTTGGTGTTTAGATGCTTGCATTCGAGAAAAAAATGTTGACATAAAACGTTCCAGGGAACTGCAGGTAATTTCGTATTTAACGATTGTTATTATATAACTTAATGTCGTTTACTAACCTGAATTCGCATTTAAAAAGAATGAATCATTACGAAACGCTAGAAAAATGAATAATCTATATTTTTTTCTTATTTATTTAACAATATAATACTAATCTCGCGGATTGAATATGAGTAGACCTAGAATTTCTTTCAATTCGTAATAGTTTTATTTAATAATTACAAATTTGTTATGAAAATTTAAGGTAGCAATCGAATTAAGTTTATAAGTATGAACTCCATTTACCATCTTTTATTTACATTCTCCAATATCTATAATGATAATATCTAAATAAAATTAATATTATCCTTTTAATATAATAAATTATAATTTTCTTATTTCTTCGTTGACTAGCTTATTAAATTCGTTACATTCCCTATTTATTAATTCTGTTACATTACAATTTAAAACTGTCCCTCTGCAATTACATCCTTGCAAGATATGGTAAACCGTGTTCTCATAATTACATGTTATACAGTTTTCTGTTATGCCAAAACGTCATAAATATTTTTTAAAACTGTCCTGACCAGCAATAAATTGCGCATTATTATAAAAATTAGAAGCGAAATGATTATTATCCATTCAGATAATCTGTTATATGTACTGAGAATGAATTGATATTTCCCTAAATAATGTTTATTCTGTATAACGTTGAACTTTTTTTTTGGGGCTAACTTGTTTTTTTTTTTTGTATTTGAATTTTCTATTTTTATATTCTGCTTGATTAAATTCACGGATCATATTAGTATTGTGTTTGATAAAAAGTATGTTGATATGCTATATATTTCTAGAAGTATAGAAAACATTTTTGCTATTAATATTGATGCCTAATAGCTAGCAGTTTTATATGCGTCGATCATTTTAATTGCTATTATTCTATGAAAAGATCTTATTAATGTTATAAATCTTTCAATGTTTAACATTTCGTAATAAATGCTATTGTTATAGATTAAATATCGATTTATACAAAATTAGTTCTTTTCTATGATTTAATCTATCGCTATTGTTATACAGTTTGTTAAAACAAATTAATTATTCTATTTTTTAAGTTACAGAAATGGTCGTAAAATTTTAAATTATTTTCAATTGTTACACCCAGATATTTTATAATAGTCACGATGCACCGAATATTAATATTGTAACTTGTTAAGTTTAATTTTTCTTTTGAATTTTTTATCGAATAAATTAATATTTAAGTTATAACCATTTAAAAATTGTTCAACTTCCTTTTACGCACTAAATATGTTCTTCTCCGTGTTTATTTCGTTCTAATCCGATATAATAGCTATATCATTAATGAATGTAACGATTGTAGCGTTTGTTGGTAGTTTAAATTCTTGAAAATAATATCTTATACATTAAATTTACAGCGGATGGCGACGTAATCGACTGAAATCAAGTGATATTCAACAACTTGTTCGCTTCAACTTTTACGTGTTTCTAGAGACGCCGATCATAAGTTGTAGTTGTAGCGCAATTTTAAATGAGCTTATGATACGCGAGTTGATCGCTATTCTTGTTTTCTCTACTTTAGAACATACATTAAGCTTTGTTTATACCACTAATAGTTATCTTTGGTAACAACCTTTTTGTCAATCGTTTGGTTCGGGATTTCCTGTCTACTTCCATCGATAGACGAATTTTCTTCCACTAAGGAGGTTTCTTCCACTATATTCTTCACCTTTTGTAATATTTAATGTTGCAGGACTTATAATATTCTGGCTATTATTTTGGTGTGTATTGTTAGTTAGATTGGCTTTCTAAATAAAAATAAATATATTATTTTTTTTTCATAGCCTACAGGAATTAAATGATGATATATTTTTCGTCTCTTGTGTCAGTTATGTTTTTCTTTTTATTATAGAATATTTTATTTCGTCCATTTGCTTTTCATCATCGGTTCGGTGGTCTTCCTTTACTTCTTTTAACGTTTCTGATTAATACGCGTTTTTCGATATTATTATCATCCGCATAAAATATTATTTCCGAATCTTTTATTAGCTCAGTATAAAGTACGTCGTTTATGTTTGAGCTCTTTCAAAATTGATTTATTTATCCTCTTCGTTGTCAATGTGATTTTCGCCATTCTGCTCTATCTTGTACTGGATTGTTTTTCTCTAGTTCCCCCATGATTGTTTATTAATGATCCGAACTGATACAAAATGTAAGGCCAGTGAGCTTACTTAGTAATTTAAGTAAAATATTTGAGAAAGTACTCTTGGTCAGATTAAGAGATTTCAGCGTGAGTCGATCTATCATATCTGACTCACAATTTGGGTTTCGGCCAAAACTCAGTACCACAATTCAATTAGCTAAAATTTGCGATAAAATTACCGATAATTTTAATCAGAATAAACATACAGGAGTAGTCTTGATGGACATTGAAAAAGCGTTTGACACAACCTGGCATGATGGAATTATCTATAAATGAATCAAATATGAATTTTCTCCTTATCTAGTATTCACTATTAAATCTTATTTAATGAACTGGAAGTTTTACGTGAAAATAAAAAACCATAAATCTAACATGAGATTTATTAAAGCTGGGGTACCTCAAGGGAGCATCCTAGGTCCTTTCCTTTTTATACTCTATTTGAATGACTTGCTAACCATTCCGGGAGTAGACATAAACCTTTATGCTGATGATACTTCTTTAATGGTATCCTCTTATAGAATTGACACAATCAGTAACAGACTAACAAGTGCAATTGATAAAATATCAAAATTTTTCTACAAATGGAAAATTAAAGTCAATGATGAAAAAACTGAATCAATCATTTTTACTAGACGTAGGCCTCTACTTAATCACTTCGTTCGAGTCAAAAACAATTACCTCGATTGGAAGGAAAATATAAGGTATTTAGGCATAACTATGGATAGACGACTTACATTTACGAGGCATATTAATGATTGTGTAAATAGAACGATGCGCAAATTGGGTTGCCTATTTCCAATATTTAACAAAAAGTCTGCATTATCGGCACAAAATAAATTCCTCATTTACAAATTCTACCAAAATTATTGTATGCGAGCCCGGTCTGAAGCTATGCTAGCAATAGCAGTATAAATCAGATGCAAAGACTACAAAATCATTGTTTAAGAATTATCCTGTATAAACCAAGATTTGCTAAAATTAAATCTATGCATGATATTTTAACGTTTCCTTACATACAGGAAATCATTAAAAATACCGCCAACTGCAGCTCATCTGATAATGTAGTAATACATTCGATAGGAGATTACGACTACCAGTCTCTGCGACACAGATATAAGAGGTACAAGCAAGCACAGACGTATTAAACATTCTGTTTATAGTAAGCCGGCTATTAAATTCTAGTTCTAGTATCAGCAAATAGACTAAGATATTTTTAAGATATTATATTGTGATAGAGTAAGTTATAATTTTATTCTAATATATTCGAACAGGTTTTTTATACAAATTTTTCCTGTAAATTATACATTTGATATTTATAAGCCTATCATATAAGCTTTTCTATTTTTTGTTTGTCTGGGAAGAATTTTTGTTTTATATTTCGGTACGGGTAAATTGTTCATTTTTAAAATTTAATATGCTTATGAGCATGTAACTTAATAATAAGAAATACAGTGCTTCTTCTTCTTCAAAATCCGAAGTATAAATAACTACTTCTAGATCCTGTATCATGTTCAATTTTCTTTGTGTTGTATTTTATCGGTTATTATAATTGTTGTCTCACTTTTGTTGATAAGAAGTCCCAAATTTCAAGTTTCTTTTTCTACTCTGTCCCACTGATCATACATTTCCTCTTCGAACTCTGTGACAAGCGTAGTATCATTAACATATCGTAGACCCGATATTCGTTCTGCACCTATATATGTTAAAAAGTACAAGTTTGACGGTCCAATTTTGTTGGTGGAATTTTTCTGAGATAGCCCGTTCCTGTTTTGCGTGTAAATATTACTTATTAGGACATATTCTTGTGCCATGTATTCAGTATATGTTGGCCATTATCTGCTGGTTTCTACTTTGTTAAACAGTTTAAGCAATACGGTTTCTGGTGTTGAATCCAGTCCTTCCTCTTAAATTCTTTAGCCATGTTTTTCTTTTACCTCTGCACCTTTCCCTCTTTTTCCGGTAATGTTCCTTCGATTGTTAATAGTAGTACATTATATTTTTGTTTCCTCCTAATATAGTCGAAATCGGGCACAACCTATTTTTCTTGTCGGTATTTTCTAGCTAGAATTTTTTATTTAGTCGTAAGATCGTTGTACTTGATATATTGTGCATCCACGATATTTTTACAACAGCTTGTTTAGTATTGATTTTTTTATTGACAAGCTTGCACTTCATGCAGCAACACAAAATATATTTCGCTAGTCTCCATTTTGTACTGAATTTAATATATACTTTTCATTTTCATAAATGTGGGTTTTTTTTTTTGTTTATTCAATGCTGGTTTTCATTTCATAATTTGGATCCCGTACGTTATTAACATTATGATACAAATATATAAAGGTGCTAATTTGTTGTATGAATCTGTTATTAATGTGTTAGCTGATACCTTCTGAGGTTCTAGCTTAATATTAACTCACGGGATTTAGTTTAATTACAATTTTTCTATATGCTCATTTTCAGTTCTTATTCGCTGTCCGTTGTGGCTCATGCCGATCGGAACCGTATCGTCGGCATATCTCTTGTTGTTAATATCTATTATTGAATAATTTGATTAGTAAATTATTTAAAATATTTTGATTTTGTATTTTAGGACGAATTATCTTATTTTCTAGTCATGTTTAATCCGAGTTATTAGCATAATCGAAAAATGTTTTGAATTCTATATAATATGTAAACACGCCGCGATGCCATAGTTGCTACTG
The DNA here is from genome assembly GCA_032883995.1 of Coronaproctus castanopsis. Taxonomy (NCBI): domain Eukaryota; kingdom Metazoa; phylum Arthropoda; class Insecta; order Hemiptera; family Monophlebidae; genus Coronaproctus; species Coronaproctus castanopsis. The sequence continues at coordinate 90,002,466 of CM065052.1, forward strand.
TTAACCTCACGGTCGAGAGTCCGATCCTAGTTCGGGGAATAAAGATTTTCATCGCCATATCATAATTATCACGAAGAAAAGGTGTAACATCATATGCATGCATTGAATTTAGTGTTTTTAATGTTATCCCATTTTGTATGCAAAAATAGTCTACACAATACAACGATGATGTGATTTTATGTATATGCATATAATGTATGTAATTTGCGAGTGATAAATTATTTAAATAAAGTGTGAATAGTTTGGTTTTTTTTTCATACAAGTATTTGTATTCGAAAAATCGTACATTTTTAAAGAAATATCATTTTACGCAGACATTTCTGGACGGAGTGCAACAAGGTCAAGAACAAGTATTGGGCGATTTATCAATGATATTGTGCGATCCGTATGCTGTTAATTTTCTGTGTATTTCGGCGATTAAAATACTGAATTACTTGATTAATAATGACGGCTTACCGCGAGTAAGATTTTCAATATTATTATTTATTTTAATATTACAATCCGCTCACTAGTGGTAGTTTAAACTACTTACAATCATAAAATAAATTTATATTACTAGAAATAATAAAAAAAAAAAAAAATAGGAAAATACAAAACTCTGCAATGTGCCATATTATACCATTCATTATGAATTATTAACCTAATAGAATAAAACCGTATGAAGAAATTTAGAGAAAACGTTTCATAGCTTCTTCGTCGTATCTGGAAAATTGATCATAGTACATCATGCCAAAAGTTCAAGAAGTTCATTATTTTTCCATCCAATTTGAGGACGACGTTAAAGGTACAATAAGCTTTACATTCGAAAAGGGGTTCCATTGTTTGTGATTCACCGCAGTCACATGTGGTGCTTTTACTAATATTCCATTTATTCATATTGTCCCTTGTACGCCCAACCGTTGTCCGTAATCTATTAAGAGATTTCCACTTTTGGTAATTCAGATCTGCATTTATTGGAAGATTTCTGCTGGTTCAATTCAGCGACTTTGTATAATTTTATTGCGTTCCTCTTACTCGTTGTTACTCACCAATCTTATAACGCAATAAATAAAGTACGACTAACAACGTGGGAAGTAAACTGTGAGAATATTAGTTATTACCAAATATATAGTATCTATGCATTTATTAAACGTTTAAAAAATTGTAAATTTGAATAGATCGTTTAATTGTAATTGACATTAATCTTGTTGCTCGCGTGGTTTAATCGCGGCGCTTATATCGTTTATGATTTTGTTGAAGTTCGCCAATCTTTTTACGAAATAATTTCAGGATAATTCGATACTTGTATTGATATTAAGAATGTTAGCTCTTGGTTCAAGCACATGGGATATATTAAATTCGCAGGTAATACAATTTTTTTCTTTAATATGTATACATTTCGTTGTTAAAATTTTTCTGTTTTAAACACTTACCGTTAGTATAATACGCCTTTTCCATTTTTTTCTCTCGTATTTTACGTGCGTTCATCAGATGTATTCTCGTATAAAATATAATTTCAAATGTAAAATAAGAAAATTAATTATTTATATTTTCATTTTGTCGATTTAATTAAAGTATATATATATATATATATATATATATATATATATATATATATATATATATATATATATATATATATATATAATCAAAGATTTAACTTTGGGTTGAAAACATATAAAAATATAATTAATCTCTTCTCTTATACAGTACATAAACTTTTTTCGAGACTTTTTTATTATTATTTTGCTTCCATACAGTTTACCCATATTTATGTAGTATTGGATATTATAAAATTAATAACAAGGAACTATTTATAATATATGCAGACTAAAAAGAAATGCAGAGATTAGTAAAATTAAATAATGATACCAAAATTTAAAATATAGAAATATAGGGCATAGAAGTTGGTAAAGGTGACACACACTCAATACCGGGGAAGAATCTTTTGTTACGAGCTAAAGTGTGTTGGATTTCTGTTAAGGTAATAGGGAAGGAAGGAAAGTTGTTGCCCGGGTAGCTATTATATGCAAGATCTGTAATATCTGGGGCGTATGATGATGAAATATGATATAGAATGTTTCAATTCTAAAAATATTTATAAAACAGATTAAAAAGAGTTATTTTAAAACGATTATTTGTTACTTTTCACCCCTCGAGTCATTTTCTTCAACAGTTTCATACATAAAAATGTATAATTTTAAATAAACAATTGGTAATGTGTAACTTAACTATAATAAATTGAATGAAAACAGAGATTATTCAATACTGATAAAATTTTTATATTTTTTCATCGGAGAAGAAGAAATTTTTATTTATTTAAATTAAGTTATGAACGTAAAATATAACACGTATACTAAGTATACAAAATTTACCTCAGTAGTTAATATAATAAGAACAAAGTGCATCGTATAAAAACTACGATGAAATAATACAGAAAAATTTGAAAAAACCAGCCACAATAAAAAGAGAAGCAAACCAAAAAGAGAAAGCACGCAATTAAGCAGAAAAATTAATTACAGACAATTTACTTAATACATAAATAAACAAATATACAAAATAAAAAATTAAGCTAAAAAAAAAACGGTGTTTTAGTCGGCGATGTTTGTAGCAGCGTGTATATAGATAACGTAAGCTGGTCATATTATAGTCCTCTACGGCTTTAATTAATTCATTTTAACGCATTCTGCAATTTTCATCTTTTTTTTTTGGTAAGCTGATGTAGAAAAATAAGAGCTCGAGGTTAATCTGAGAATATATATCTCCAATTTTAACAAACCTGATGGCGTTAAGCGAGATTCTGCAACAACGGTTTTGTAGCAATTGTGATTTTCTGTGTGTACTGCTGAAAACTGAAAATAAAATAAAAATGATATATCGAAAATCAATAGACATAATATCAATAAAAATTATTTTTTATATTCCTGGACATTTACTTGGTTATACATATTGTACAAAAATAAAAAAATTAAATAAAAATACTATACAGTGCCAGTTGCATGAATAATGTTTTTATTTTGTTTTGTTAATTTATAAAATCACTAATAGTGTTGAATATATTGTAGGGTAGTGATTTTATAAATTATAAACCAAACAAAATATAACACAGTTTAATCACTATTAAGTTTTTTATTGCGCAAAGCTTTTCGACAATTACGTCATTTTCATGTTTATTGTGTACGCTTGAAAATGACGTAATTGTCGAAAAGCTTTACGCAATAAAAACCTTAATAGTGATTAAACTGTGTTATATTTTGTTTGGTTTGTAACATTAATAGTGTTTTTGTTTTATTTATTTTTGTTATTTGAATTCCCCTATAACTATTACTAAATCACATGTATATTTAAAAAGTTTTATATTTATCTACATCGTTTACCAATCCTTGAAATCACTGTGTGAATATATGGTATGTCTATAACTTATTTTTTATATTATATTTTTAAAAATTCAACCTTTATTTTTAAACAGGACTTTAGAGAACCTACTTTAGATTGCGATATTATAATCAAATTCCTACCAGCGTTAATGTCGCTAATGGTTGACGATCAAGTAAGATCAATAAATAATAAGTTACCTCCAGATGAACGAGAGTCTGCTATTACGATCATAGAACATTCTGGTAAATTACGTGTTTAAATGTTTTCCTTTTTGAAAAAAAAAAATTATAATACTAAAAACATTAGTGTTCTAATCTATGTCACATTACATTAGTTTAAATTAAGTTATAATATAATATAAAAGAATATGGAGACGTATACGTATATTAATTTTGATAGTATATGACAGACCCAGTTTATAAATAGTGATTTAACACTAATATTACATCACATGGAGTGAAGAGAGATACTATTCAGTGAATATTCTAAATACTTCGAAGTCGTTCTGAATGGAACGTTGTCATTTCAAAACGTACTAGATAGGAATAGTGTGCTACCCAAATTAATCGATAGTTACTTCTCTTGTATGGGGAATTCAGTCCATCTCCTAAACTAGGCCACGAATCCTTATTCTTTTCATTCGTCTGGTTGGCGTGACGTCCTGAAGGGCAAGCTATTAGCTTGGTTATAGCACAACTTCGAGTTCGGTGCTCTATTACTTCGCCGACCATGCAGACCCCAACTCGTTAAATCCGCAGGTCAGTGTACTAAGGCCACTAATTGGTAGCGTACTATGGCATTGTGTATATCAGCCTTCAAGTTTTATTTTGAAAGCGTTATATTATATTTCTATTTGTATTTTTTACACGGACCCATATTGATGTAACATAAGTGCACTTGGTTTTATTATTGCATTATATATTAATGATCTATTGGCTAAGGAGAGATTCCAATGATACCTTATTAGCCAATAGAAAAATCTTAATTTAGTATCTAGTTCTTTTCTTGGTTTTTTGTATATATATTTTCCAGCTTATTGTGTGATCTAAGTGTACTCCTAGGTAATGCTATTGCTTCTTGGTATATTTCTACATAGTTATAAGTTATGTTTTTGGTTGAATTTATCAGGATTCACTTCTAGTTTCCAGGATTAGGTCCACCGTAAAACATCAACTATCCTGTGTTGTTGTAACTGCCACTTTAGGCTTCTTGTCTTGGGCAATGAGCATTTTGTCATCGGTAGAAGTAGTCTTTTGACATTTCCATCCGTTGAAAGGTCCGCTGTATATAAATTGTATAGCAGTGGCCCCGGAACACTTCTCTGCGGATTTAATTGGATTCGGTTCAGAATAATCATCACAGTATTTATAACGAAATTGTCTCTTCGTTATATATGATTTTATAAGTTGATAATAATATTCAGGAAATACTGTTTTAATTTAAATAAATTTTTGTGTCGCATTTTGTCAAATACTTTTGTAATATTTATAGACAATGCTTCATTATATAGTTTGTTTTGAATACCTTATTTCCACAATTCTATAGATTCTGTAGAGTGAGCATTCCTGGAACGGTGTATTGTAGAATAACTTTTTTTTCTTCCATTATATTAATTAGTCTCAAACTTTTCGAGCAGTTTTGCAAAAACAGATAGCAGCGCGATTGGACGATAGGATGAAGGTTGTGTACTATCCTTTCCGGAGTTTAGGATCATAGTCATGTGTGAGAACTTACAATAATAGCATTAAATATGTATGTCAACAGGATTACTGATTTGGTAATTTTTTAGCATCCTAGCAGTTATCGCATTCAATTCAGGAAATTTTCCGTTATTTAAGGGTTTAATGGACTTTTTTTTATCTCTGCGGGAGAGAACATTTTTCTTTTGTGTTATTTGCTTGTATATCGGGGAGTGTTGAACTTAATAAAAAATTTAGCGTACGCATCACCCTTTTTACTTCTAGCCCACTGTTCGTCTTTATTTGAAGGGTGAATTTAATGTTTTTTGCCGCTTTCTGAAGGGTTATAATCCCATTTTTCGGTTGATGTTAGAGTAGATACATCTTTGGAAAATAATTAGGTTTTTAAATAAGATATAATATTACACTTTACTTCGTATTTTAACTTGAAATCGTGAACAGTCAAAATTACGAGCACAATATTATTCCGCGTATGATACGCAAAACTTAGATTCGTACATCGTTGCTGTAACACTCATAAAAATAATTTGCGATTATATTCTATTACTTTATACCTCACCGCTCCGAATCCCAGTTATTAAACACATGCAAATCTTAAAAGTAAATTAATTCTAAGTTCCGATAATATACCCGGAGAAGGCTGACGTTTTTTTTTTTTTTTAATAGCGCAGTTGATAACACTGTTACAACGCAAACCGCGTGCTCCACGTTTATTGTACAGACGAGAGATTCATTTTTGTCTAATTTCAGTTATCACAGCATCCTATAACGAGAAGAATCGCGCGATTTGCATTGAACGTTATTTTCGGCGTGAATCTATCACGATAATGCGAAGAGAGTTTTGAAAAGAATTCAAAGTTACGCGATTTTTTTTTAGTGAGAATACCTTAAGAGCCGCGTTTACGAAACACGTTTCCTTGATCTGGAAGACTTGAAAACTAGGATTTCTGAAGAAAATGCAAAAATTCAGCCACATATGATCGAAAAAGTCTTCGAAAATTTTTTAACGACTGAATGAATTTATTGTTTGCAAATGGCGGTCATCTGAACGATATTGTGTTCCACCAATAATTATCAGCGAATTTCTCGTTTTCCTATTTTTAAATAAAATTTCATTCAAAAATTTTGGTCGACTAGTATTTGAATTACTCAAAAAACAACAAACCCGTCCGTCTTCTCTGGGTCACTCTATATTATTGACACATAACTGCCTGCCAGAGGTATTTTATGTTTCATAAATATATTCTTAGAAAAAAAAAACATCATTTTGTCACTAAGGGAAATTCTTAATTGTCATACCTATTCCAAAGAATGTCTTTCAACTAATATAAGTAAAATAGAGAAAAGAGTAATTTTATGTAAATAGAGAGCATTTTTACAAATAATAATCGTGTATGCTGTTGGGAACATGTGCGAACAGAAATAAATAATTTTAAATTCAACGAATGTAATAGTATTCACAAATTTAATTCTACATTCTAATGTTTCATTTTCATTCTGTATTTATTTAACCAAGTTATGACAATATATTAGCAATCTCAATGATTACATATTATTATTTAACAGCGATAATTAATTAGGCATCTCAGTTATTTATAACAAAAATAATTCCATTTTTATATGTTTTTAATGATAAATTAATCTGTGTCATTTCAGGTCCGATACCAGAAACAATTCACACCTACATACAAGAAAGCAGTGTAGCAAGTGTAATAGCCATGTATTATACTTTATCTGTAGCTAAAATGAAGGACAGAGTAGGTTTGATGAGAATATTAAGTTCCTTAGCTAGTTGTGCTCAAGATCGATCTTATGAAGATCCATTTTTGCATTCACTGGTAAGTGATTTTCACGAAAATCAGCCTTTTTTTTCTGTTAAGTATACATTTGAGTAGTATGAAATGTCGTGTTTTTAAAAAAAAAATAGCTAAAATCGCCAAATTTTCATATATATTAAAAAAAGACACAAAGTTTTTCGACTATTAAATGGACGTTAAAAAAATAAAATATTAAATATATACAATTTAAAAAATGTGTATATAAAAAATAGCAAAGTGACAAAATAGTTATTTATAAAATAATTGTGATAAACAACACAATCAGTAATATAAAATTATACATAAACAATTATACTAAATAACGGACTTTCTTTCTAATATAAAAATTTATAATATTCTTCTTGAAACTAATTCTTCATCAAAATGTATCGTTGAACTTAATAAATTATTTTTATCCCTTTATTTTATTATTATATATATTTTTCTTTTTTTATAATGTTTTTCTGTATGTAAAATTTTATAATTTTGGTTAATAGATTTTGTGTTTAAATTTGTTACAATATTTTCAAATAACGACTTCTTCCATCATTGTTCATATATGAATTTAAATTAAATGTTCTTTAAATCTCGTCGATTGCTTCTCCTATGAATTTTTTCTTCAAACTTTTGTTCTTACTAATTTATTTCAATAATATGTTATTATTTATTTCGCTAAATCAATGCGATACGTGTTAAATATTCGTATTATTTTATAGGTATGACTTTCTACATAATTTATTAAACCTAAATAATTTTTTTTTTTAAATCTTCTTCTGTATTTTTATTGTAAGATTTTTTTCCATATCTCATAAACTTGTGTTTTATGTTTTTCATCGATATCTGTTAAAATTGTTTTTGCTCTATCGAAAAGACTCCTAAAAATATATGCATTTTAAATTCATTCGGCCTAAAAATTTTACGCTTTATTGTTATTTTTTTCCTTTAATATTTTTTCTTATATCCAGTTGATCTTCGTTGTCTTTTTATATATAAAAATTTAGTGATTTTAACTACTTTTTTGTTGTTTAAATATACATTCAATATGCCTTTTTTTTTTTAGTATTTCTCGGTTTATTTGCAACACACGTAAAAAGTCGCAATCTATAGATTCCGTAATCAGCTTTACCTCATTTACTTTTATAAAGATTCTTTAAAACATTCGGCATTTTTTTCTGTCGCAAAATGTTTAACCCGCCGGCTTTTCCACAATCACCGACATATCAACGGAATCAAATTCGTTCGTCTTCTCAAAACAGTTCCAAAACCATCTGTGACTACTATACCTGGAAGACGAAATGAAGTGGTTTTGTCTCGCCTACGTATGGGTCACACCATGTTAACACACGCTTATTTGCTGCAACAAGTGAGCCCTCCTCTCTGTCACTTTTGTAACACTCAATTAACTATCCTACATATATTAATCATCTGTCCTTTATATGCAAATATTCGCTCCTCTCTAAGCATGCCTAGATTTCTTCCACTAATCCTTCAAAACGTACCTTCCTCTGAAAAAAGACTCCTGTTTTTCCTTAAATCATGCAATCTATATAATCTAATCTAAAGTCTCCTTTCTCCGTGCGTCTGGCCCTTGTTGCAGTAGATAGCACGGTTAAAAGAAGAAAAAAAAAATAAAAGAATAATTATGCGACTTGCAATTAAATTTCGATTTTCCCTTTCAATTGGTGTTTTTTTTTTTTTTGTTATTTTTCCTACATTCACTATAACAATTTTATTTCCTTATTTCGTGTATAACTGTTTTAATTTCGTACTCTGTAGCAGATAATGTTTACAAGACGTATCTAATATTTAAATGCACTATAAATGTTTGATATTGTTTTAATATGTACGTTAAGGGGGGAGTATGAATTAAAATTTGGGATATAAAGCATTCCGATCGACTTAGGTGATTTTATATTTTATTTAAAATATTAACTAAATTGTTTTCTCTATTTATTGATCATTTATTTCTTTAATGTAGGTTTCGTACTTTATCCAACAACCGGACGAATTCACGGCCGAGGATTTCTGTACCGTTGTATTTGATCAGTTTTTCTATCCCGGATTAGCCAGAGAGAATGTTATAAGACACGTATTGAAATTGGTGTGGTATGTTTATCCGAAACTACCGTCTTCAAGACTGACAACGTTGCTGAAAGTCGTCGAACCTAATTATCAGGTATATATAAAAAAAAAAACACAATTTTTAGCGCTCCTTCTAACAATCAGCAGAGATTTTATTCCAACGATCTTCTGCATTCATTGTCTTCTATTTTTACTTGTACTAATAACAGCCAAATACACACTCGTGTATTGGTGATTTAGTATTTTCATACGTACTGTTATTTTCACAATTGTATTATTAGTTGTACGATCAGCCCTCAAGAGTCTTCTAGAAACCTACATTTTGAAATTTGACGGTTTTTTTACAGATACCAGTTTTAGGTGCATACAAATTACTCGATGAGAGTTCGGATATAGCGCATATAATATCGCGAAAAGGGCATATTGAATAAATTAAAAATAAGTTAATGTGCCGATCGTTATCAAACTCGCGTTCCGTTCTAATTTAATTCTCTCTTGTTTTATTTTATAACAAGGAATATTTAACGACGCAAGTAGGAATATATTTATTAACATATCAATTAACCCGGTCGTCGACTGCTTAAAAGGAAGCTTTCTTTGCTCGTAAGATAATGGATTAAATAAAGATTTCGTAGAAGGGAGACTGTCTCGTTTGTGTGAATTTCACTTCTGATAAATGTTTAACGAATTTCCTATATTTTATTAGGATGTAAAATAACGTAAAACATACGACGAAATGTTATGTGTAAAGTGACAATTATGGATGAATAATTTTCAAAAATATCTCCGATTATCACTATAATTAGGAAACGGGTAGATATACTAGGTATAAATAAATTAATATTTCGTTAATAATAATTAGGTAAATTTAGTTTTAACTCTTTCGGTCATAATATCCTGTATAACGTATAGTACTTCTCCGATGTTAAAAAATTGTCTATCTTTATAATAAGGGACATTTGGTTGACATAGTATGTTTCAATTCCAAAAATATTTATATAACATATTGAAAATTAACTAAATCTAAACGTCAGTTTTATACAGAAAATATCATTTTAAATTTTCATATTTTCCAGTCGTACCTAAATTTATAATTTTATTTTAGGAAAAAAATAATAGTAATTATTGGTGACGCAAAATTTACCTAGTTAGATAAAAATTAGTACAATTTAGAAACAGCTTAATCGTAATATAAACAATAGCTTGAAAATGACTTCATAGTCGAAAAGCTTCGTGTTCGTGTTTGTGTTTATGTAATAAATTTTTTAGTGATTAACTTCGATTTTATTTTGTTTTGCTAAATTCATAAAATCACTACTCTAAAATAATATTTTAAGAGTTTATATATATATATGTATATATACTGGAAAATGAGGAAGAAAGTAATGAAATTATGATACTGGAGTTTGAACCTCGAAACTTACATTTAAAAACTGAATAAGATTCTTACGTATGCCATTTATAAGGAAATTATAAATAAATAAAAAATAAACGAAAAAAACCCATATTGTGTATAGTTCTAGTCATCAGCAATGGACTTCCGTCCACGAATTATGTCTTTCGACTTCGTTAACAGGTCTTAAGATGTATCCGACAAGATTCTAATCCGATTCGTTCTACCTCGAATTCAATAAAATAATTTCAAGAGATTAAAAAAAAAAAAAAACTGTATATTTTAACGAATACGTTAAATACATACAATAACGTCACCGGAGTAGTATTTTGATAACTTCAAATATTAATTTTATCATGCTAACTTACCTTTTCAATGCATGCATGCGACTAGAGTTCATACCACTTTGCTTCAAAACAGCTCAAATTATCATGATAAAGAAACACAATAAACCGGAATCCGATGTAAGGTCGTATAGGCCGATTTCGTTACTGCCATCCATATCAAAGCTATTTGAGAAACTATTACTAAAACGACTTTCACCAATGGTCGAAGAATTCATACCGCTGCATCAGTTTGGATTCAGGCGAAAGCACTCTACAATTGACCAAGTACATAGGATTGTATCCATAATCAATAGAGCTTTCGAGGAGAAGAAATACTGTCCGGTCGTTTTCCTGGACGTAGCTCAGGCCTTCGACAAGGTATGGCATAAAGGCCTAACCTACAAATTAAGCCGACTACTGCCGGGCAACATTTGTCGACTGCTTACATCATACCTAACGGAACGTAAATTTACAATAGTACAAGGAGATACAACATCCGTGTCTTATGATATAGAAGCTGGAGTTCCTCAAGGAAGTGTCCTTGGTCCGATCTTGTATCTACTGTATACTCAAGACCTACCGACGGACGCGCAAACGATAACGGCTACATTCGCTGACGATACAGCTATCCTAGCTGTTGCCAGTAGCCAGTCTGACGCAACAAATAAATTGCAGAACTCACTAAATAAAGTGTATGAATGGGCGTCAAAGTGGAAAATAAGGATCAATGAAGAAAAATCTAACCACGTAATGTTCACATACCGTCGAACAGAGGCGCACTACCAAGTATACTTGGGAGGCGAACCTATTCCACAGGCTAGCTCAGTCAGGTATCTTGGTATGCACCTAGACAAGCGACTGACATGGGAAGTACATGTCCGAATGAAAAGTAAGCAGATAAAGAAAACAACACAACAACTCTATTGGCTTATCGGACGGAAGTCGCAGCTGGATGTAGAACACAAATGCTTACTGTACCGGCAGATTATAAAGCCAATATGGACCTATGGCCTGCAATTATGGGGCTGTGCCAGTAGGTCTAACAGAGCGAAGATCCAGGCCAGACAAAATGTGATATTAAGAGCGATTGTCGACGCGTATCGTTATTCTAGAAATGACGATGTACATCGAGATCTACAAATTCCGTTCGTTAACGAAGAAATTGGAAGACACGCAACTGCCCACAGGAAGCGGTTACAGCAACACGTCAACGTGGAAGCCAGTCAATTGCTCGATACCGAACTAGACGTCAGGCGGCTGAAGAGGCATCACTCGGTCGATCTAGTTATATAATTACAAAGTACAGATACAATAACAGAATGGCAAAAGTCATGGCCACTGGGCCATTGACTTTAAACCCATTGGCTTGATTAATACATTAGCATATGTTAGATCAGGCTACACTCCTTTAAATTGATGCTTATTTAACCTGATAGGTTAAGATTGTATCTTTATCTATAATTTAAAAAAAAAAAAAAAAAAAAAATCAGTAGTAGAATGATTGCAGTGGAAGGTTAATTTCAATCTAAAACGATACGAATAACTTGTATCTAAACCGTATAATAAATAATAACTGCAATTGCAAATAGTAAACCGGTATTTTGAATGATTTCGAGTTACACACCGATTTCAGGAATAAAATTTTAAATTTTGGTATGCGGGAAGTAATCGAAGACTATTAAAGTATTTCGGATAGATATTTATGATATTATAACTTTTTAAAACTATTTTCGCGGTCGATATTCATAATTAGATATAATAATTTCGGAACAACCTTAGTACAAAAAGAAAGAAAAAACGATTTATTAATAAAAGTAAAACAATATATATGAATAAACTCGAATTAGCAACATGCCCTGCCCATCATCATAACTAAACTTTTAATAAATCGTTTTTATTTCTTTTTGTACGCGGTTGTTCCGAAATTATTGTATCTAACTTTCGATAATTTTAGATAATTTTTAATGCGTTATATAAACATTTTTATAATTTAGGTATTGCGTATCAACTAAATGCCATGCATTATTAAAATAAAAATTTATACCCTACGAAAATGAGATTTCGATAATTTTAGCTTTTTTAACTTTTATATTTTTAACGGTTATTTTATAATAATAAATTAATATTTTTATAAGCTCGTTAATTTGTTGTAATTAAATATAATTAGTAAATCTAAAATAATAAAATTATTATTTAATTAAATATCTTCGATGAGATAGATCGAAAACTCCCCCGAATAATGTATACGAATAATATTTCGTCGACAATTTAAGTTTTCGTCTATTTCGATTTTTTAAAATAATATTTTAATTTATTAAAATTAGAAATTTATCTTTTTCAAATGTATAGCACGGAGGAGCGATTCATTCGTTATACGAAACACTGAAAGAAAAAATTACAACGGAACACGAACCGGAGTCGACAACTTATTCACCGAATCCAGATTATTTAGATTCACCTTTGATGAGCGTACCTACTCCGGCAGCATTATGAAGTAAAACTTGACTCTTTATTTCATGTACATTTTTTAACTTTTTTTTTTTTAAGCGGTACGCAATTTAAAAGTTACTAAAACATGAAAAAAACAAAAAAATTATTTCAGAATTCCCAGGCTAACTTTTTTTTAAGCCTTTAATATAGTACAGTAGATGTATTTATTCTGTTTTTTCGATTATAACAAGTCCTTCGTTAGAGTCAAACGTAACGAACCTATTGACATACTAAAGAAGAAATCAATTTATTTGACACACAGATGATACAAAATCTGTACTGAAAAAAAAATACAATATATAATATAGACAATGAACAGTCAAATAAAATTTCAATTAAAAAGGGTGTGAGACAGGGATGCATTTTGTTGGCCATGTTATTTAATTTATATAATACGAGTGGAATTAAAGTTAACGGAAAATTAATCAGCAATATCCAATGACACTGTTCTATTAGCACAGTCATATGCAGACCTGCAATCTCTAATAGAGAAAATATCGTAATAATGCCGTATTTTGGATGGATAAGGAGGAAATAGAAAGACTTATGGGATTTCAAATATCTTGGGAGCTACTTAACAGAAAAACCGAATCCAGAAATTAAGATCAAAAGAAATACGCGTACACAAAGGCAGCTTTTCAGAAAATATGAAGAATCTATTAATAGATAACGCACTGAGTTTAAACGTTACAATGCGATTTATACAATTCTATTTTTATTCTATTTTTCCATATATATAGGGCCGAAGCAACTACATACACAGCAAAATCAATAAAATGCCTAGAGGCATGTGAAATGTATGCTGAAAATATCATGGATCCAAAAAATGAAAAATAAAATACTCTAAAAAAGCGTCAAGTGGAAAGAACACTCTTAAAGACAATTAAGCAGCGAAAAATACGCTATTTTAGTCGCCTAATGCGTGGAGAAAATTATAAATTCCTGCAGCTTATTTTATTAGGACAGGCAGATGAAAAACATTATAAATGAAAAACATACGGTAGCGGACAGGTTTGGAAATAATCGCAGAAATAGTACAGACAGTCATTTGTTCTGCCATTAATCGTTTACGCACAGAATGTGTATGGCACGAATATGAATCTGAATTAACATTATTACGCATGAACATGATGAATCGATGAAAATTGTTGGTTCGCCAGTATTAAATTAAAAGAAAAATTAACATATATTTGTATGCACTTATATATATATATATATATATATATATATATATATATATATATATATATATATATATATATATAAATGAAGTTAAATATTAACTTTGAATTTGACCGGAAAAAAGTTGCCTTGATTGTTAATTTTATCTGGATATCGAAACAGTACCCTACATATAAAATTTTAATTATATTTACTAACACATATGCAATAAAAAGCGAACGGATTTCAAAAGTTCATAATTTGTAACTTCCATACAGGTCATTTTCAATTACTTAATAAATTACACGTGTGTAGAACAAATTTCATCGAAATCGACAGAACCGTTTCCGCGATGACCAAGAATATATATATAAGATAATACCTATATGTGCTCGTTCATTCCTTTATATTGTCTAGCTATCACTTTTTTTGTTGTACTCAGTTTTGTAACGAAATTGTAGTAAGAGTTGTTATTTATTTCCTTCGATTACATGACCTGAATACTTTTATAAATATTTTACAGTATTTGTTTATGGAATAAATTGATTATCAAAATATATACGATGCAATTTTACAGTGTAAATGATACGTGGGCATGATCGAGAATGTGTATGTGCGTTACATGCTTTTATATACAAGTAATCTCAACTATTTGAAATTTTTTTTTTAACGAATATTTCATATTCCGTGATAGGATTAAAATTTGTGTTATGATATTCTTTACTTTACGTTCAAAGTTAGGCACTCATTCGTCGTACAACCTGTATCAAGTAAGCGTACGCGCTCTGTACGTTCATTTTTACGAGTCGTTGAAAATTTTTATTTATTTCAGATCATAAAATCATTTATTCCGACAAATAAACGTTATGATGACCTTTACTGTTGAGTCGTATTGCCGCGCGTCGATTGTTTTAAGAAATTACAGGAAATTTTAAAATTAATTTCCTATATTTTAAAAACGATATATCGTTTAATCGTAAAAAAGAGTAAGATAAAATGTAATCTTATGGTCGTTCTATATAGCTTAAGATTTTTCATGAAAGTTAAGCGTTATTATAATTTATTATTTATAAATTATATTTCATACTTCGACTCTTGTTTGACACGTGAAAGTTTGTAATATACTGTTTTTAATCCTAAAATCGATTTTATTTGAATAATTATGGTGGTAAAAAAAAAACAAAACAGTTCGAGTTTTCAAATCTCTCACTACGACAACGCTCTTATCCATTTTCTGACGATTCAAAATGTTTTACCTTTATCGCCTAAAACAGCCTTGTTTAACCATTATGTAATACACAAAGAATATGCAATTAGTCTCCATTTGTTTTCTGTAATTTGAACTTAGGTCTGTTCTTTAAATTATATCTTTAAATGAATATTTTAATTTCCAGTAAACGAAACTGCTTAAATAAATAGTTTATGTAGTTAAGTGTATATACACGAATAAGGTTTATGTTAATAGAAAACGTGGCCAAACCGGTATATCGACCACGAAAAAATATTTCATTTCCTTCATTTTTTTTTTGTTTTAGTCAGACTTGGTATAAATTGTTGTAATATTATAAAATAAGTATTTTTTAACAGTTTTCTCGAACTTTAAAAATAAGTTCTTACATCTCTTTAAACTTGTACCGTTAAAAGTTTATTAAGTTTTTATTTAAAACATTACTACCTTAAAGCTTCTCTTGGTTAATTATTATAACTAATTACTTTCATATTTCTTAACATTTCTTATAAACTGTGATATTCGACAATTCTTTTTTCTTATTGTTCATTTACACTTAAAGATCGTTAAGTTTTCAAGAGTATATTATTTTATTTCATTTGTTGGGAGTTTTTATTTGTTCACTTAAATTATTTTTTACATTCAACGATGACTGACATTTTTAATTTGCGTTTTAGTTAATTTAACCGAATAAAAAGTTGTTTTTTTTGTTGTTGTATTTTGTAATATTATTTACAATAATTTTGTAAACCAACAGTACTATTATCATATAATTTTTAAAACTATTTTCGCGGTCGATATTCATAATTAGATAAAATAATTTTGTACGCGGTTATTCCGAAATTATTTTATCGAAGTACTATTATCAGTTAACAAATACCCTGGGTGGAATCTCAAAAGCCTTCCAAAAATTATTTTTGATATAAATGCGATAAAACTATTCAGTTTGAATAGAAATCAAGAAAAATTGTTTTTAAAATACTGACCAATTATTTAAAATATATATATATACCTAAAAACATCTAGTAAAAAATGTGAATTTCTTGAAAAAAAAAGTGAATATTAATTACTTCGATTTTACTTAATAAAATGATATTAAATAAAAGTAAAATATGATTTTCTTCCACTATATTAGCAAACGTTTTGATTAGTTCTACTTGTTTAATGATCCTCTATATGATTAATAATATAATCTTACAGAATTACGAAGAAAGTGTGTAAATACAAATTATTCTTGTTATTTAAAGAAGAGAGTAACATAGAAGTGAAGAGATAAAATCTATTGATATATATCAAAGTTCATATTAAAACAAAAATTTTTATAACTATTCTTATAGTAATTTTTATTTGTAAAAAAAAAATATATTAGAAATCAAGATTTTATAATGCATTTTACATTTGTTTTGGGGGGGGGACTAGAAAATATTAATTGAACCACAAGTTAAAATAAAGTCTCTAGGTATGGAAAGTGATAAAACGACATTAATAAAAATGTAGTAGCGGAAATAATATAAGAATTTTACAAAATGAGAACTGTTCCTTTTTCTGAAATCTATACCAATTAAACTTTAAACAGAGATACTGTTGAGTAGTCAAAACAGAATTATAGGACGATAACGTACACATTTATTAAGAAGAAGAAGAAAATATTTATTGATTCGCATAAATTAAATTCTTTATGTAATATTTCTTATAAATAAAAATTAGTATAATTACTAGCCCGACGAATATAATTCGTCAGGAAAAATCCAAAAAAAAAAAAAAACAAAAAAAAAACGCTTTGTATCATTAAGCGTACAAAAAAGTGAGTATACGATTCGATAGAAAATAATAAGATAGATAATATAATACATATATACCGCATATATAAATATATATACACACACGTATATATAAAAGAAAGAGATTTCTATTTGTACAAACTAATATTATTTGTAATTGTATGTTACCCAAGTTATTAACAGCGGATAAATTTAGACATTAATTTTATATATATGTATACTCAGCAACATTTACATTGTTTATTAGATACCACGTTGTCCTTAATTTTAGAAAATTTAACCTATCAGGCTTAATACACTGTCCTCCGTCCAGAACTCTCGAAGAGGAAATTGCCTCAGGGACAGTTGTATCATGTACAAAACTCCAAATTTTCTAAAAATGTGTAGCGATCTGATCTATGTGAAAGTGCAAATATGTAGCGCTTCTCAGAAACTGCTGAAGCGATTTCACTAAAATTTTGTAAATACGTATTGTTTGACCCAACTTAAAAGATAGTATAGTTTTTATATCCATAAGTGACCCCGATATTTTATATTGCAAAATTAAGCATTTTGTGGAGAAAGGATTGTAATTCGTTTCGGAGTTTCATAAGTTTCTAATAAGTGGCGTTAAAGCGCAGAGTATACATAACAACAAACGTGCGTTTATTTTTGAACATTATATATTGTACACCCAATATCAATTAAATTTAAATTCATTATTATAAATGAAAGATAAATGTAAATAAGAACTTTTAGATTACCTTTTGTACTTAACCATGAAATAAATAAAATATGAAATTAAAAATCTATGGATTTGCACTTTCTTCACATCTCAATTTTTAATTTTATTTGATAATTACTTTTAAATAATTTAGCTCATTATTAATACTAAGCCACAGCGATATATAAAGCTAAATAAAAATTTCTATTATTAATAGATCAATTAATTGTTAGAATAATGACGTGTAAAAATCGCGTGTTTATGAAAAATTTGTGCTACTTTTCATGTAATAATTGATGAACAATTGCCTGATTTACATAATGGTGCCTGTCCTTGTAATACACATTTATATCTATAATTATCTTCACGTGGATTTTATAATCGTTGTGCACTAGTATATAATTAATATGTGATACAAAATACTTTTGTAGTAATGATTTGAATTTGGCATTTCTAATGGCTATTTTTTACGCAGGTTAAATAAATATAAAATTGTGAATAATTGTAAATAAAAATTACATATATGCACATTTTCGATAATATCGATTGTAAATATTGTTATGTTTACTTTTTAAATTGGCGGCATTGATTAAAGTTAAATGTCAAATTCAAAAATATAATTTTTAATGATTACTTACCAATTTGTGATTGTAGTGTAGATGTACGCCTGTGTAGTTTGTTATTTTAACAATAAGAAAAGTAGCATCTAATCATTAAAAATTATTTTACTGGTATTAGTTACTAAGCTAGTGTTACGTATATCTTATAATACTTTTGTCAAGAAGCCATGAAATCTTTTATTATATTAATAGCATTGATTGGTGGAATTATATTTTTATACTTTTCCGGGCAACCACATCGTTTACCCGATATCAGTGATGAACGTTGGGCTGATAATAGTGTAGAAGGTAAAATCCGAGAATTTAAAATATCAACTCCCGATGAGGTAAATAAATAATGTAAAGTTTATATTTCTAAAGTAGAATATTTCAGAAAATTTATGTGCTTACTCAAAATAATATGGAAATTTAAATTATAGAATTATAATTTGTACTACATTCATTAATAAGAATTAATTTGTTTTCATGTGAATATTTTAAATACTAGGTAATAGAAGATTTGAAAAGGCGTCTTAAAGCTACAAAGAAGTTAACTCCTCCTCTGCAGGATGTAGGATTTCAATATGGATTTAGTTCGAAATATTTGATGAGTATTATAGATTATTGGTTAAATACTTACGATTGGTCGAAAAGACTGACTATACTTAACAGTGTCCCACATTTTAAAATTGGAATATCCGGTTTGAATATACATTACATACATATTAAACCAAATGCAAAAACTACAAAATCAAAGAAAATAATTCCATTATTACTGCTACATGGATGGCCTGGAACTGTTAAAGAATTTTATAAAGTTTTTCCACTGTTGACTACAGCTCGAGAAGATTATGAATTCGTTTTCGAAATAATAGCACCTTCTTTACCGGGTTATGGTTTTTCAGACGGTGCAACGAAACCTGGTTTGGGCCCTGCCCAAATTGCTTTAATTATGAAAAAACTGATGAACACTTTAGGTCATCATAAATTTTACGTTCAAGGAGGTGATTGGGGAGCAGTAGTTGCTTCCAATATTGCAACGCTGTATCCTGAAAGGTTAGTTGACTCGTGTTTGTGCAGTTATAAGTATATGGTGTTTTAAACTGTATTTTAAAAAAATATTACATATTTATTGTGTATGCTTGAAAATAGCGTAACTGTCGAAAAGTTTTTGAATAAAAAACTTTTAGTGATTAAAACTGTGTTATGATTCTGTTTGGTTTATAATTTATAAAATCACTACTCCAATATATTCAACATTTAACGATCAGTAATATAACATTTTTACATAACAATAGCTAATAAATTTATATTTTCTCAGCCTTATTTAAAAAGGACAGTTGTTTATGATGAACAATTGTATGAGTGGTTGTCACCTGATGAAGGTGCTGACAAAGTTATACTTTGTGGTGAGTTAATTACCAATGTAAATATAATCCAGGCTACTTGCTGATGTAGGACGCCCATTTATTTTACTGGTTATTATTATGTAAATAAATTTTATATTACTGATTATTAATTGTGTTGTTTACTACATTTACTGTCAGATTATTTTATTAATACTTTTTTGCTGATTTTTGTGAATTATAATCTTAAATTAATACTTTTTCATTTTATATTTTTATCTCTATAAATATTCACTTGATAATGGCCAGCTGTGTAATGATTTGAACTTATTTATTGTTGTTTTAAAAAATACCGTATTTATGCAAAATATTAATATTTTTTATTAGCTTGTATGGATTACACAATAACATGTGCGGATCAATAGGACCGTTGTCATTAGCAAAATTACTTCTTGGTTCATTATGGCCATCTTTAATTGTTGATGAAAAGAATATACATCGTATATACCCTCTTTTAAATAAATTAGAATTCATTTTAGAAGAAATGGGTTACTTCCATATACAAGCAACAAAACCTGATACCGTTTGTAAGTAATAAATAAAATAAATTTTCTTATAATCAAATGTGTTTATAAATTTAAATATTATGCGATCTACATTTAATATAGTAATTGTGATTAAGGGAATGTAAATGATTATATAAAAATAATTTTTTTCAAACATTTTGATCTCATAATTGTATGAGTAATTATGTAGACCGAATTACTTTTGAAGCATTAGAAATAGATAAGCCAAATGTGTGCAGAGAAGTTAAATATCATGAAATGTTATTTATCGCTGAATTATGTTTTTGGATAATGAATAATTACTACAATTAAACTTGTCGTAAATGTGCAACGAATAACTTATTTTATTTTTGAACTTCTAAATTTCGAAATTTATTCATATATGTAATCCGTAATATCTTTCTCCGTTATGTTTGCGATATAATGATTTAATATTCAGCATTAATGTTAATCCCTTCAGTTATATGAAAGCTAAATTTGACGAAGTTGAACTCGTTCAATGATTCTACTACTTTTTGAGAACCTTTCAAAAATACGCATTATTCCTAATTTATTTAAAATACAATCAAGTTTTTTAAAGTATATATACTCGTTCAATGATTCTACTACTTTTTGAGAACCTTTCAAAAATACGCATTATTCCTAATTTATTTAAAATACAATCAAGTTTTTTAAAGTATATATATATATATATATATATATATATATATATATATATATATATATATATATACACGTGTGCGTGTGTAAAAAATGTCTTAAATAAACGTATAAACCGTTGATTGAAGAAATAATTTATCCTTATTAAATACACAAGTATATATTGCTGAAAATATTCAAAATATTATAATGTTACTTTTTAGCGGTTGGTCTCATGGATTCACCTGCTGGATTAGCGGCTTATATACTAGAAAAGTTTTCCACCTGGGTTAATCCAAATTGGAGAAATCTTACAGACGGTGGATTAACAATCGCAGAACATTATTCCCTTGACGATCTTTTGGATAACGTGATGATATACTGGATTACTGGCTCTATTACTACATCTGTCAGATTATATAGCGAAGCTTTTAATAAAAAACAAATTGCGCTAAAACTCGATAAGTGAGTATTATATAAATTGAAAAAGCGACAGTATTAAAACGGAAAATTCTAACGCTCATAAATTTCTCCTTTTCGATATTCAAGGTTTTTAATAATAAAAAAGAATGAAATAATTTGAATATAACAAAACTTAATGAACTCATTATAGTTTCATTTATTTTTACCGAAATCCTGTGTTGCAATTTTAATTATAAGCGAGAGACAATATTTTTGAATATCACTTGCAAATTCTAATGATATATGAATGGATTCATTTTGAAATCAAGCTTTAAAAAACAATAGAAAATTATGTAAATCAACAGACATAGTTCGATGTAATGGACTGATTAACGCACATAAAGAAAATATAACAGAATAAGATGTGTAACGCGATGACAGTTTAATGGCTAATTTATTTTGGACGACATCCTTTGGATTAAGCAAGATTTTATACGGTTGTATTGAAAATTACTATAGTAGTTTCTTGGTTTGATGTTTCTTTGGAACTTATCAAATATAGATTCGGTTGATGGATTTAGCAATGCAACAACTGATGGAAGCAACATAAGGGAGAACCAAGTGGAAAAAACGTAAGCATATGATTGGTTACGCTGATAACAAGCAACGCAAGAAATAATAATAAAAATTCTATGGTTAGGCTAAGATTAGTTTCCATTATATTATTGTTTTTTTATTTAGCGTCGGTATTATTTAAAAGTGCAGATAATACAACAAGAAATCCTGATTTCACTCTTATTAATTACTTATATATACATGTTACTTGGTTTTATGATGGCGGCAGAAATTATGCCGTAGAAAATAATCTTCAACATTTCAGCTCCTCTGTTCTCCATGTGACAACCGTATTTATAATATTGACCATATCTGTATATATATATATATAGTATATTTGTGCATACTGAAATGCAGTGTACTTTTTCTTATTATATACATATATATTTATTAACTATACCTATCCCAAATTCTTAACTTGTTTTACTGTATCATCTGATCATTTTTGTTTCTGTTTTACTGTGTACAGTCGCCAGTTCAGTACTTCCTTTATTTATTTTACGTATGTCAGTCTTGCAATATGTGCTGCCCAATTTCATTCATTTGTTACATTTCGTCTTTTTTATATACCGAATTTTGATTTTCTTTTCAGTAATACGCGTTGCATTCCTTCAGTTCTTCCAATTTTATCCATTCTTTTATTAGAAGCTAGGTTTCTATCTCATAATTTAGGGTCAACATTATGCACAGTTTAGATCGGTTTGCTGAAGTGATCCGATTTTGTGTCCACTCTTTCTCATCCTGCCAAACGCTATTTAAATATACGAGGATATCTACTTATTCTAAATTTATATTTATGTCATTTTCTTTGTCTTTTCCATTTGTTTTCATCCAGTTTGCTCTTGATTCAATTTTTTTTTTTTTTTTTTCGGTGTTTATTTCTATTTCGAGCATCATTTTCTGAAGTCGGTTTTATTTGATGTTATTAGCGTATTTTCGTCAAAACGAGAATTATTTATGTACTTACGGTAAATATATGTTTTAAGTTTCTCGTTCTAGATGTTTCGGGTTAATTCAAAGGTAGCATTAAATAATTTCGTACAAATAGTGTCGTTTTCTTTCGTATCGAATGTATTTATTTATCTGCTGTAATGCTCAACAATTATGCTCGCACCACCTAAGTTCGAATTGCACGAGACCGCTAACCAATTAATCTTGAGAAGATCATAAGGCGATATCTCTCTTATTAATTTAAATCGATTATAAATAATGTTATTCATTTCCCAATAGTGTCGTTTTAAAATTGGATAGTATTTTCATTAAATAGTCGTTCATTTTTTTTTTTTTTTTTTTTTTTGTAACTGAATTCAATCGCAGATTTTCGTTAAAAGAATTTAAATATTTTATTAATACTGTAGCCTTTTTAAATAACGAATTCGTGAACTAAATGATACACTCGTATATCGCGTGGTTATTGTTTTTATTATTTTATGTAAATTATGTTGAAATATGCATTAATTTTTATAATATTGTACCAACCAACTAAACTATAATTCGGAAATTTATTATCCTTTATTCATTGTTCAATTTCAGAATTCCGACAAACGTACCGACTGTATGCGCTTGGTATCCGAACGAGTTATTATATTTTCCAGAATGTGTATTACGAGATAAATATCCGAATTTATTGCACGTTTCTTATCTGTCTAAAGGAGGTCATTTTGCAGCCTTTGAGCAACCGAACATATTTGCCGATGACGTATGGTACGCGATAAAAAAGATTGAAAATTATCACAATAATACAAAAGAGACAGATCAAGAATTATAATTTCAGCTCTATTCGATAACAACTATATTTCATAATTATCTGAAACATTATATATATATATATTCTATCTTACATTTACATGTGAGGTGTTTGGGATGTAACTTGAGTAACTAAGACCAGTGAGACAAAATATCGGTTCTAATGTTGTGTCTTCCACGATTTTATAAAATTGTTTTTTTTCCTATATTCTACTTATTTTTCCTATATGTAACATATAAATATACGAAGAAAAATATGTGCATTATTTGTCAAATTTTTTTGTGGCATGTGTTCATGTTAAATTAAGAATCTAGACGAGAAATAATATATATAAGAATCGTGTGTTTTTAGATGGAACATCGTGACACAGAAACGTCGCCATTATTTATTAACCGTCTCTATCGTACGTTTCATGAACACATTCACTGAAGTTTTTCCCTCGATGAAGAGCGCCTCCAGACTATTTGTACGGGCGCATAACCGAAAAACCGACTAATTTTCGACATTATTTTCATTAATAGATGTTTTGGTTCTTAAATATCAATTAATATAGAGTCATTGATGGGACCGGGGCATCCGTCTCTAGCATCATAGCTCGAGAAATTTAATGTACCTGCGTTCAGTCCGGTGCATCGTCCAGGTTTCGACACCAATATATATAAAAAATCGGAGAAGTCAGTAGTATCTTCCTATGGGCGTGCATTTTTATTGCAAATAATAATGTTTTGAATGCTAGTCCGTTTATATATATATATATATATATATATATATATATATATATATATATATATATATATATATATGTATATACATATGCTCGACAGTGAACAAATACGACAATGATTATTTATGTATCATCATTTAGTCGTAACTCCACGTAGGAGTATCGTGTTCAAGGTAACAGTTTCATTATCTTCTGCCTCCATCCTGGACGATCTTCGGCATCATGAACGGATTTTGAAAATGACATCCGAGCTGCAGCAGTCACTGCATCTGTCCATTTAATTGGTACTCTGCCTTTTGGCCGCACACCATTCATTCTTCCGATAACTATTGTTCTTTCGATTACGTCATGTTTTCGTATGATATGACCAAAAAATCTCATAATACGTGCGAGAACTTCCGTTGTTAATCTGCGGGTTGGACGAATTTCTTCCAAAATAGACGTATTAGCACGCTTTTCCATCCACGAAACTCGAAGGAGCCGCCTCCAGCACCATATTTCGAAACTATGCGAGTTTGTTCGGACTTTCTGATCGTCCACGTTTCTGAACCATACAGAAATATTGAAAAAACCAGAGTGCGTAAAAGTTGGATTTTTGTATTTTTCGTAACAGAGGAATCTTTCCATATCCGTGTTAGTTTAACCATCGCACTCCGTGCTAGTTGAATTCTTCTCTTGATCTCACCTTCAGATCCGCCTTTACTTTCCAACAAGGATCCCAAATAAACGAACTTTTCTACCATTTCATAACCAGGAATGGTTTTATGTTTTTTCTTTATTGTATTCTTCCAATCAATTACCATTAACTTATTTTTTCCATTATTTATTTGTAGACCATAGCATTTACTTATATCTTCTAATTTCTTCAACAATCGTTGCATTTTTTCCATATTAGGTGCTATCAATGCTATATCGTCAGCAAACCGTAAGTTTGTAACTTTGAGTCCTCCGATAGAAACGCCTTCATCCCAATCCTCTAAAACTTTTTTCATTATATGTTCTCCGTATAAATTAAACAATATGGGTGAAAGTACACATCCTTGTTTTACACATTTCTTTACAGTAAATTGTTCGGACTGTGTACCGAGTTCTAGCTTTATGATATTTTGGTTGTGCTCATATAGTTTTTGAATCAGATCTACAATGTGCTTTGAGGCACCCATCTCCATCAATATTTCCCAGAGTTTGCTCCAGATTACATTATCGAAAGCCTTTCGATAATCAATGAAACACAGCACTATAGGCACATTGTACTCTCTTGATTTCTCTATTAATTGTCTCATATTTAGGATCTGTTCCCGTGTGCTTCATCCTTTAACGAATCCAGCTTGTTCTTTGGCAATTTGTTCGCTCATTTTTCCGCGGATACGATTGTTAAGAATTCGTAACTTTACTTTACTAGCGTGCGGCAATAGAGAAATGGTTCGATAATTATTTCGATAATTATTACATTTAGTTCTCTTTCCTTTCTTATATAGAGGAATTACACCATTCATGTGGCCATTCAGTTTTCTATATGGTGTTACATATAGAATGCAACATCTGCACGCCTACTTCTCCAGTATTTTTTAGGACTTCTGCTGGTATTCCATCAACGCCCACAGCTTTATTGTTTTCTAAATAATTAATAACTTCTATGACTTGGCTTTTTAGTATGTCTTGTTCTATTTCTAATTCTGTCAGCGGTTGTGAGATTGCCAGTGTTCGTTCATCATCATGATAATATAAAAATCGGCAATAATTTCTCCATACTTCCGCTACTTCTTTCTTTTCTGTTCTAATAATACTTTTTTCATCTTCAATCATCCAATTCCTAGTTTGAAAATCACGTGATAATAGTTTTACTTTTTTGTACAAATCCTTTGGTTCCACATTCTCCGCGTGAGATTGGATTTCTTTACATATATTTTTGATGTACGTATTTTTATCATTTTTACAACTTTTTGAAATTTGTCGATTTATTAATTTTGTTATATCTGCGTTGTACTGTCCATTTTCCTTCATTTCTCTTCGGTTGTTAATAAGTTTCATAGTTTCTTCAGACAGCCATGGTTTTTTATTCAATGATTGCTGATTCTGTCTTTGTGTTTCCTTATATGTCTTCTTTATGATATTTTTCATTTTATCCCACTGTTGTTGTGCTGATAAGTTTACTGCGTTCGTTATTGTTCTTGTTTCAAGTGCTGTTACAAAGGCTTTGGGATCATTGATCACCAATCTCTGTGCTTGCTGCTGCTTCCTAGGAGCTTTCAGTTTTCCCTGTATTTCCATTATTATTAATCTGTGGTCAGAATCGCACTCAGCTCCAGGTCGAACAATAACATTCTTACAACATGACTTCCATCTATTTGAGATCATGAAATAATCTATTTGATTTCTATGCCGATTTCCAGGGGCGATCCATGTGTTCAATCTTCTATGGTGATGTTGGAAGATCGTATTCGCTATCATCAGTTTATTTTCAATTGCAAATTCTATGAGGTGCTCACCCCTTTCATTACGTGTTCCCACTCCAAATTTTCCGACTACATGTTTTAAATGTTTGTCTGCACATGTTGCTCCAACCTTTGCATTTAGATCGCCCATCACAATTACCATTTCATTTCTCGGTATTCTATTGATTTCTTCTTGAACATCGGTATAGAACTCTTCTACCTTCTCATCTTTCGAAACATTTGTTGGTGCATACACTTGTATTAAATTGACTGCTATTGGTTTTGTATTTATTCTTAGTGCGATTACTCGATCGCTTTTAGTTCTATACCCCGTAACTAATCGTTTATTTACTAGTATTGCTACGCCATTTCTACTTTCGTTAACATTACTCGAACAAAATACGATATTATGAGTCGTTTCAAAATGACCGGTTTGACGATAATGTGTTTCGGCAATTCCATTTATGTATATATGTATGTATATATAGTCGTCGGGATAGCCTAGTGGCTAAAGCACGCACTTCTATACGGAAGGTACCGATTTGGAATACGATCGGCGACGCAAAAATTATCACAAAATAAATATATAAATAATCATAATATCGCGTAGAAAGCTGTGGTAAATCACCACGCACAACACAAATATGCGCTAGTAATAATATATATAGTACATCACAAAAACACGCGGGGCTACATTGTGTCGTAACAACAAAACGGTTACAATCAGTCCTCTCGGGTGTGTGTGTCTATCTCCCCGAACGCCATCTTGCACTATATAACAAAATATGTCTAGGTAAGTCGTCTATCTCCGATACAGAGATGGCAATTATATATATATATATATATATATATATATATATATATATATATATATATATATATATATATATATATATAAAATGCATATTAAAATGGAACTGGACTGGTCATCTCGCAAAAGGACAGCCGATTAGTGGCCAAAAAGAATAACACAATGGGGATCGGGAGAAGGACAGAATCCTTGGTCGGACGTGAACGCGATGAGACGAGATTCAAAAGCCAACCGGAATGATGAAATGGATGAATAATGCTTAGGACCGAGTACAATACAAAAGGAAAGCGAATGATTACATCAAGTACTGGATAGAAATAAGCGAATCGTGATATATATATATATATTGAAAACACTAAATCACTAACGATCTTATGAAAGGCGGAGCTTTGAGGAATTTTCTAAAATAATATAATTTACAACACTAATTAACTATTAATTTGATACAAGAATGTAAAATCACACATTATAAAAAAAGACACGTTATTTAATTATTTAATTTGTTTGTTTTTTTTAATTTTTAGATAAATTGAAAGCTTTATTTTCCATCTTAAAATAATTTATTTTTATTTTGGTCGCGTTTATAACACAAAACACACTGGGAACTAGACGTTAATTATAAGTGTATTTAACTGTTTTATTAACACTTAAAGCTAATATAATTGCTATCTGAAATATTGTTTTATCAGGGTTCCTCCCTAAAGTATTTTCTTAATATTTATATATGAATCTCTGTAATAATCTAGATGTGATTGATATGATATCGTGTGTATGTGGTGTGTCTTACCAAGCGTTAACTATATAACAACGCTAACGTAATATTCATGTACGACGTATGTTACTTATGCTAGTACTCAGTTGTAACTTAGCATGTATGTAATAAGCAATAGCAAAGATCGTTTACAACACAATTATAGATAACGTAATATATATTCAAAATAAAACATTTATTTGGAACATTGTATTTCAAAACCATTCATATTCGAACCAGTCAACATGAAAGTAACATCTCTTCCCCCTTACACTTAGTAAGTTAATATATTTAATCAGCTATTTGATTGTTTTTAATATTTTTTATACTTTATTTTGTACCCGTTTATTGCAATAACACCAATTATTTGTTTTAAAATTCTCTTTTCCTACTCCTTCTATTTCCTCATATCTTTTGGTGTCAAATTCAGCCCCTCTTCTTTTATTAACATATATGGAATATCTATTACCTTATTTTGCTAGTTATGCCAATCATTACTTGAATAAATACCTTTATTATTAAATGTTTTGAACGATTCATATATTTTCATCGGTTACACCATTTCACTTAATATTTTTACCGCTAACATGGGTTTCACATATTATTTTCAACAATCTTGAATGACGCATTGTATCTGACAGCTTGTTATTAACTAAATCACTGTCAGGAACTGTTCTTTAAATCAATGAATTTGATACATTTACAAGGTGTAGTTATTATTAAATTGTTTTAGTGATTTCAGGTCAAATTGCTACGCAGCATCTCATCGTTACCATGGTATATTTGGAACGATGACACACGGAGTTTGAAATATCAACTGTTGAGGAAGTGATCATGCAATACAGCGACAGTTACATTCAGCGAATAACGAGTCGTGTGAATTCACTGGCAGTTGACCTTGTGGATAATGGCGCACGGTTCAAACGTCTTGGATGACACAGACAGCTCGAACTCAATAATCGAATTTAGTTCGTTATATCGTACATAAATATGTATATAAAGTCTCAGGTAGTGGATAATCTTCGTTGGGAGATACCACGTTAATACCAAGTTTTATTTTCATCACTGCTACTTATTGTCCTCTTTTGGGTAGATCGTATGCAAAAAAAATCATCCCAAAAAAGTTGATTTACCTAATCAATTAATCTTTAAAATTTCGGGGATGTACCGACAAAATTACGCATAAACTTTCATAAATGAAAAATAAAATAACAAATATTTGTTAACAAATGAAATTCATTAATATTACATTTAAACGAGAAAAAACTGATAATTACGTTTTCTTAAAATAAATTACTGTAATAAAGTTATGTAGAACAGATTTATTTTAATAGTTAAATGTAAATAAAAGGAAACATCCCCGAGTTTTCGGATCAATTAAACGTCAATCGTATGCGGCAATCAAAAGCAATGATTCATTATAAATGTTGAATTTGCATTTGTTCGATAATTAATCTTTGGAATTTAGTAGTCATAACAGATTAAATATTTAATAAAGATTACAATAATTGTTATGCTACATTTTCCCATTAATTGTTTAAAAGTAAACATTTGAATATTTATTATTATTGCAGCCATATAGAGAATCTGCTCACTAAACAACGAATATAGTAAACAATGTTTGTCAGATTTAATTTTATATTTTTCTGGAATATAATGTGTTGAATGAAAAAGATAAACTATTTAAATAATATTTATAATAAATATTTGAACGGTTATTTATTTGTCTTGAAACTAAAAGGAAACCTAATTACTATAAAATAAAAAATCAATTGAAAATTAGTTAAATCACTAATATTTATTTTCTTATAGAAAACACAAAGCTTTTCGGCATTTACGCCATTATCAAGTGAAACATTTTTAAAAATCATAATTTTAAAATATAAATTAAATATAATTACTTAAAAATATTTGATGGTGATTGTGAAAATATACTCCAAAAATGCTGTTCTGCTTCTGTTCTGCCTATTTTTTGAATTGTTGAAATTTAACATCAATATATTTGTTTATTAATTTTGTTTTTTTTCTTCAATATTATTTTCCGGATTCTGTAAAAGTTGTATACTGGTGGAATTTTAAATTTTTCATTTACTGTTGCGATGTATGATGTCCAAAAGTAAAATATAAAATACAAAAATATAGGAACACAAAATTTTTTTAAAAACACAATTTTACAAGTAAAATGAAAATAAATATTAAAAAATCTGATAATCACAAAAATTAATATAAAAAAACAAAATTAATAAACAAATATATTGATGTTAAATTTCAACAATTCAAAAAATAGAACAGCATTTTTGGAGTATATTTTCACAATCACCATCAAATATTTTTAAGTAATTATATTTAATTTATATTTTAAAATTATGATTTTTTAAAAATGTTTCACTTGATAATGGCATAAATGCCGAAAAGCTTTGTGTTTTTTATAAGAAAATAAATATTAGTGATTTAACTAATTTTCAATTGATTTTTTATAAAAAAATCACTACATTCCACATTATATAAAAAATTAAAACTATAAAATAATATATATATATAGCCTTATGTAAACCAAATTTCCTTTTCTTGAAAGGATTGAAAACAGGAAATAAACATTAAAATTCGAAGTGTAGAATTATATTTAATAATACGTTATAATAGGAATTAAAAATATATATATATAATCGAATGCATTTGTGTAATATCGGTATGTCGTTAAATTTAAAAGCCCAAAAAATTACTGCCAAAATTTCTGAAGTTTGTGACTATTTACATTGTCGTATTACATCATAATGTTCCAGTATTAAAAAAAAGTTCCGTTCTAGTTACAGAGGTGTAGTACGGGCAATACGGTAGTTGAATTTGATTAAAATGGTGTTGGATATTGATTTATTTCGTCGCGAAAAAGGAGGAAATCCTGATTTAGTAAGACAAAGTCAAATTAACAGATTTAAAAACGTTGAATTAGTCGATTCTGTAATATCGGCTGATAATAAATGGCGACAGTTAAGATTTCAAGCGGACCATTATAACAAATTAAAAAACAACTGTAGCAAGTTAATTGGCGAAAAAATAAAACAAGGGAAGCAAGGTGAGAATAATTTAAAAGAGCATAAATTAAAATTGACTTCTAATTACGACGAGTTAAACGCGTATTTTAGAGAAGAAAGTTTTGTGGAAGGATATTTTCCTTCAACAGCGGATAATTATTTTTATAATTTGCTTAAAAAAGACAATTTTTCCTCGGATGTTGAAAGATATCCGTATTTGAGTCGTTGGTATAAAAATTTATCATCCTACACGAACGAAGAAAAAAATGACTTCGTCGTATCCGAATATTTCGAGTCTGACATTTTACCTTCTGGTTATTTTAAAGAAACCGTTACTATCGATGAATTAAGACAACTGAGTATTGTTCAAATTAAATCGTTTAAAGTTTTATTAGACGACGCTATTTTACGTAACGAAACTGAATTACGTTTTACGGAAAAAGAAAGAAACGAAACATTGCGTGAAATCGGTAACATACTTCACGAATCGGTACCGATTAGTAATAATGAAGATGAAAATGTCATAGTTAGAACTTACGGTGAATGTACGGCGCGGAAAAAATATTCACACGTCGATTTGATACATATGATCGACGGTGTAGACGCCGAAATGGGTGCCGTAATCGCGGGGAGTCGTAGTTATTATCTGAAAGGACCGGCTGTATTTTTGCAAACAGCTTTGATACAAGAATGTTTAACTCGATGGTATTCGTGCGGTTACGTACCTTTGTATACGCCGTTTTTCATGAATAAGGAAATTATGCAAGAAGTTGCGCAGTTATCCCAGTTTGATGAAGAACTTTACAAAGTAATCGGTAAAGGAAGCGAAAAAATCGAAGAAGCTAATAATGAAGTCGATGAAAAATATTTGATCGCAACGTCCGAACAACCGATCGCGGCCTTACACAGAGATCAATGGTTACCGGAATCGTCTTTGCCCATCAAGTATATCGGCCTATCTACTTGTTTTCGACAAGAAGTTGGTTCGCACGGTAGAGATACTCGCGGTATATTTAGAGTACATCAATTTGAAAAAGTCGAACAGTTCGTCTTGACTTCACCGTTTGACGACGAATCGTGGAAATTATTCGACGAAATGATAGGAAACTCCGAGAAATTTTATCAAGATTTAGGCGTACAGTACAGAATTGTAAATATCGTTTCCGGCGCTCTAAATAACGCCGCTGCTAAGAAATTAGATCTTGAAGCTTGGTTCCCCGGTTCGGGTGCGTTTAGAGAATTGGTTTCATGTAGCAACTGTTTAGATTATCAGGCTAGAAGATTACTAGTTAGATATGGAAAAACGAAAAAAATGAATGCCCAAACTAATTACGTTCATATGCTGAATGCAACGGCGTGCGCTATTACTCGTGTAATTTGCGTTATATTAGAAACGTATCAAACTGAATCTGGAATACGAGTACCTGAAATTTTAAAAAAGTATATGCCACAATTTTACCAAGAACAAATACCTTTCGTAAAAACTGCCCCTGTGGATGAAACGGAAACAAAAAAACAGAAAAAACAAAAGGAAGGTATGGAAAAGAAAAACAAACAGTAATTGTATCTGATTTATATATATATATATATATATATATATATATATATATATATATATATATATATATATATATATATATATATGCACTACGTGTTTGTAAAAGTGAATATTTTATTTACAGTATAAAATCATTTTTATTTTGCAGTTTTTGTTGTTTCTTTCTAGGTTTAAATGTTTTTATCGAGAGTTTCGTTAAATATTTTCATCACAAAACATTCTGTTCTTAAATATGCTATCACGTAAATATAAAAGATTCACTGTTTGGGTATGTAAACGTTTTTTTTTTTTGAATGAATACCATTTCCAAATTCCAATTTATTGATAAAAATAATATTAACGTTATCGTTTTAAAAACCATATTTTATTGTGAGGTTAGTTGTTTGTTCGGAGTAACCTAATTAAAATGTACAGACTAAATATAAAAGATAAGTTTGTTAATATGAATGTCACAATATTACTACAAAAACAAAAATAGGTTAGTTTTCATGGCAGCTGTGTACACTATTATTTAAAAATGTAAATGGGTATACTCTGCTTCTCTATGTATAATATGAATAAATATTTCAAGGTGATTTATTCTCGTTAATTGTTGTTTGGTAATTATTTACACGTATCTTAAACAATAATTTTTTCTTTACATATGACGTTGCAAAAAGATGGAGATCTATTTTTCATTTTTTTTTAAAAATATTTTTCCGTATACCACTATTAAAGTATTACTCGTTTTTATGTTACTTAAACTTTTCCATAAAATTGCTATTTATCTGTTTATTCTGTATTCAATGTTTCTAATTTATTTCAAGCAATTTTCTTGACGATGTCCAGTTACATTTTTGTTCGTGTATTTCGTGTAATGATAATTATGTTTCATTATCGATAATAGACATTATGAAAATTGTTATTTTTATTTAAAAAATTAGAAATATGATTATGATTACTTATTTGCAGTTTGTTAGTGTCAGTTATTATTAAGTTACATATGAGTAATTTTTAAGTCAGTTATTATTAAGTTACATATGAGTAATTTTTAAACAATAGTTTTGAAAATAACACCTTTGTTCGTGAAAAATAAGTTGCACTATGTATAGTTTCGAGTTTTATGACTAATTTTAAGCAAAGGAAGATGTGTTATGCATGAGTATAAAAAAAAAGCCTCTGTTAAGAATGCGTATAATGAGTAGTACGAAAAAAAGAGTGCTAGAGGATACAAAAGTTTAAATTTAGATAAAAAATAATATATTTTCTAAATTATTATATATATAATATATTTAAGTTAATTAAAAAAATGAAACTACTTTAAATTAATTCAATATTATAATTATGTTTTACAATATTATGTTCTGTTGGAACGTGATTGAAACTTAATGACGTAATATATTTAATTTAATTCATATGCAACTATTTCGGTTTGTTTGTTTATTTGAGGATATTTAATAAGTTCTTCGTATTATTTTATGAAATTATTTTAGATGTATAAATCTAGTTTCCGGCTAGTAAACCTCATCTCCGAATTATGTATAAATATAAAAATACTAATATATAATCCAAGAGGGAATCAGCTGCAAAGATGCATTCAAATAAACAACTATTACATTTGTCAGGCGGAGATCTTACTGGCCTACTAACTTCAATAAGATCTCAGATCTGCTTGACTTCTTAATCTGTAATGGGATCAACGTTAATCATATGCTTATTGAATCGTGTCTGGATAGTGTTTATGATCACTCCCAAATAATTATGAATATTAGCTGTACTGTCATTTATGCTGATGAAAAATCACTAATGTGTAATAGATCGACCAAATGAGAGATACATCAATTTAGTTTAAAATAATGTTAATTTAAATATGTCATTAAAATTTAAAGAGGATATTGAAGCACCGGTAGAAAATTTCACCAGATGTGTCCAACAATCTGCATATTTAACAACATCTAAGAAAGAAAATAGTCTTACAAATCAAAGTAAGTAACGGATGTGATGAAAAAAAAAGGAAATTAAGGTGTGTATGGTATAATACCGGAAACCTCAATGACAAAACTATGTTTAACAATGCATCTAAAGAATTAGAAACAAAATCCTCGAATGGATAAACATTCTTAATCGCTACATTTCTTCATTAGCCCCTGACGTTAATACTGATTACTCCTTGTGAAAAGTGGTAAGAATCATTAAAAATAGTCACCAGCCATGGCTTGAAACTCTAAAAAATTGATAATAAATGAATGAGAACTGATGAGAAAAAAACATAAACTTTTGCTAGGTACTTATCACAAATTTTCGATCTATAGAAAGATAATGTGATAGGTACTGCGTACAAGGAAGTAGAAAATTACTTGCAAACTATGTATCAAATGTCTTTTCCAATAAGATTTAGGTCGCCTATGAAGGTGAAAAATTTTATAGAAAACATTTTAGTTTTAAAAAAATTCCTGTACATGATTTAATTACTAAGAAATTACAGAAAAGTGATGTTACATTCTTAACACACATATTCAATGCAATGTTTCACGTAAGCTACATTCATGTACAGTAAATTTGTGAATATAATTGTTACATCTAAGCGGGGAGGGAAGCCACTGGGAAATAGCTTTTTATAGACCTATAAGTTTATCTCATATTTTTTCAAAAAATGTTCAAAAATTACTGTCAAGAAGAATGAAGCCTATTCTGTCGCAAACAATATAATACCGCAGTATCAATTTGGATTTAGAAATCAGCATAATACAATAGAACAAATTCACAGGATTGTTGATGTTATTCACAATGTTGATCTTATCTACAGAAGTTTTGAAGAAAAATTTTATTCTGTAGTGTTTCAAGATATTGAAAAAACGTTCGATAAAGTGCGACACGATGGCCTACGATACCGGTTTCTTATTATTTATTAATAAAATCTTAGCTCTTGGAGAGATAATTTCAGATTACTGTCAACAAGGCAGTTTCTAATTTCTATCCTATCCAATAGGGTAGTGTGTACGTGGGTCGGTACTGTAAATTGGTTGCACTTTCTATACGGTCTAAGTTATTACCTGTAGTTATATATACAACATGTAACATTTTTATTATAAATATTGGTATCTTCATATGGGAATCTCAATACGTTTGCTTATGAAAAATTCAAATTCCTTATGATTATGTATATTCTTAATCTTCTTCTTTTTTTCGTGTCCGATTCGTTAAGTTTAATTATATTTTATCGTACCAGTATTCAGTCAGAATTCTAGCCTTGTCGTTTGCATCTATGATATCATGTATTGTACACCTCGTCGGGTTCATCTTACATTCTAATATGCGCGACATTGTCTGGAGTTCTCCGCACTGATGTTTCGGATTTTCTGTTAGGCCCCACTTTATCATCAATGATGCCGTTCGAGCACAGCTCACCCATATTCGGTTGATTGTTCGCTACATCGAATTCTTAATAACATATTGATTTTATTGAAACGAGTTAGTGAAAACAGAATTATTCTGAGTGGCATATGAGTCTGCCATGTTCACCATAATATTGATTAACTTATTAGTAATATATCGTTAAATATAATGAGCAGTGGTAAATGATATATATTTTGTTGTAGAAACATTCCAATTCTTTGTGGCATAAAGGATGTTATTTATTTTTCCATTAAATTCCATTTTTTAGAGTGAATTTATTTTGACAAATAAAATCTTTCATTTCTCAATCTTATTAATTTTCTGTGATTTAAAAGTAACATTTTCATTGGATCCCCAGGCATAGCAATATCCAGTGGCGCACCTACAGGGCGGCTATTAGGCTTACCTCCAGAGGGCTTAGAAAAGTATAAAATACATATCAAGAAGATGTGTAACTTATAAGCTCCAAACAATTTCGCAGCTAAAATGATAGTTGAACCAACAGAGAATATTTGAGCTCGCGTTATCACTAATAAAACCTCATCTTGAAGAGTGTGCAAAACATCCTAGATTTGCAAAAAGTATTGTTAGAAAATATTCGTTACATTCTGTCTGCTAATAACATTGAAAATCCAGCTGACTGCGACACAAAAAAAATGCCCGTTGATTGAGCCGTTCGGCTTTCAAATCTGACCCAGGTCGTGACCAGTGTTTTTTTTTTTGTTATTATTGTTACTTGTTTCGTTGTGTTCGTGATCATTTATAGTTTGTTTTGCCTATCGAATTTTGTTACACATTCTGCTGTGTATATTTTATTCATTTTTATTACGAAATTTTTATTTGAGCCCACCCCAGATACAAATACTAGATGCGCCACTGCCGGTATCTACAC
This sequence comes from Coronaproctus castanopsis, assembly GCA_032883995.1. Lineage (NCBI taxonomy): Eukaryota > Metazoa > Arthropoda > Insecta > Hemiptera > Monophlebidae > Coronaproctus > Coronaproctus castanopsis. Next base: position 90,039,996 of record CM065052.1, read on the forward strand.
CAAGTTGATAATTTGGTTCCCTCAATGCTTACATTAGGAAGATTCTTGTTTTATACTGCTCTTATAAATTTTCCAGCGTACATGAAATTTTGCGCATAAAGAATACTGGAAAAATGGTTTCACAGCGAGGCATTATAACTCCGGCCAGCCCGACATACCTGCTAATTCATGTTGTAGCAATGTTAAAATTGAAACGATCAAATTGCGAGGTTTTATTACCACCATTCGTAGACTGAGATTCAGCTTCAGCAGCTTCGCTACATAAGTTAAAACTTGTTACTTCTCTTAATTGTTAATACCACATAATGGATACCCATTTAGTGGCTAATGCAGATTATGTTATTCTCGAATGTTCCCATTATAATTTTCTTGTCACTTTTTATCAAGCTCTTCTTGGTTTTAATGTTCCATTTTCTATGAATATTGCATTTCACTTAATTCTTCAAAATACCCGATAGCCTTTATATTCTTATATTTTAAATTCTGGTACCATTATTTAATTTCACTCATCTTTATATTTATTTTCAGTCTGCCTACATTATAAATAGTCACTTCTTATTTATTTTATAATATTTAATAGGGGTAAACTGTATGGACTTCCAATAAATGAATAAAAAAAAAAGATAGTAAAAAGCATCAACAGTTAACAAAACACAGAAATTGAGATTACAAAATGTGTGTAATTTTTTTTTAAACTTTAATGTTGTAGATTACGAGATAATTGCAATTTATTCATAACATATATCTAATTATAATTATGTACAAAAATTTGTTAAAGTAAAATTTATTTGTATTTTAATGTAACAATCCATGAAAAGGGATGTACTTGATAAAATAATTTTCTGCTGAAAATGTTAACCAATATAACCTGTAAATTTTAATAATGATAGGATAAATACTGTAACTAAATAAAACAATTATAACTTTATTATTGAGTTTTAAACAAATTTGACAATAATAAAAGTACTTTTTGAGCTATATAAATGTGTGTATATATATATACACATATACATCACTTAATTTTATTAATGCAGATCATAATGTACTTCAATTAATTCTGTAGTTCATCTTGTTACGGCCTTGCTCAGTAACTAGCACTGATTTTAAATAAATGCGCAACTGCTTTACAAGTCAGCTGATGTTTTGTTTTATTTGAACAGTTGAATAATTGTGGTTAGTTGTAATTTTGTTGTAAATAATTTACACTATTGTATTGTTATTTAATGCCTGCTATAATATACTAATATTCGGGACATTTATTTTGAATTTATTGCTGTTTAATTTTCATTATCATAAATGTATTTCAACAATGTTTCAGTACATGTTGCTACGCTATAAACTGGAGGTATGTGTTATATTCATTTTCAATTATAATGTTTTTGATATTTCATTAATTTAATTGTGGATAGTATTTATATTATACTTATTGCATCATTTGTTATTTCTTTATAGTAGTGCAATTGTACTGTGATCTAGATTGTAATTCACTATTGTGACGCAGTTGATAATTAGCATTGTTGAATCCGTTTAAGGTGCGTAGTTTTTGAAGTCAATTTCTTTTTATCTTACAATTAGATTGTCTTAAATTTTTGTAGTAAGCAATAATTTATGCTATTGCAACCGTCGTTACCTGATTTAACTGCATATGCATGAAAGAATACTGTTTGTAATGTAAGAATTGTGGATTAATTCCATATAGTATTTATATTATGTTTTAACGATTACGTATTGAGTTTTAGGTCAATATATTTACTTTTTTTTATCGTCTGTTGTGCTAAATTATACATGAAATTGGTTTCGAGTTTTTATATATAATTTAGTCACGTTTTCAGTTTTTTGAGTATTTTTATTTTTACATTATAAATAAAGCCAAATCGTTCTTAATTTAATAGATGTAATAACTTATGGTTATTTAAACATTCTAGGTCGCTATATATTGCAATAATGTGTATTTTATAACATTATTTACAATGGCTGAAATAAATTTAATATTGTTTAAATTTTTGTTGTTAATCTGACATAATACAATTTTATGTATATTAAACAGGTAGATATAGATAAATAAATAGAAATAGATATGTATGGATGACTGGATAAATAATGTACTAAATAATTCTTCATATCTTTATTTTCACTAACTATTTTTACTTTATGAAACTTTGTTGCAGAACATAATATTTATAAATCACATTTTTAATGGATATTTTTCTATAGAATGCTATATTTTATTATCGCTTTTGTGTTTAGTATATTTTTATCATAATACTTGTATGGTCGATATAATTACATTGTCAACTACTTTAGTGGGTTAACATACAATGATCATTAATTATATGAACAAACAATGGGATTAAGTAATTTTATAAAATATATATATATATAAGAATTTTGCTTAGTTTTGAAATTTTTCCTTTTGCCTGAATTTAATATAAATGCAATATGAATATTTAAAAAGATAAAATTTATTAATTGAAAAATAATAACCTTTGAAATACCAAATTTACTAACATCTTTTATTGTAAATTCAAACTTTAATGAAATAACGAATAACATCCCTAAATCCGAAAATAAAAACGTCCGTTTCTTTTTTTTTTATCATGTCTGTCTTTTCTTTCTGTTTATTGAATAAGTTATCTTTTAGTAATTCGTAATCAGATTCCGATTTGAATTATATTGTTTCCAAAGTTTTTAACATTTATCATTCTTATTTTTCTATCGAAATTATATTAGCAATATAAAATAACGACACATTTAAACGTTTGATATCTATATTTTATCTTAGTTTAACCCATGCTTCGTGATATTTGGCAATTTATATAGTTGATTTTAATATGCAGTTATAATACCGTATGGCATTATGAGGAATTTAGTTCTAAATAGGTCTTTATTATATTAAATGGCATTTAAGATTAAAAACTTTGTATTATTCGAAAACGATATTTTGGTAATTTTCCTTTCAATTTTTAATCATTTTTTTTTTATGAATTGAATTCGGCGTTGCATGGAACAATAATCACACATTTATGATTTATATCGCACTTTATACAACTTTTTAATTATGTCTTTTCTTTTCTACGTTTAGTCGTTTTATATTTTCTAACAATAGTACTTATTTCATTATTTACTTTTTCAACGTATTTAAATTGCTTCGCTTTTCAGCTTACAGTTTCCAGTTCAGCATAACCATTGTGATGCATTATGTTTCTTTAAATATAGCAATTTTGTTGACTTTGATCCTGCGGTTATAACAATAATAATAAAAAATGTATCTGAAAATGTAAAATTTGATTTAACTTTTATTAGCAAACACTGCTTAAAAAATAATTCAACTGAAAAAATAAGTGTTAAAAACTATGAAACAGTTATTTCTAAAAATTCTATCACTGTAATGTACGTGTTATTTCGAAAATTTAGATAAATTTATCAAACTTATTTCTTAGATGAAGTAGATGAAAAAATAGAAATGTATATTTGTTAATAACATCAGTTACAATAAACGCGTCGAAAACTTTATTTTTATAAAATTAAACATGTTTAATCTCAGATTTTAAAATGAAAGATAATAAAACTTATTGTAGCTATTTATAATAATCCTATAGTAAATAATAGGAATTAGCAATGAGAAATTATAATGTTACAGGTGAAACGTACATCTCTACAGTAATAACTGCTAAAATTAAATGCTGCTAAAGTAAATAAAAACATCTTTAATACGATTAAACATGAGATGAAAAAATGTAAGCATACTGCAAATTTTAGTTGACAGTTTAAAGAATTCGTTTAATCGGAAGAATAATGTTCTGAAAGCGGAGTGTTAAAAAAAAAACAAATAGAAAAATTTGCTGAGAATCGTGAAGATAATATTTGTAAACTGCTTTGTGGCCATCGCGTCACTCCAAATAAACGCACGTTCATAACAAATGAAAGTATAAAGAAATTTTAAGTTGGACTGAAAAAGTCGTACAGAAGAAATCGCGGGATTACGTTGATGTAATGAAATTGTTTGATACGTTCACTGCTGATCACGTATATGTTGCGTGATTATGATTTTCCATGGGTGTTGTATGTACTTCGCCAATTATATCCTCTATACGATGTTTGTTTATGTTGATTGAGAAATTCATGGTATACAACTAGGCGTCTGATCACGCACACGCTATGCCACCCCATATTTCTTAGAGATTTATAAGTTTCGTACACATGATATGATAATAAATGAAAATCTGTCCTTAGGAATCATTTATCTTAAAAAAATGTTCAGATTGGGGAGATGGTTTTGATTTTTCAATTAGCAATCAGTTAAGGAAATCATGAAGAATTTCAAATTCTGTTGGATTTTTGTATTGACAAACTTTTAAATTCCTCGAATTTTTTTATATTTCTTAGAGATTTATAAGTTTCGTGCACATATATGGGAAATTCTTAGTTATCCATTTCATTTTTTTCAGTAAAGGTAACAGGGTTTTCCTGATAATTTGATAGCTTATATTCGTCCACTATTCTTAGGAAACATCCGTCTATATGTGATGTGGCCATTTTCAAAGCGCGAAGTGGGATAATTATAAGTAAGAAAATTCATAGTATTTACTTTTGTTCTTTTGAATTTGTGTGAAACGAAAAATGGTGTCGTGTATTCGGATTTATAGATCATAAAATTAAAAGCTACGACTTATTTTCATAAACACGTTCGTAAGACGAAATAATTCGAATACGGATTTTTTCAGAGTAAGGTGCAGAATTGCATAATTAAAATGGGTAAGTTAATTTCTTGTCATATGCTTATTTATGAGAATCGAATTTTACAATTGATTATGCAATTTTCGAATTCTCTTTATTAACATATTCTTACTAATGTTATTTGTTGCGGTATATAATAATAAGCTCTGGAAAGTTCTTAACTGTGATTTTGCGATCGTATATATTTCTTGTGTTTGCGAAATAATACAGGAAATTCATTTAATAGGAAAGCAATAGATCATTTCAAACGACAGAAAAGGATGTACTAATATTAAATGAGTTTCTCAAAGGACAAAATATATAGAAGAAAGTAACTGTACATTAAACATATTATGACGAATTAGATGCCATTTTTTCGTCGCATTCAAAATATCGTGAATTCATTGTCTAACAGACATGATACTTGAAGTTGAAGATCAGTATACACAAGTTTTAAAAAGATTTCTATATATACATATCGTTCTGAAATTGTCTTATTTATGCAGTTTTATTTACTTTAAGGATAAAACTAATTCTATATCGATAACTTTCTGAGAATGTTGTAGTTTTCTTATCCATCTGTCTCTATTTTCGCCAGCCGTCAATTTTAAATTACGATATGTCCTGTTCTAATTCATACAGCATCCATTATTTGCCTGATGTAAAACATTTCCTTGATGTGCCCCTTCTATGTCCATCATGAATTCAATGATTTGTATGAGCAATGTATGTCTCATCGCATGACTTAACAATTTTTTTTATTATAGTTAAAACATTATCTTCTTTCTTCCGGTTTTTCCATAACGCTTTTGTTTGATTTTTATTTGCCCATTTGCTTCAGCATTACATTTCAAATGCTCCAGTTTTTTAACATTGGTCTTTTTAAGTTTCCATGTTTAAACTCCCAATATAATGTAATACTCTATACACATGTTTCATTTTTCAGTATTACTACTTAATATCATTTTCATTCGTATTACTAACTTGTTTCGCTATGATTAATATTTCTCCCTCTACAACCACACACACACACACACATCTTATATTATTTTTGTCTTGTGATGCAATACGTCACAGATATTTATACTTGGATACCTGGTCCAGTGTACATCCTAATTTTGTATAGGCAGTTCTACATCCTAATTTTGTATCGACAGTTCTGTTCGGAGTAGCATAATGCAATGTCATCTGCGAATCTAAAGCAGTATATGTTTTCTTCAATTAACGCTAACTGCTTTATCTTTTCTTTCAGTTAATTTTTATGTAGCTTCTATATTTCCGACTTTAAATTACATCGCTGACTGCTATTTAGGCTGCTAGTGCAGTAAATGAGTCAATAATACAAGTACGCGACCTTAAAATTTGTGAGCGGTGAGAGATATAGTTGGTAACATATTAAACAAAAAATGAAACATTGACTATATTATCGCATAATTTTATTACTTAAAAATTGTACAATTAATATTTTACACCATCCAGAAGTTTCTTAAGTAAGTCACGATTATTTTAAAAAGTATTTAATTTGTTTATCGTGTTTAATAATTGTAACGTAATTTCGTTTTATTTTTGGTCAGTGTATTTCTTAATATCTATTTGAAAGAAACGACTATAAATTAGACGATGATCGATAAGTGCAAGAAAAATATAACGCAGCGCTCTTCGTGAGATTAGCTTAGAGCGAGCTTTAATTTTTGTTTCATTTGTTCGGATTATTCAGAAAAGCTAAATTGGCTTTTATGAAATTAAAATTACATCACTTTTTTAAAATTTATACTCGTATTTTTTTTTTTTTACTTTTTTCCCACCGTGTTTATAAATATAATGTACTTTTTTTTAAAAAAAATTCCCATGATTCGAAAACGAATTTCGAATTTTGTAAGATGTTGAGAATTATCGAAACCTCAGTTATGCTTATTAAATGGTGCAGCTAAATTTGTTCTCGCTTTAAAAAAAAAAAAACTTCCCTATTTTGTACTTTTAACGATAATTTTCTTTTTAATTGTTTTTATTTTTAGAGTAGTGATTTACGTTTATACACGATGTGTCTCTAAGTATTGCGTCGTCAAAATTATCAGTTGACGATGGCTTTAATTACGTTCGTATATGGCTAATAACGAATTATAAAAGACAAATATCGTACGCTGTTGTTGCTGCTGCCACAAAAGTGGCAATATGTCGAATAAAATCGTCTAGGTTAGTTTAAAAACGTCAAAAAATAATATTAAAATGTGTTTATAAAACTTATTTTTAACTGTACTTTGTAAGATGTTTTAGGTAGGGTTTTTTTTTTTTTTTAAATATTTTAAAGTTTTTGTTTTGGTTTACAGGTATAATATCATTATATCATCACATATATTATTTACATTATTTATTATTTTACACCATTATTGTTATTTAACACTTTTTAAGCAAGACCATCTAATTTACCGACATCGTTTTCTCCATTGTATTTTTAAAACATTTTCTTTATGAAATTTGGTACGATATTTTTATTTTCGGCAGTTGTTTCGTGAATTTTGTGGCTACGTGTGTATTTCGATAGAGTGGCAGATTATATACATCAGACCTACGCATTATACACGCACATTTTATATATATATATATATATATATATATATATATATATATATATATATATATATGTGCACAATATATTCAAGTCATATATTGGTCATGATTGACCACCTCATGTTGCAATCAGCCCCTCATAGTTGTCTTTCGTCTGTTGAGTGCAACAAGTCTGATATTGAATTGGAATCGAAAGGTTTTAATGTAGTTCAAATTACAAATATATTAAAAATAAAACTAGACAACGTTACCTATATTTTTTGTTGATTTAAAACCCTCTGTGATGTGAAGAATGATGAAATCTTTAAGATTATACGATTACTAAACACAGTAGTTATACAGCCAAAAAAAAAAAAATGACTCACAGTTAAAACAATGTAAGCTCTGTCATCTCTGGCCACACTGCAAATTATTGTAAGCTGTTTTCTCAATGTGTAAAATGTGTCAGTAGACATTACACTAGAATGTATTACAAAGGTACTGCTGAACCTGCAACCTGTGCGCTATGTGAAGGAAATCATTCTGTAAACTACAGGCGATGTCCAGTTTTTAAATAACAAACTACACTTTATAATAATATACATGCATTTTATGCTAATACTTGAGTAAATAACTACAACAATTCTAATTCAAACCACAGAAGTCCTAGGAAAATAATAAACAGCAGATCATATACAAGCATTACCAAAGTTGGTACAAGTACAATTTTTTTTTTTTATAAACACTCTTTAGAGTATTAGAACTAATATGATCCTAAGTCTATGCTTAAATAAGTATTAAAATTAATATGGCGATATATGTTTAAAACTAATATGATAAACATATAATACGGGTTTGAAGACACTAGCTCCAGTGAGCGAGGCTTCTAACTAACATATATTTATATGTATATGTTATTTCTAAATACGGTTTCGTTAGTATGCAGGAGATACAGGATAGGTCCAAGGACACTACCCTGTGGAACTCCAGCCTGTATCGAATGATACGATGATTTAGCATCTCCGTGTGCTACCCGGAATAGTCGCTCTGACGAATACGAAATTAACAGTCGACATAGATTACCCGGCAAGAGGTTACACACTTTAACGATGAGACCTTCATGCCAGACTTTATCGATGAGACCTTCATGCCAGACTTTATCGAAAGCCTGTACACTACGTCAAGAAAGACGCCGAGCAAAACTGTTTATCTTCAAACGTTTTTTCGATAACAACGATGAAAACTCATCATTCAAGGATGTTCATTTGAACAGCAACACAATAATAACAAAAATTATCATAATGATGTCACTATCATGATAAATGACTGCAGTTGTAGTAACAATAGGTCTAATATGTCATCAATATTGTTCATTCTCGAATGAATTTAAAAATGTGATATCTTTTAATATCTTTACTAACAAACGTTATTGAAAAATGATTACCTTAATATGTTACAAAATCCAATGATATTAGGATGTAAATTTATATGCGCCGGCGACTATAATGTGAAAAACGGTACATAGTCATTTATATCTAACAAATCAGTCTGGAAGAAGATCGAATCAATGATTACAGAATAGGTCTTTCATCATCCTGTCACTGATGACAGCCACATACTGACCAGTGCGTAATAATATTCTGGACTTTTTCGTTTTTATATTGATTTATTTTATTTTTGAATGTATTTTGTAATTTTACATGTTTTTTCATACATGGGCAACAATTATGTTGCCATTTTTTCCTTCTTCATCATCAGTTGCCTTATTTCAATCGGGATATACTTTATACGAATTGTAATTGGTGGAATTATTATAAGCATGTCGATGTCTCGGTATCCATAAGAAAGACACAAATATATTCAAGTTTTCCAGATGATTAAGGTTCAACATGATGGATGAAATCGATGAATCTGACGCCTTCCTTTTGTTTTCAGTAGCCTTCAAAATGTTTTGTGAGTCGGTAATAATGAGACAATTACCTGGAAGCTTCATATCAATTAAGAATAATAACATTGAGCGGTAAATGCGGAACAAAGATCAGATAATTTGTATGCCCTGATAATATTACGAGATCGGATGAAAACTACTGCTCCAGTTCCCCGAGCTGACTTCGATCCATCTGTATAAATGTCGTGCGTACGAAAATTTTCAGTGATATTATTGAATGTAGCCCGGATCAGTGGCGAAGGAGAAAGAACGTAGTTCTCAGGAAAGAAAGATGTTCTTTACTGGAAAAATTGTACGAATACGGTAATATACATTGGAGAGGTATATGAATTCGCAAAGTCTGTGCCTAAAATTCTTCCAATGTAGGTATAACTGAAGCCAGCAGGGGTATCTTGTTATTTGAAAACCTCCAATTGGAATAAGTGCGATGAAATAAATTGTATAACGGAAAGCGATCTATGTTCATTCTGCTAATCAAGAGTTTTAGTGCTAAATAACTCCGTCTAAACTGTAAAGGAGAAATCTTACACTCTGCCATTAATGCTGGTATCGGAGTGCTTCTAACCGCACCAATACAGAGCCCAACACACTCGTTTTGTACACGATCAAGCAAAAGCCGTTCTCTTTAATTCATTATCTAATTAAAAAATTATAAAAAACGACTTAAGGTAATAAGTACGTTTCATCTCGATCAAAATTACAACTCATTTGTTATTGCTTATTAATATCCACTTGGGAATTTCATGTTCAATATTTTTCTCGTTATTAAACTTTCGTTTATTCTATTTCAGAAAATATTTTTTATTCTCATTGTAACTTTCAATTACTTTGTTTAATTTCACACGCGATATATTTAATATAAAAATTAATACATTCACGCTTTTATTATAAGTCGGCACATTGGCTTTTACCTACGAATATTATATATATAGACTTATTATTGTTTATATAAATGTTACGTTTATTATTTATATGTGAAATATTGTCGTTTAATAATTTAATATTATACAACTCTGGCTAGGTTGTCTCTTTATATATCTGATTTAGCTCGCTACTCGTGGACGTGATGCACATTTGCGAACATTATATGTATCTTTAAATGCTTATTTTTGTAGTTTTATTTTCCTGAAATATATTGACGATTAATCGATTATTATTGTTATTATTAAACAACAGAAAGGGAGTTAAAATTATTAAACTTTTTTTTTTTACAAAAATTCACAAAGCTTTTCGGCTGAAGTGAAAATAAAAATAAATTATATAAATACGATATAAAGATATAACATTTTAAAAACACTATTTTAGATATATACTTTATAAAAATAACGAAATAAAAAAAAAAAAAACAGTATTAAATAATGCGAAACGGATGCGATAAACAATACAATCTACAATGAGCAATGTAAAATTTATACATCTTACACAGAGTGACCCAGAGAAGACGGGCGGCTTTTTTTTTTTGAATATCCAAGTTGGTAAGACTGCTACACGCAAACCGCGTGCTCAACGATTAGTGTACACACAGGAGGTTCGTTTTTATCCAGTTTCAATGAGAAAGTGCGTTTTGCATGGAACGTTATTTTCGGCGTGAGTCGATCACGACGGTTCAAAGAAAGTTTCGAAAAGAATTCAAGTTACGCGATTTTTTTTGTGTGAGGATACCTTAAGAGCCGCGTTTACGGAACACGTTCATGAGTTCAGGAAGACCTGAAAACAGTCGGATTTCTGAAGAAATTTCGAAAATTCAGCAATCTATGTTGGAAAAAGTGTTTGAAAATTTTATACTAAATGAATGTATTGTTGCAAATGGCGGTCATCCAAACGGTATCGTGTTCCACAAATGGTTTGAAGCTAATCTTCTGGGTTTTCTATTTTTAAATAAGATTTCATTCGAGAATTTTGGTCGATTAGTGAGTTATTAAAAAAACCAACAATACCGTGTCCGTCTTCTCCGAGTCAGCCTATATTTTTTACATTTTATATTTTTATATTGTATATACTTAAAATTTTATACGTAATTTTTGTGTTCACTCGATAACGGTTTAATAGCGGAAGATTTTTATGAATTCTTGTAAAAATAGTGTATTAATTTTAATTTTTTTTTTTTTTATTTTTTAAAATCACTACATTTCGTACTTTTCAAATTATTATTATCGTTGTCGTTTCAAAGAAATATTTTATTTTTAACGTCATTCGTTTTTTGTTTCTTATTTCAGATTCGAAGCAATATCGTTCCATAATATAATCATTGATACATAAATAAATAAAGTGTAATAATTAATAAAAACGAGAACGAAATCAATCGCCACGAAACGATACGAAAATTCAATCGTCGGAATGTCGTCACCCAACGCCGGTAAACGGCGAATGGATACGGATGTAATCCGACTGATCGAAAGTAAACACGAAGTTACCTTAATGAGCGGATTAAACGAATTTTGCGTGAAATTTTACGGTCCTCGCGGTACACCGTACGAGGGCGGAATTTGGAAGATACGCGTACATTTACCGGATAATTATCCGTTCAAAAGTCCTTCGATCGGTTTTATGAATAAAGTTTTCCATCCGAATATCGACGAAGTATCCGGTACCGTTTGTTTAGACGTGATTAATCAAGCTTGGACCGCTTTGTATGATCTGTTAAATATATTCGATTCGTTCTTACCTCAATTATTAACCTATCCGAATCCGATCGATCCGTTAAACGGTGACGCGGCAGCCATGTATCTTCATAAACCGGAAGAGTATAAGAAAAAAGTGAACGAGTATGTGAAAAAATACGCCACCGAAGAAGCTCTTCGCGAACGCGACGATCAAGACAATTCTTCCGATACCACCGAATCATCCATGTCCGATTTTAGCGAAGACGAAGCTCAAGATATGGAACTATAATATGTATATATATATATATATATATACACAAAAAAAAAAATCGTTTATAAACTATTCTTTATATATGTGTACATTTTTTCGTTCTTTCTCATGTATGTGTTACGTCTGTCTTTACTTTTGCGTGTGCTAATGTATATATTTATGTGTGTGTGTTTCAATTTAGGTGTTGGGTGCGTCGGTTCGAATATGTGTTAATATATGTGTAATAATATGTGTGTGCGTGTATCTGCGTATATTATGTATATACAAATTTATATTTATTCGGAAAAATATATTCGTAGTAATATTCGGAACTTTGGAAAATGTGTATTTTTTTTTTTTCTAAAACCAAAATATGTATTTATGCGCGTGAATATGATACGTTAGTCGCAAAAAATTAAATAATAAATTTGCCTTATATAATGCTTACGTTTGATTTTTAAGGCTAAACAAAATTTTTTCGTTTTACCTTTTATTTTATTTTTTTTAATTTTTCCATAAATTGTTAAATAATTAAGAATGTATAATGATTTTCTTTATTTTCTGATCATTTACCAAATTTATGACGAGTAATTATTTATTTAGTTTCTCCTAAATTTTATATATATATATATATATATATATATATATATATATATATATATATAATGTATTTTGAAAATTTTTGATAATAAAACGAATCTTTTATTCGGGTATCGGTGGAATAAGCGATGCTATATATTTACAGTATACGTATTAAGTTTAACGGAAAGCATAATGGAAAAACAGGTGACTGATTCCGAAGACATATCTGACATAGTCATATTAATATCCGCCAATAGTAAGATTAAGTTTAGGAAGAATTATTTATATATATATGAACGTTTGACCAAAAAAATTTTATTTATTGAAATCTTAATTATAAACAACTTTAAAATTATAATTATTAACGCCCGATTAGTTTGTATTTTCGTTTTCTGAAATGATATTAACTTTTTGGTTATTGTTAATTTTATGGTATATTTAGTCGCGTCTGTAGACTAATATTTCATACAGTTGCGACAATTAAAAATCTAATATGTTCAATTTATAAATCGAGATATTTTCGGATTTAATTTCTTATTAAAACAAAAACGTTTTTATGATGCACAATTATATTTATGAATTAAACTTTTTATTTATTTATACGTATGCGTATGTGCCTCAATACGTCTATAGAACTTGTTCGTAAATTCTCTCAGTTATATTCTCATTTTCACTAGTCATCCGTTACAGAAAAAGAAAATAAAGAGAAACATATACGAATAATAGTTACCACTTTAATTTTAAAAAATAATAATAATAATAATATCCGGTAAAAAAATAATAATGGTAATATAGATAAAAACAAAACTTGGGACCAGAATTCTTTCTAGAGTTTTTTGATTTTAGTTAGAAATTAGATAATCATAATTTTAATGAAAAATATTAAAAATTTTGAAAGTTGACGAATTTTTATAACAACGGAAATAACTTGTTCATTCTCTAGATTTCTAAAAATATAATTTTGTGCCATAAAATAATGTAAAATATCGGGAAAAATGTGTTTCAACAGTCACTTCTACATTTCTATTTTTATAAGATTTTTTTTTTTTTTGCGCAACGTTTGAGTAATGCAATTTGTGTTGTTTGATAACGTATATAGAGACATGTGTAGAGCTGGCTTTGCTGGATAATAAATAATGTGTTCCAATTGGTTAAACATGGTTTTCACAGTTCAAATCATTATCATTATTATTCTTACCATATTTAATCAACAAAATAACCTAATTTCTTTTTACTTGTTTATTTCGTAGTTTCGGTGTTTATTGTGACTTTTTTTTTTTTTTTTTTTTAAGTAACACTCATTTTCGATATTATGAATGAGTACGCGTGTTAATGTATGTATGCGCCATATATACAAAAATTGTACGAGTCAAAAAATCTCATGTAACTCATTAACTTATTCGATTGTATTACACATTCAAGTATTATATAAATTTTAAAACATCGATAACTATTTTTAAATTTCAGACGGGTGGACTAGAATTTCTGTGAAGCTAACATTGAAATTGAATTAGTAGTTGAGAAACTGTGTTGCGTACGTAAAATGGTAAAGCCAGGAAGTTTTCATTCGATTGGAATAGTGTACGTGTCTTATGTGTGTGTGTGTGTGTGTGTGTGTGTGTGTGTGAAAATAATTAACATCTTGTTACGTATTTTCTGATAAGTGCCGATGTTGATATTTATAAATTAAACCGCAAAATTGTGTAAAAGTAAAACGAACGTTTTTGAAAATTGTATTATTAATTTATGCGTAGCTGTTAAAATTATTTTTGTTAATTTTAAATTTTCGTACGTAAAAGTAATTCGTTATTGAAAATAAAGTTTGGTTTTATTCAGGTACATTTTAAATTCTGTGACGAAAAATTCAGTATCTCAAAATATAACACAGTTTTGGACAAAGTTAATATACTAAGAATGAATATATTTAACAAGGTTAGCAGACTAAATAATGACGTTCTTTGATTTACATCAATCGCAAAAAGTAAAAAAAAAAAATATTTAATTGAAATCGAATTTTCTCACATTTACAATAACCTTGTATAATAATAATAATAATAACTCGTTTCTTATGTAAAAAATTATAAATAATTGTAAATGTCATAATTATTTATAAAATGTTACATATTATTCGTCGTCAGTTAACAACGTGTGTTTGGTTAGGTTATAATTTCAAAAATATCTTTCGATATAGTCTCTCTAGTATGATTTTTTTTTTTTTTTTTTTTTTGTGATCAGTGCAATTAAAAAATTACACAAGTTAGTCATAAGCATATTTTATATCTTTAAAAACGATTGATGATTACGTAATAATTTTAAACAAACTAATGTCACGTTATTATTATTTTTTAATAACAAAATGCATGATTACGTTTTGTCACAATAAAGTATGTTGTAATAACAATTTTGGCGGTAATTTTTGTTTTGCTAGTGCAGTTTTCATACTGTATATTCTATTTTCTACGCGTGTGGTGTGTGTTTGAATGTGTATATTAACGTGTATGCGTATGTATAACGTAATATGTATGTGTTTAATTTATTGTAAGTTGTTTTTAATTTCTTCCTTGATAAATAAAAAATTTATTTTCATAATTCTATATCGCCAATTTTTTTTTTTTTTTTTTTTTTTTGTTTTTTAATAATAATGAAACTAAGTTCTATATTCTGATGTAATGAATTTATCGCATATTGTTTATATATTAAAGTAATTGTTTGTTTAATTATATCTCTTGAAAAACTTTTTTTTTTCTCGAATTATTAGCAACCAACTTAGGTTCAGAAAAATATGATGTGCCCAGTGGCGCACCGTCGGGGCCGTGCTTCCCCCAGAAGGCTTAGAAAAGTATAACATACATATGAAGAAGACGCGTAACTTGTAAGCTCCAAGCAATTTCGTAGATAAAATGATAGTTGAAACAGAAGAGAATATTTGAAAGAGCTCCTGTTAACACTAATAAAACCTCATCTTGAAGAGCGTGTAAAACAGGCCAAAAAATACTGTTAGAAAATATTCGTCACATTCTAGAAACTCCAGCTGACTGTGCAACATAAAGAAAAAAAATTTTTGGTAGGGTCATTGAGCATTCGAATCTGACAATTTTTTTTTTTTGGTGGGGGGGACTAAGAAACTCTTGATTAGTTCATTCACGTTTTCTGACGTATAGAAAACTAATACAGGTATTTTAAATTAATTTTAATTTTTTTTTAAGTTAAGTACTTACCTTATTTGTTTAATTTCATTGGTTTTTCAGAAATCCCAGCCCTTACTGATTCTTTTTAACCTTTTTTTAAAATATGAGCTCCATATGTTTTTCCACGTCTAACTTAGATCTAATGCTTGCAGATTGCTTTAATATTCATACGATGGATAATAAAAGAAAGGGCACTTTGCTGAATTTTTTTAAGCCATGTAAAACTTATGCTTCTACTATTCAGGAAAGAAATAGTGAAGAATCAAACGGGCACATTGGAAGTGATGACCTCGAGGTACAATCACATCCGGCTGAATCGCTGCCTTCGAGCTCTACAGTTGCATGCGAGGTGCATTTCTCGCTAATAAATGTGTATCCCACTCCCACGGATGTATCAAATTATAAAAAGAGAACTTTAGCTGACCATGAAAAGTTGAATGCACTAACTAACGTGTGGAAACCAAGTGAAAGCTTTAATTTTCCTGCCAAACCGTATGCGAAACAAACCCAAAGTTTTAACTATAACTGGCTGGAAAAATATCCTTGGCCAACTTATTCGATGACTGAAGATAGCGTTTATTGCTTGTACTGTTTATCGACCGTTGGCTTCACTTCAAAACAAAATACTGGAAGTCTTGTAAAAGAGGGTTACAGTAATTGGAAACATGCTCTTGAACGATTTGCTGAACATGATGCAAATTATTATCATAAAAGTCCATTTATTGATGCGAGTAACTTTAAATATATAATGGCTGGAAAAGCTAAGCCTATCCACCGATCTATTGACAAAGGAAGTAAGATGCAAACCCTGGAAACTCGAAGAAAAATCAAAGTGGATACCGTCATTTTATGTGGGAGACCGGGAATTGCTTTTGCGTGGGCATCGCGATTATGGTGAATTCGATTTAGAGAATCCGCCATTAGAAAACAAAGGTAATTTTAAAACGTTGCTAAGAGCTCAATTACAAGCTGAAGATTATTGAAGGAGCATTTTAAAAGTTGCGAAAAAATGCTACATACATTAGTTGGAAAATACAGAACCAAATTATCTCAGCATGCGCCATAGTCATAAAACAAAAAATTGCTGCAGAAATCCTGATATTTAAAAACCGAACTAGTGTTCAAGCGATTATATCAGAACAATATCCTTTGGCAATAGTACATTGTATGTCAAATCCCTTAAACGTGGCAAATTTCACATTCAGTAGATATTGCTCCCATTAGGAATTGTTTTGGAATTAACTCACCTAAGCGCTTGGAAGTATTCATAAACCACATGACGGCGTCTTTTTCAGGGACTCGACCAAGACAACTGAAGGCACTGTGCCCAACAAGATAGGTGGAGAGACATAATGCCGTTACAATTTTTTTAGAATTATTCCATACCATTGCAACTGCACTCGAAAAGATATTTTTGCGCTGAAAAAATACTGAGTTACACTTTGCCTTTGAGTGAAAGGTTGCAAAAGAAGGACTTTGATTTGGCAGGAGCTGTAGATTTGACAAAATTCGTCATAAAACTAATTCAAGGAGAGCGAGAAAAATGCTGATTCCTATTTTCATGCAATATTCGAAGCAGCCCAAAATATTGATGCTACCTTCAATATTACAATAGCAATACCTCGAATAGGGTCAAAACAAACAGCAAGAAGCAACATTAAATCTGAAACTCCAGAAAAGGAAGACCCAGTTCTTACAGCTATGCGAATTTTATTCAAGTGGTTTTGCAACAATTTCAATACTTAGCTCGCAAATTGAACTGTGGTACTTAAAATTCGGCAAAGCTCCAAAAAAGGCGGATATTGCTTTGAATACGTGTGATGAAATCACCTTCACGCACGTTTGCATTTTACTGAAGATATGATGTACTTTACCTGTCACAAGTTCGGGCGAAAGATCGTTTTCAAGACTCGGGCGTTTAAAACATTATTTAAGGAGCACCACAGATGATGATCGCCTGAACGGATTGGCTCTATTGTCAGTGCAGATGAAATTATCGATATTTTAGCAAGAAACCCTAGGCGTGTAGACTTCGTTTTGTATACGTTAACTTAGAATTTTATAAATATAAATTTAATTATACCCAACCGTTATTAGTGTTAAACTTTATTTAAATAGACATACTCTGATCTTATTTATAAACTACGCTTCAAATCCGCTCAACACTTCCAGACCGTCGACATATTCTGATTAAGTATACAGTCTAAAAATAATATACTGTTTTTTTGAGGGGGGGATGTTTGAGCCCACCCCGGAAACAAATCTTGGGTACGCCACTGGATGTATCACTTCATTCAAAAGAAAAATAACAATAATGTCTGATTATACATAATGGATTCTGTTGTGATGTTAGGGGAGAACACCGATCAGTGGGTAATGCCGATCATGTAAATATCGCGCGTATTTATTAACATTGGACACCCAATAGGTGAAAATTATTATGGGCGTCACTGTGTGATTTTCTCTTGTGTAGGAAGGAAATGTTTGTAACACATATTTTTGAAGTAATTTTTTCTGTAACGAAAATAAGTTTCAGATTTTTCATTTTTTCATGTTCAAGGGTGTTTCATTTCAGTGAAGATAAGGGTATTTTACATAAATTAATCATTGCGTGAATAAAAATTCATAAAACAAAAAATAAGTACATAAAATTAAATTTGAACACATCGGGATAATAATGGTCAAAATGACCGGTAGTTCCGGATTATAACCGACATTATCCAATTTTTTATTTTATTTATTGTTTAACATTTATTCGGTAAGAAATTAAGTCAATCGTTTTATATGATATAGCAAATTATTACATGTCAGAAAAGTATTAAAATAATTTGAAAAAATATATTTATGTGAGTTTTGTCAGTTATCAAGACGATTAATGTAATACATCCCTAGTAATTATAAAAGGACAACAGAATGAACTGAAGAGACTGCTATCAGCGATGTCAAAAATATAATATACATAAGAAAAACAACCACGAATCGCAATTTACCAATCAACACAAAGGTTGAAAAATATGAAAACGAAAGCCCCTCATAAGGGAAAAATCTGTTTTCACCAAAGAACAAAATCTGACATAGCTGAGCATTTAATGCAACTGACTAAAATGTTTTGTGGTTTGGCTCCACTGCAACTAAGAACACATGTCTTTGAGTATGCGAAAATTTTAATAATTCCACATAGATTTCATAAAACTAATAAATTTGTTGGTAAAGATTGGTTAGAAGGTTTTTTGAAACGAAACATTAATATTTCTGTTTGTAAGCCAGGATCAATGAGTTTAAATAGATTGAGAAGATTCAATAAAGATGAGCTTAAACGATTTTTGAATAACCTTGAACATGTTATGGATAAATTCGAATTCAGTTAAAAAAAAATAACAAAACTAGTATAAGCACAGTTCATAAAACGAACAAAATTTTATTCTCCAAGGGACACAAAAGAGTTGGTGCTGTGTCCTCAGGAGAAAGGCGACAAATAACTACAGTCATTGTGCATTTAATGCATCTTGTGGATATATTCCTCTTGAATTATTTATGCAAGACAGCAGATGACCAAATGAGCCGATTATAGCTTTGAAAAATGGACGGACCAATGAAGCTTTGTTGAGCGGCTTCATCATTTTAAAAAATATTCTCCAAATATAGCACAGCCGGTTTAAGCCACATAACCAAGGAAGCATACCATGTATTATGAGTTTTACAAAGAGAACTTTATAAATTTTTGCCATTGTCGTGTCATTCATCGCACCGTTTACAGTATCTGGATGTATTTTTTTTTACGGACCACTAAAAAAATCGTACAACAAAGAATGTGAACTGAATATGAAGTCACATGCAAATAAAAAGATTACGGTGTACAGGATAGCTGAGTATATTCAAGTTGTGACAATTGCTGAAGGTATAAGTGGATTTTTGTACAGGAATATATCCAATGAATCCAAATATTTTTTCAGATGAAGATTTTTCACTGGAAAGAGAGACTACAAATATACAATCATCAGAAATAAATGAAGCTTCATCATATATCCTTCATGATGTCGCACCTTTAACAACTTTAATAAAATCAGGATCTAAAAGAATGTATTCAAAAATTTGGACAGCAACATCAAAGAAAGCTGAGTTGAATAAGAAAATAAGAAAACAAGAAGTCCGTTTACAGAATACACTGAAGACAAAAAATCAACAAAAAAAGGAGTTAACAAACCAAATAAGAGATTATTTGAATCATCTGATTCAGATAGATTCTCTAGATTAGATGATGATGAATTTTGTGAAGAATGTGAAGAAAACGAATTAATAGAAACAGATGACAGTGAAATAAATTACGTTAATACTGCGTCAAAAAATTTTCTTTTGGAATTAAGGCCAGAAAATATAAGTGAAGGCGATTGTACTTTAGTGAAAGTTTCGAATGAAAAAAATAACTATCCTTCTCTAGTACTTGGGATGCATACTGTACGATTTATGCGACAATATAAGTGTCAGTGGAATGTTTATGGCCCTTCGATTGGAGATAAAAATTATATTATATGAAAATTTATTAAATTTCAAAAATTTAGATATGGTAGAATTAATTTCAATTAACATTTTCAATATTTACTTATTGCATCTTTTTTTTGATTATACCACGTTCTATATTTATAGTTATAAAAGCGATTATTTTCTGTGAAATATCCATAAGTAAATTTTGTTACAGTCATTTGGACATTTAATATAATATGTATGTTTATTAAAAACTAATTGAAAACAATTTTTTACTTTGTTGACGAATTTATTTTAGATTTTCTGATACGTTAAAAAAGTGATCGGTATTACCCAAAGTGTGGTGTAAAACCGGTCAATGAGCATTTTCATTTATTTTTTAAATCTCGACAAACCATTGAGTACATTGTTCGTGGATGCGCAAGTCGAGATTTTAACAGTACTTTCAATGTTTCAATTATATTCACTAAGTGTCATCGCTAACGCTGACATGGATACGTAATCTCGGTGTGATGTATCAGTTTTTTTGCATCGAACCATACAAAAAGAATAGAATTTTTTTAAATATTTTGGTATAATTATTTACACTGAGAGAGCGAAGCTGTCCGAGTAACCTAAGTGTATAACATATATAATTAGAACAATATCAGGAAGATGCGTTTACTCTAAAAATATTATTTATCACAATTTTGGCTTAGGTGGACCGCCGTCCCCCCCATTCAAAACTAAATGGTAAGCTAAACATCATAAAGTTATAGTAAACAACGAATAACAATTCATATGTTAAGAAAGAATGCGTGATTTTGAAATCTACAATATTATGAAATAGTTATAAATTTTTATATATACTTAGAAAAATGCTTTTGAAATATTTTTGTTATGTTGTACATTTATTTATTTTGTAAATATAGGTTTGTTTTATAAATGTTTCACATTTTTTTTAGCTTTACATTTCATTGTTATTTTACATATTGACGCAAGTAATATTTTCAAAAAAAAAAAAATGAAATTTAACATTCGATAAATAAAACGAACATTGATATCGATATGTTTGTGATAAAGTTAATTTCTCCTACGAAAAATATATTTATAAGTTAGTTTTATGTTTCTAAATATGTCTAACTTGTTCATTAATTTAATTAAGAAAAATAAGAATAATGCTCTGCAAATTACAGTTCGTTATTTTCAAGAATTTCGTGGTATCAAAGGAAGAACATTTGGAAAACCACCCGGTGAAGCTGGGGATATAAAAGAATTTTTTAAAAGTACTTTACTTACTCTAAATAAATTAGTGTAATTCAAAAACTCAGTGAATTTATTGTATGTAAACAGTCAACTAATTCAATGCAGATTTCATAAAATAATAATTGGTTTATAAAATATATTGAACAAAGTTTAAAGGTATTAAGAGCGAATATTTTATTACAAAATTTTGAGTTGCATTTTTTTGAAATACTAGAATACTTTCACATAAGTTTTAATTATTAAAAAGATTAATGTTTATATACACACGATTCATAAAAGAATTTCGTTATTTTAAAAACCAACTAATAGCAAATGTTTGTATTGTGTGAAAATTATTACACAGGTAGTTATAAATAAAAGTTGAATATATTGGAGAGTAGTGATTTTATTAATTAATTATAAACGAACAAAATAAAACACAATCACTAAAAGTTTTTAATCGCGAAGCTTTTCGACAGTTACGTCATTTTCAAGCGCGAACTAAAATTATTACATTTTTTTTTATATCAATAAAAAAAATGTAATAATTTTAGTTCGCGCTTGAAAATAACATAACTGTCGAAAAGCTTCGCGATTAAAAACTTTTAGTGATTGTGTTTTATTTTGTTCGTTTATAATTAAGTTATAAATAAATGTAGCATATTTGTTGAATTTTTCAGAATTAAACTATAAAGATCCTAAAATATTCTATAAGGTTGACATTGGACTCCCTCCACCTCAAATAAAAAAAAAAGATCTGTATAAGAAGATGAAGGAAGTTAGAACTAAAAACAGTGAAATTGATGTTTTAAAGGAAGGAGGTAATTTTTTACTTACATTATTTTGTGTAAAAACAATTTATAGCATTGTGTATGTTTATATGTTTATATCTATTATTATTTAATCTAGGTTATATTTTGTAATGGCCTAAAACTATGAATCCTCGGCGTTTGATGTAACCAATCATTTTTTAAGTATAAAATAGTTCATTACCAATAGAAACATCGAGGAAAGAATTGATTATGATAATAAATGAAAGAAACGTAGCAAAGGTTTAAGATGAACGTAACTACATATATTAAAAGAGTACATTGTATTGAGATCCACTGATATAATAAAATAAATTAGTTATTTTGTTATCACAAACACAGAGTGATATATATATATGTATATATATATAATTATATATGTATGCATGTGTGATTAGTACTTTTGTTATTATATGGAGATTATTTATAACTTATCGTAGTTCTATATTAAAACTATTAATCAAATTCATAAGCTAATTTTTGATATCTCTGCCGCGATATGGAAGTTCTTGAGATCGTCACTAAGTTTGTGGAAAATAAAATGTAGAATCGTTTGAATAATACCACATCAGAAAAGTCAGTGTTATTTTTATTGAACGTAAATAAGAAATTATGACAGTACATCATATGTTGGTCATAATTATGGACGTTAATCTAAATTTGAATATTTATATTTAGAAATAAAAAAGTTTCACTTATTAATCACAAAATAAAGTTATAAAGCATCATTTCCATTTCTTTTTTTAATACCATTTTTAACATTAATGTTAACAGAATCGTTTATATCAATCAATGGTTTTAATTTTTTTCTATGATATGTGTAACATAGAATAGAGTATGCATTTTTATATATATATGTGTGTGTGTGTGTGTACATATGTATTAGAAATTTTAAAATTAATTAATTTGAATAATGTGATATTTAAACATATTTATTTCCTGTATTATTATGTAAGTTTATCCTGGAAATAAGGTTAATGTGGGTTTCTAAGGATTAAGAGTATATTTTTTCACAAGTATAAATTTGATAGCGAAGAAAATACGAGCAAAGTTTATCACTGATATTTATGAAAACGATTATTTTTTAAATGCATTTACGAAAGACTATGAATTTGAAATGTATTAACGTGATATATACAACGATATAAAAAAATTGAAATTGATACAGAAGGCAAATTATCTCATTGGCAATTGACCGTGATATTTATATTTGTCCATATGAAAAATCGTAATTTTTATTTTGGATCAGTTGACAATGGAGCTAAAAAATGAATTTTACGCAATCTAAACATCCCATACAGCGCATTATTTGTGATGATGTATATTAATTTAATTTCTATTTAAAAAGATCTTGCAACCACACAAATAATTTATACTTGAAGCTCTTCATCTCACATTTCTGCACTTTCCCGAGGCTATTCTCGGATTTATTTTGTATGGTGTAACTCTTCGTTAATGATTTTAATAATGGCTGAGCAATTTTCAGATTTTCATTTCCGTATTTTTCATATGTTCTCGTTCTCCAAAATGATAGTCTACATATAGGTTCTCTTATTGGTTCTCAATATTTTATCCAATGCATTGAGCATTTTTTTGTGCTTAAAATATTTTTGGATTCTATTTTCACATTTTACGTGTGAAAGAACGATGTGGTTGGCGCGAGTTATTCACATTGTAGCAGTCAACTGAACATATGTTTTTGTATTGTTCAGTCAAACAGGTGGGCAGTACTCCATGCTCAATACATAAGCGTTAAAGTTGTTCCTGTTACTTTTCCGTAATTTTTATCTGTGCCAGCAAGTTTCCTTTATAAAATTCACTATAGTCTTTACTTTTAATACAAACTGCTTAATATGCTGTTTGTGTATTAATGTTCTAACTTTAAAATAACTTTCGTTTGTATTTAAGTTTGACACAGGTACATTGAACATTAAGTTCTAACTTTGCCATCTGTGTCGTGAGATTAAATAAAAATGTTTGTATTTTCTGTATGTTTGTTTTAGTTATAATGTAATATGAATCAGTTGTTTCTTATTTTGTGTACCCAAGTGTATCTAACTATACATAAATAGTAGTTAGGATGAAAACTAAAAACAAAGGAATCTTTCTTTACAGTATATTATTATTTTCATAAAAACGCGTAAATACACTTATGCTACTCACTAAAGCTCATTCATTATCCTAAACAGTTCGTAATTTTACATTTTAAAAAATAAAAAAACACAAATTACAACTAGACTTAAGATCATCTAGTAATTAGACTGGAATATGAATTGGCGTAGTAGGGATGGTCAATACTCATAATCTTTTCCTAATGAAAACAGTCGGGTTTATCTCAAATCTAAGAGCATTATACGTTTAGTCTGCTTGTTTCGATGCTGTTGTCGAGTAAGTTTATAGCCAAGGTTTTCAAGACTGTCTTCAATGTAATTTTATCTCATCTTTGATGTACGAGATGTTGAAGTCTCGATGTAGATCTTGGTTTCATGTGTACCAAGAACGGTAAGTTTAATACCCTTGTACTGAAACCTTTGCACTTTGTATTTGACATAACCCATGTATAAATCAAAATGGGCTTTAGAATAATTTTATAAATCAATATTTTTTTTTTTAAGCGACAGGTCGATGTGTCTACCAATGAGCCAACGTAACTGTCGTATCTTGAGATCAAACTGTTTTCTCTCCTGCGTTATGTGTTTGATACAAGTTAATTTTTTTTCCAAGTTCATACCAAAATATTTAACATCATGATGTGCCGAATTATTTTATTATTACTTTAACGCTATGCATTGTAAAAGTAACACGCGAACATTTGATATCGTTTACTATACGCCACATTTCGGTGAGACCATTTTGCAATTCAGACGTAGCCACTGTATCATTTTTGTCAGCAGCTATTATTGCAATATCGTCTGCGTTCGGCAGGTCAATCGTATATAATAGATGAAGCACCGACTCCGGTACAATTCATAGGAGTACGCCTGCAGTTACAGAGTAGAAGTTGGATATTTGTCTTGGAATTTGACCTAGCGTGTACAGTCCTCAAGGTATGGTTTTAGGAGAAGATAGTAGGAACGAGGAATAGCATTTTTTCTAATGCTAAACCTTATTAAATATTATTTTTTTATCCAGAAACAGCAACGCATATTTCTTTAGCTTCGAAGTTTTGTTGTATGATGTTCGACCAAATTGGTTATCTAGGATGTTCTTTTGTTTTTTAAGAGTTTTAAAAGAATATGTAACAGCGAAATAAGTCTGTAGGACGTAATATCCTGAGGCTCTTTACGTTATTTTGGTACCACTACTATGAGTCCTAACTTTCAAGATAACGGAAGAGAAGCACCGCATTGAAAATATTTGTGATGAGTAAAACCGCTTTGTTAATCAGTTCTTGTAATATCTTGCTTTTAATAAGGTCATGATTTAGCTTTTGTCGCATGTGTTGGACCTCATCCGGAGACGGCGTAATAAGAGTGCTCATTTATAAGAGGGAATTTAGGAATTCGATAATGTCGCTTGAATTAACGTTTTAGGGATGACACTTGAAAACGTCAGAAAAGTGTTGGAAAACGCCTCGGTCTTTTGTCCTCAACCTTTCCCTAGGATCCATTAGGTTTTGTTGAGGGAAGAAATTGTGAGTATCTACCCATTTCGACCTTTGACAGCTTTCCACAAGTTATAATCTGTGGCCTGTTTTGGAGATAATTCCTAGAGGTAGCGTTTTAATAATTCGTTCTAAATATCTTTAAGCAGTAAACGTAATTCTTTTGATTTCTTATTTAGTAAAGTTTTTTAAACTGGGTTCCTAGTGAGATGCCATCTTTTGCAGATTATCTTTTTTCCTTTACAAGTTGTAACACATATCTTGCTACATTAGCTATTACTAGTGATTTCAGCGATGTTTATTTCTTGTTCAGTTTTCAGTGGAAGGTTTAAGTTTTTATTACTATATATTTATATGGAGTATTAGTTTATTGTATTTTGAACATGCTGTTATGTTCTTTTAGTTAATGTCTCTTTAGAAGATATCGAAGACGAATGGATGAAAACTGAAGGGCCGTTTCATATT
Organism: Coronaproctus castanopsis; assembly: GCA_032883995.1. Lineage (NCBI taxonomy): Eukaryota > Metazoa > Arthropoda > Insecta > Hemiptera > Monophlebidae > Coronaproctus > Coronaproctus castanopsis. Next base: position 90,066,414 of record CM065052.1, read on the forward strand.
AAAAAAGTCGCTGATCATTATGGTATTTATCAAGATTTATTCGGAGATGCGTATTTTTACCCGTTCATTAGATTGCAGGTTGCTTATAAAGTAAAGGAAGAAGAATACGTACCCGTTTATAGAGGGAACATAGTTAAACCACAAGAGGTATTATTTTGTCAAAACACATTTTTTTTTCGTACGCTAACTGAAATGTTTATTCTCAAACGTTTTCATACGAATATTTGATGGCTATCAACTTTTTATTCAACATGTTTTTAAACAATTTCTGTATTTTAAAGACACTTTACTGCTGCATAATGCGGTGATGAATCGTAAGTGATCGTCGATTCGAAGTTTCCCATGAAAATGCTGTATCATTATACTACACTATACAAGTAGGGATTCCACAGGGCAGCGTGTTGGGACCGATCTTATTGTATACAAAAGATCTACCAACAGTTGACGATATTACAACCGATGGTACTGCAGTTCCTGCAGTGGATAACAATCAGTTTAATGCCATAAAAAAACTCCAATGTGCACTTCATCGAATTAACTATTGGGCAAGAATTGGAAGATCAAGGTTAATAAATACGATGCTGCTTTATGGGAATGTACAAGCAATTCGAATTTTCAAAAAAATTCCAGCTAGAGAAAATATCATTCTGCGTGTTAATGCGTATCGATATTCGCGCAATGACGATATACATCGCGATCTTCAGATGCTATTCATAAGAAATGTCATAAAGGATATGGCAACTAAACACGAAAGGAGATTACGACAGCACACTAATAATGAAGCTGTACAGCTGCTCAATACAGAACAATCCAATCGACGTCGTAAGCGTCGGCATCCAACTGGCCTAGTCTTATAATTCTTATAATTAAAATGTAATTATAATGAAAGTATGATTAAAGACCTAGTCATTAGACTAATGTGTCGCAATAATTGTATTTAGTTAAGATTGTAAGAAGTAATAGTTTCATGACTTATTTAAAAACAATATACAATATATATATATATATATATATATATATATATATATATATATATATATATATGAAACATTTTTAAAAAATTACGAGTTTAAATTTATCTAAACATGCACTTTGTACTGGCTTCACTATTTTTTTTTTAACGTCAACGACGTATCCGATAATTAGCACTGCTGAGCATCGATTTTTTCACAGATAATAATACTGATAAAATTATTTAAAATTACAAAAAGTACTATAGAAAGTGAATTATTGTTTTTAATTTCCTGATGTCTTATCACGTTTCTTAGATTTTCTTCCTTTTTCGAAAATAGTCTGTACGTTTATAATGTATAATGTGTTTTTTAATTGTTGTTCATATTTGCATTTGTATAATATCAACTTTATATTTCAATGATTTATACAATTTTTACGATAATTTGTCTTGTAGGCTCATAGTCAACCAGAAGTGAGATTTAATGGAAAACCGGATAAATTTTATACTCTTGTTCTATGCACGCCCGATGGTCATTTAAGTCAGGAACATTCAGAATACGTTCATTGGCTGGTGTTAGTATAATTATGTTATTACTTTTTTCCCCTTTTTTTTTCTGAAAGAGCGTTCTTAAAATAAACGTGATTAGTACGTTTATTTCTATGCGAATTTATCGTACTTGTAAAAAAATAAAGTACATTAAAATTATAAAACAATACCGTAAGCTAATTTTCTACATCTTCAAGAACGTAGAATTCCGATATGCCATAATCCGACTGAGTAGTAAGAAGTCCGCTATATCTGTCTAGCGTATATCATCGTTCTTATTTTTAAATTATTGAATGTTGATAATTAAATCAGAATTTGTATGTTTTCCATTACTTGTTAAGAACTTCTTCTCTTTTGAGGTAACTAAATGCTTGTCAAAATTGGGAATAATAGTAGACTTATATTTATTATAGTTCATATAATTCAATTTTTTAAAATAATTTAATTATTTTAGTTACTACGGATTTTTATAATCATCTTTCTTTGTGGAATACCACCTTTTCAAATTCTATTCCATACTTCCAAGCTTCATCGTATTACAACTGTGTTTGCTCTTTAGTGATCTACTCCAGTGTTATTTCAACAAATTTCGTTTTAATTTCCCAGTCGTGAACAAACGTTTCTTTAAATTTCTTCTTCCTAAAAGTTAACACATTTGAGTCTACTTTTTTTAAAGAAATTAAATTAATTTTGAGATTGTAAATAACAATCTGCTTCTGCATATACCAAAAATTTTTAACCGCGATTCTTAGAATTCTCTGACTGTTATATGCTCTAGTTACATGATTAATTTTAAACTCTCCGAAACACGAGTTAAATGATTGTTCTTTAGACAGTTTTTTAAAAGCCGTTGACGTTAATTTTGTCGCATATTTTTCTTTTGCGAAAAATTGTTTAATAGGTTGGATTCTAGTTACGTCAAAAACTCTTGCGTTTGAACAAAATCTTTTCAACCTATTTTGAGAATTGTTTTATTAAAGTTTTTTTTTTTTTTTTTTTGAGAGAGAGAGTGTTCTAGTTTTCCGTTTCGTCACTTCATAATTGGCCAAGTTTCACTTCCATACAATATACATGGCAACTTTCGTACTAATAGACAAATATTTGTTATTAAACATTCGACGAGATAGTTTTTCTCGTACGCCACGTTTTGGAACTTATTACCCAATAGGCAATTTCGTCATGTAATGTAACATGTATACTTATGTTGCTACCGAGATATTTGAACAAAGAAATTTATTTATAAAAATAAAGCTATTCACAAACTTAAGGGAATAATAATTAATTGGTACCGGCACGCAGGCCTTATCTAAAACAAAAGTTTATATATGCGATAATAACATAATTAAAATGTATTTTGATCTTATTCATAGATTATGTCGAGAAAAACAAAGAAAAACCCCGTCTATAACATAGAGGAGTATACTAATAACAATAAACTAAAAAGGAAAAGAACATGATTTACTTACGAGCATTAATACGCATGTATGTATGATCACATGTTAAAGATCTGAAATATGCAAGAGCATTTAACTAGTAGATAGACTAGAAATATATCGCGTTAATAATATGAGGTTATGGTTGAAGCATTTACAAACGATAATTGTGTTTTTTATATTTATTTATTTATTTAATGAAGCCACACAACAGCTAACAGCCAATTATAGTGTAGGCTTATAAATAAAATAATACAATGAATAATTTTTTCTGAGTTATAAAATTAAAAGTAAAAAAATACAATATAAAAAAATACATTGAACACATTCACCTCACATTTATTAAACACACCAGAAAAACTACACACATTCACAAGTCTCACATTCATTAAAACATACATCATTCACACCCCATTCACACAATCTTACTCGAAATAAACGGACGAATAATCTTCAACAAATTAATAAATACAATATAAACCTTAACGTATATACTACATGTACATTAGTAAAGGAACACATATACCAAACACTCACCACATAATAACAATCTAGAATCATTGGAATAGACAACAGCGAAACTCCTCATCGCAAAATATGTTCGGGAAGCAACTTATTAAAGAAATATCTGTTATCAAAGTATATATCCATACAGGGAAATATGTTCAAAAGAGAATTATATAGCGGAAAGCTGACGGCAACGGAGAACTTAAACCGAGGTTTGTTCGTGCACGCGGCTCACTAAAAAAACGATTCGATCGCCTATTTGGTCTTGATACAACGTAGGAGACGGTTGATTCACTATTAACTCTACCGTTACATACATCATGAAGAAACCTTAATTTGGCTATTTTCCTTCTGTAGTGTAAAGACCTCACATCCATTATATTTCTTAATATATCGTAATTCATATATTTAGGGTAAATACCTGATATACGATAATCGAGATCCGGCACCACAGATTTTTTAATTATCTGCTTACCATTCATCGTGTAAGTGAACGTGTACCTATTTCTATATATTTTAGGGTTAATGATTCCTAATTATAATTCCATGTGACAGTGACATCGAGAGATGAGTTGCAGTCGCATTTAAGAAAGAACTTTTTACTCTTCGCAATATAGTCTAGGTATTTCACGCGTTAATTGTATCTTAGTATATATCGACATATTTAGTATGATTCTACAGCAAATATTCTGAATTAATCGGATTTTTTTATACGTAGATTTGAAAGTTAATACAGGTTCAATTATTAGGGATTTATATATAATTAATTTGTTCTGAATACTTAATCTAGAGTTTTTATCGAATATGGGAAAACGTGAAAACATTGTTGCTCTTTTTCTATGGAGACTATTATTTTTTAACAGTTTTTTTTAATCACGTATTACACCTAGGTTCTTAACGTTTTATTTCCACCGAATAGCACTGTTGATCAATTTTCAAAATCTGGTTTAATATCCGGCCTGTATTTAGAGACTAGTATAGCCCCTGTTTTTAGCAACATTTATAGCTAACTTCCATTTTATGAATGCATTAAGTAACCGAAATTTTTGTTGTAATCGGTTAATTATAGCACTTACTCTGAAACATCATCTAGTGTGGTACAAACATATTTGAATTATTTGGGTATATCATTAATATAACAAAAAAAAAAGGTCTTAATATGTTGCCTTGCGGAACGCCTCTTTTTCGAACCTTACACAAAAGTTTCTATTAGTTAAATGTTTTTTAATCAGAATTATCACATTAGGATAAAAGCATAATAAGCAGAACGACAGTTTGTTTATTTAAATTAAAATTATCCGTTATAGTATTACAGATAGTTGTCACTGCATGTAGTGTAAAAAGTTCACTTCTAAAACGAATTGATTTTTGTCATTGGCAAATATGGTGAGGTTGGTTAGTATTACCTTTTCCATAATTTTGCTTATAAGAGTAAGTTTATTGATCTAATATTTCTAAGGCGACTAATATCTTTGTTAGGTTAAGGTATAGGTTAGGTAATAGAACAATACCTTTACGTGGCGTGTGTTGATATTTGGATATGTCTGCAATCGATGGATTTTCCAGTCCAGATAGAAATCGGTCCTATCTGTAGTGATCTGTATAATTACTGATTTTTCGCAGTTCGCCAATAATCCGAACGCTTGATAGATTTAAGCGAGTTCTGAAGATCCGATTTCGTTCGCATTTTAACAGTCGTCAGAAAATTGCAAACATCGCCTCAAATGATTTAGCCGAACATTTTATTTCATACTTACGAAGGCTGTATAAACCAACACGGAAATTTACTTTCAAGCTCGCATTTGCGCACTCTGTTTGAAAATATGGTAGATCATGCTTATGTAGAAATTAAAAAGAGTTGTACAAATTGTTGCGATATTTAGCTGATCAGTTATTCCAACATCGTAGACAACAATATAAATAAGTTTGTACGCAATTTTATTCATTAGGAAATATGTTTACAATCTATTAATATGTAATTTAATTTATTTTATAGAGGAAATATTAAAGATTGCGACGTAATGAGAGGAGAAATTATTAAACCGTATATGCAACCTTTTCCAGTTAAGGGGACCGGTTATTTACGTTACGTTTATGTCTTGTATGAACACGATAAACCATTAGACTATTCAACTTTGAAAACGAAAAATTTCGAAAAGTAAGATTTAATTTAATACGTTCTTATTTTATTTAATACGTTTATACAGTCTAGTGTGTAGTTTTTTTATTGTTGTTTGAGGTCTGTTTCGTAAAATATATATATATATATATATATATATATTCACTACGTCTGAATATTCATAGCAGCGGTGTTTACTCGCGTACGTTGTTTCTTAATTATCAAATTGTTTCTCTTTCTTTACATTCACAAGTTTTATTGACTTTTTATTTTAATATTGAACAATTCGTTTATCATGCTATTGTTTCATGACCTTTAGATCATGTACATAAAATAATTTTGTAATTTTTCAAACTATTTGAAAAAGCATAACGATTATTAAAACTTATCAGTTCCGGTGAATATTTTATTCTCGCTTATATTTTAGATGTAATAAAGTTATCTGTCTCGTCAATCTTCTTTTTCATCAGTTTTGTAATTATACTATATCGTGAAATCTTTCGTAGTTATGTACCTGCTGGTAGTACACGATTATCGTTTAATATACACTTTCATTTTTTTTTAAAAGTGCGATAACGTGTTTTTCGAATTTAGTTTTGTACTTGCCACGAAAATTGTTTTAAATTATTAATATGTTTTTTGTTGTTTTTTTTTTAATTTGGCGCATAATTTTATCCATTTACGGTGTAAATAAGAAATGCCAATTAAATAAAAATGTTAAACATTAATATTAACTGACATAATAAAACAGTATAGAGCTGAATATATATGCTTATTTCAGCGGTAAGAAGGGAAGATATATATTTATAGTAAGTAGGAGAGTGAAATTAGTTAATTATGATAGTTGTGAGTTGTAGTAAGAGGATTTCAAAAATACCTTATCTACATTTGTTATTTTGTCCTCGTAGGATGTATACAAAATTGGAATTTATAAGATTGTGTTGATATATGGTAAGCGATTTTTTCTAACAACCTACATATGATGCTGATGAAATGGCGAAGTGTTTTGTAGAGTTATGTAACAGTTGGTTACTATTCTTAAGCCATTTTACGCTTTTACATTTGTATTCGACTATTTTAGTATTTTCAGCGATATTGTAATGCTGAATGAATATAACATTTTGTAATGGTTTATTTACAGGATTCATTTAGACGATCGTACATTTTCTACGTATGATTTTTACGCGTCTAGACAAGATTATCTAATACCGGTTAGTTTAGCATTTCATCAATCGGATTGGGACTGGAGCGTGCACGATTTCTTTCATAAACAATTAAACATGCAAGAACCTATATATGAATATGACGCGCCGGAATCGTTTGAAAGAGAGCAAGTATTGTTTCCACATGAAAAGCCATTTAATACGTAAGTATCTGAGAAAATAATTTTCTTGTAACGTTATTATTTTGTTAAAATATGGTTTAAAAACCCGTAGTTATTATTAATTCGTTGAATAATATTTCTGCTCTGCTTTTAATCTAGTCCATAATCCTTTTCTCAATAATTTTTACACGTTACGTTTAATGCATAGATCGTTTTATCGGTATCTTTAATATCTGTACTTGCAGAATTAATTTAAAAAATTAATCATTGTAAAACTTTATTATTGAAAACGAAAATGTACATAAGGATTATTTGAGATAAATAAAATATACATTCGTCTTTATGATGACATTAAAACAGTACTTTTGCGTAATATTCATATATTAGTTTTCAGAAAAAAAATGTTAACATGAAATCTTTCGTTTACCAAATTATATTAGTTTTATCCGAGAAATTAAAAATTGTCGTACTTAATAACTAATGAGCGCGTAAAATGCGTATTACACAATTGAACAAAAATATCAGAAAATAAATGTTTTGTTTGAGCGTTTTAAACAATTTCTATCCAAGTAACTATGTTCTACGATAAGTGTACCAAATAATAACTTGATGTATGACGTAAAATAAAAATATATGATTTATTACAGTTAAAACATTCGCGTGCCATACAAAATTATTGAAGCGGTACATTTTAAAACTTAAGTACAAAATGGATAACATTCGTTTATTTTAAACAAGTTACTCTAAAAATTAAAAAATAATTATTTAACATCAGACGTGATAATTGGTGAACGAACGTTAAAGGAAACTTTTTGGATTTCGTCGGTTATAATTAATTCAATTTTTACTGTACGCGATTAAAAATGAAAACATCGTTCAATTCATCACAAAGAAGGAGAAGAATAGACTTTATTTAAATGGTACTACACAATAACATATGTACGACGGATTTTTAATGTTGATTTCCTGGTTTCTTAACAGTTAAATTAGTTTTATATTGCAATTAATAAAAAACCTGCAAGGAATTCCGTTATGCGATAAAATGTAACCGTTTTAATAAGCCTTTACAATGTTGAAATTCCCGTTATAGTTTTATAAGCCTTTACAATGTTGAAATTCCCGTTATGCACTTCACGATAGATTTTGCAAGAATGCCTAAAAACCTGATTTTTTTTTTCGCAAAACTATATTTTCCAAGAAAATCAAAATTTTGAAAAACCAGATCGCAACTGTAAATTTCGATAGTATCGCTATTTACCTCTGCAGAAAATATTTATCATTCATTTGGGTACGTACTATTCTCATTTTTTCCTTTAATTCTACTTCTATTATATCGCTTCGCGGCCTGTTGGACAAGATCAAAGTATTCTATTCTTATTAGCTTAATACTTGTTACGTCCCAAACTTAAACTCACCTAATCTAATATCGCTTCTCGGCCTGTTGGGTAATATCAAAGTGTAGTATCTGTTCTTATTAGCTTAATATCGGATACATCTTTCAATGCAGGGTCAATGTATTAAACTAATTTTTTTAAAGGGATGAACCTAATATAGTCGGGTATTGTGCCATTTTCGTTCTTTTTCCTAATTCTAACTAACCGAACCAAACTTAAATACATGTAACTTAACCCGACCAATAAATGAGGTTTATTAACACAAAAAAATTTACATCCCGCGAATTTTATTCCAAGTCAAAATTATAAAAAATATGATTCTTGAATAGTTGTAGCCTAGTGGCTAGAACACGGACTTCTACACGGAAGGTATCGAGTTCGAAAGCGGCTGATGACAAAAAAAAAAAAAAAAAAATATAAATAATTGTAATATTATCTCGTGGAACCATAGTAATAGTATAGCACACTATAAAAATACGCGGTCCTGCATTGTGTCCTGACAACAAAGCGACTACAATCAGTTATCCTGATTGCCTTACAAAATATAATAATGGCCTACATCCGATACGGAGACGGCACTTAATTGTGATGATTTGTGAATAGAATGAATTTTATAAGATAAAAGAACTTATGTGATAACTTTAGATTGCCGTTGCATTTCGGACATTTATAACCATCAATAGGGATAAAACAACATTCCTTTAACTCATTTAATAAGTTTTCTTTATTAGCGCATAAAGTATGAAGATAAATATTAATGATACACATTTTTAAATCTAACTAAAATAATAAATTTAAATAAATATAATAAATAAGTTTAAAAACCATAAAAACAGGAAAAACAATTAATTTGCAAATAAATAGCAAACACAACAGGAAGTAGGAACAAAACGCGAGAAACAATTTCAACCAACCGTCCATGGAGAAACCATTTAAATAATACAATTTTAAGTTTTATTAACAAAATAACTTTTAAAATTAATAATTTCGTTTATATTTTAATAAAATAATTTTAAGCACTTTTTAAATGATGTTTAAAATAAAATAACTAGTCAAATTAATCGGCACTATCGATTAAACGAGCAAGTCGGAAGTTGACCTCCTCATTATCGGTACAATGTCGAAATTTCTTTCTATTTCATGATTGTAAACATAGAAATTACTAAAATTTTAAACGAGGGTGTAATTAATTTTATAATCGTTTTTAAGAAAAGTGATAATTATCCGCGCATATTGGTTATTAAATTTACCTATTACATAGTTCTATAAAAGTAAGATGATTTTTTCTTGCATTAACTAAAATCCAGCTTAAATTATATAATGAAGCAGTAGAGTACGTTATTTTTTTTTTTTTTTTTTAATTTAACGGAATACAAGAATAATTTTAATATAATATATTGAGATTTATGATTTTGTTACGTTTCTTTCGTCTTTCAGCTATATAGACAGATACAGAGACCCGAAAGAAGTTGCTAAAGAATTTTTGCTCAAAAAATTAAAAACACATCATCCATTCAAAAGACCCGATCCGCCTTTAAAATATCCAGCTGCTCATATCGATATCGAATACCCTGGTTATATACCATCTTGGAAAGAAGTTGAAATAAAGAAGGAAAAATTAGGCTGGGGTATAATCAATTACCATAAAGATATGTTGGATCCAAAGTAACACAGTCATTGATTCTATTTTAGTTTATTTTACCATTTGGAAGTAAAAATTTATTCGAAGACCATTACATTAAACAAACATATGGTAAAACATTCTCGAAATATTTTTTGTTGTTTTTTTTAACTGAAAGCGCTTAATATTACGTATGCTCGGTTTAACAGTGAAGTTAAATTTTAAAAACTATGTGAAACTAAGTTTGTGTAAGAAAGAAATATCTTTTAATAAAAAAAAAATATTGTTCTCAATCGGTTATGTAGACGTGAAGTATATTATTATGTTTATTACAAGTTATTAACATTTTGTAATATCGAAAATTCATTTTTTATCATGATACCTTACAAAAAATTTTCACAAAATAAAAACGACACAGTAAATCAAATCTTTAGAGTGATAGAACGATAAATAATTCGAAACGATTTGTGAAAACTTAAGAAACCTGAGTTCCAAATTTAGATACAATAGCAGTATAATAGAATCGTATATTAGATTATAAATATGCAACAGGATACTGTGTCAATATTAAATGTTACAAAGGCATATGTTAAACAGTGTTTACGAAAATCACACAAAATTTAAAATAGAAAGAATGTGAAGTATAAAAAGTCGAGATTACGTAAACGAAATTAAAAGAGCAGTAGGATATTAACTAAAATCATCTTAATATATATATATATATATATATATATATATATATATATATATATATATATATATATACATCATGCAACTCGAGTGATGGTTTAATACATAAATTTATCTTGTGTATATAACAAAAATATGGTATTTACATGTATAAAGTTAGGACCATTGAAAGTTTTGAAAAGTTGCTATTAACGGTGCTAAGTTACTTACTAATATCAAATGAATTCCAGTTTTCTGCAATATAAGTCAAATAATTTTAGTTAAAGCAGGTAATGAAATTTTCGAGTTCGATAAAAGTAGATTTTATTTCCAACAGTATTGTTTTTGTACTACATTTAGCATTTATATAAATTTGAATGAAAAATAGATTTTTTATTATAATTATAGTTTCAGACGGTGTAGAAATGAATTTAAGTAACTCGTTAACCCATTTAGTTTATTTATTATTAAATTGATAACACAAAATGTTGAGTTTTCTGAATACCACAGCCCGGGTTTATCATCATCTATTATACACCGAGTTTGTTTGGTTCCGATATCCATTCTGTCTGATTCAATTCAAAGACTGATACTTTTTTGTATGATTTCTCATAAGTTTTTCAACATACAATTAATTTCTAACTTTCGCTCTTTGGACGCAAAACTTTGTACACCTACAGTGATTTTACTAACATCGTTAGAAACAGCTTCTAATTTATGACGATGTTGTAATTTTTATAAATTCTTGAACAATTTGCTTCGATTATGTCCGGTCCATTACTTTTTTTTATCACTCAACTGTTGTATGCAGCTTGTAAGATGTGTTTCTGAAAGTAGAGCTACATCAATATCATGCACACGAAGGAAGGTCTCAAATTTGATTTTCCTGAGGAGTAGACAATTTGCATTCCAGCATACAACTTTAAGATGCCAGACAGGAGTCATTTTTTCCCTTTCTTATCGAGGATTTTTCGGTAGTACTTTTTGAAGATCTTCAAGAGCTGAGACTCTTTCTTCGAGAGTTGTTAGTTTTTGAATAAAAGTTTGTTGAGAGGTCTCAAGCCTTTGAAAAATTTCCATAAATTTGTTAGTATCACTTGAAAATTGAGGAGCTGCAGGATTAGGTGTAGAAGTAGTTGAAATGTTTGAAATTATCACAGAAGCATAAGCTACTTGAGGGCTGACACGTCTGGAAATAGATGATAAAACTGGACTGCTTTTAATTCGTTCCACAGAAGTGATTTTATTAGGTTTTGAAACAGCAATTTTTGACTGGTAGTAAGAACCACCTTTATAATTGGCTCTATGATTACCTTTTTGGCTGGAGTTGTGTTGCGGGAGTGACAGTTGCTTGAAGCATGACAGTCACCACATTTGACACAGGAGTTTTTGTGTAGTAGGTATGACTACACATTTGGGTGGAGTTGTGTTGTGGGAGTAACAGTTACTTGAAGCATGACAGTCACCACATTTGACACACTTAGGAGTTTTTGTGTAGTAATTTTTGGTATGACCTAAATCTTGACAGCGAGTACACTGAGGAATGCTAGGAATTTTTTTTAGGCATTTCTACTGAGACACGACAATGACAGAGAGTCTGTATATCAAATATTTCGCGGTTATTTGTACTAGTTTTAACATCCACCTTAAATAATGACAGTTTAATAACAGTTGTTTCATTTTCAATTTTTTTCTTGATATGTACATTAATTATATTAAGTACATGGTGACCTGCTGCTAATAACTCATTAGTGATTTCATTCAAATTTGTAAAATTGTGTAATCCTCTGTAATGAATGGTTTATCCTCGATAGGTATGGAATTTGATAGGACCAAGTTAATTTTTGTCTATGTCAGGTAAGCTTGAGATGTTTGTTAACGAATTTTGGAGCTTTCGATAGTCATCAGATGAGATTGTAGTGAGTTTAAGCTCGCCACTGGCTAACGCTTTCATTTCAAAAGGAGTAATGTCAATGGTAATTAACAGCTGATTTCAAGCCTTCATAGATTTTAATACTGAGATAAAAAATGGGGGTGGGTTTTTTACTTTTGGAGCTGGTACTTTGTGTTTTATGAAATAAGATTTACATTGGTATCCACATTTTTGATGGAAGAAATATGTGATGCTGGATTTCCTCCAATTTCTAATTTCTGTTTCAAAACTGTATTTTCCTCTCTGACGGCCTTACCTTCAGTGAATTAATCATTTGGAAAAGTTCGTCACTAGTTTTCAAAGTTAGTTCACAATCCTGTTTATAGATACGGAAGATTTTTTGTTGGAACTATTGGAACTATTCTCAGTACAGTTATCGTTATTTGATAATTGTCTTTTAATGGAAAAATATTATCCTTTTCCTGTTTTTATTACCACTATGGGTTTAACTGGAATAACAGTATCCTCATTGTTAATAGGATTTTGTTGTTGTTGATCATTAATTGATGATTGAAATCAATCTACATTCCATAATTACTCAGTCTACCTTGCTAACCACCCCAGTGTAATGGCAAGAGGAGGAGCTGCGGTCGTTGTCAAGAATTCAATTAAGCATTATGCTAATGGTATGTTAATGTTAGTAGTATTTACTGCTCTCCTCGTGAAGCTGACTTCGATGCATTATTTAATTATCTGGCCAGATATTGGATTATTAGAGGAGACTTCAATGCTAAAAATCCAACATGGGGATCAAGAATTTGACTTATTGTATAAGTCAATAATTTGTGCGAACTGTCAGATTATTTCGCCAGGAAGTCCTACTCACTGGCCCTCAGACGTCCACAAGATACCCGACTTCATTGACTTCTTTCTTACCAAGGGTATGCCGGCACATATGTTAAGGCTGAGTACATAGCCAATCTTAGCTCCGATCATTTATCCATACTGCTATCATACCTTATTGATAGCCTAAAGTTTAACAAATCACCGGGTCATGATGAGCTTTCTCCTGTTGTGTTCAAAGAATTGTCAAAGAAAGGGATTGTCTATCTGTCGACGATGATAAATGCTTATATTCGTCTACGGTATGTACCTCGAACTTGGAAGATTGGGAAAATTATCATGATTCACAAACTAGGGAAACCGTCCGAGGATCCTGGATCTTACCGGCTCATTTCCCTACTACCTATCATTGCGAAAATCTTTGAAAACATTATTTCACAGCGACTTCAGACAGTTATTGTAAACAAACATTTGATACCAGATGTTCAGTTTGGATTTCGTAGAAAGCATGCAACCGTTGAGCAAATTCACCGTGTTATACATACTGCAACTGAAGCACTTGAGAATAAAGAATTTGCTACAGCAGTTTTTCTATATGTAAGTGCTGCTTTTGATACAGTTTGGCACTTTGGCTTAATTCACAAAATTAAAAGCTATTTTTCACCAGGATACTACTCATGTCATACTTAACTGACCGACAGTTTTATATACACCTTAGATCAGCTACTACGCACTACATTAGCATTCGTGTTGGTGTTCACAAGGCTTTGTACTTTGGTCCTATCCTCTTCCTACTTTATATTATGAATATTTTTCAAACACCTGAGACAACAACAATTTTTTTTGTCGACGACACTGCAATAATTTCACATAGTCGCAATTATGATACAGCTGCATGTATCCTTCAAACAGCTGTAGACAATATTTCAACTTGGGCTAATACCTGGAAAATTAAACTAAATGACAGTAAGTCAGTACGAGTAGACTTTTCTCTTCGACACCATGGATACATTCCAACTTATTTACATGGTAAACCGGTTCCAGTTTAGAACTCTGCTCGCTATTTATGACTGTAAGCTTAATTGGCACGAGTATATTAGAAGAAAACGCAAAATGTTGGACCTTCGCTTCATTCTGAGCTCAGTCTCGAAAGCAAGAGGCTCATCTATACTTCAATTTTCCGACTAGCATGGAGCTATGGCGCAGAAGTCTGGGGAACGAAATTTTTGAAAAATTTCAAAACAAGTTTATGCGTATGATTTCAAGAGCACCTTGGTTTCTCTCGAACGTCCAATTTCACGCTGGTCTCAAAATCAATCCAGTTCCTGTTATTCACCAGAAGACAAACAACTACATTAATCGCCTTCACCTCCATTCGAACGTTGAATCAGTTTTACCATTAGGTTTTTTTTTTGTTCACATATAAGAAATGCTTTATATTTATACTTTTTCTATTGACAGTAATTTTATTAGTTTTGCCACTGCCTTTTCCTATATTTTGGACAGACCTCAACATTACCTACAAATTTTATCAGTCGTACCGTGTAACATTAGAAAATTAAAAATACACTTAAATAGTTAATAAAGTTTATAATAAATTTTGTATGTTGTAATTTCGTATTACATTTTGCCAATTGTATTATTTTTTGACATTAATGCTTGTATAATGTTTTTTCTATGTCAGCCATGTAATGCTCTTTTATTAATTTCGATTCAACTTCACATGTTCGCATTTTTTTTTTCAAACTGTGTACGAGTTATTTAAAGTAATTAAAAGTTTGGTATTTCGAATCGAATTAAAAGGGGAAAATTGTTTAAAAAATCTCCAGGAAATGATAATTATTTTTGTAATTGAGTGAATCATAAGTGTTTATGAATTATTTATTCTTGAAAAAAAAAAAGAACATACGTAAAACATTATCAAATCATGAAATGAAACTGAAACAAATGACATAAATCTAATATACAAACGCATACTTAAGCATTATAGTGTGACAAACTTACTCTTGAATGACTTCATAAATGAAATATAAATAATTTTCATTATACACATAATTATTAGAAATCAATAGCAAATATTTTTTATCCATACAATTCTTATAAAGTAATTTCAAAAATTATAAATTAATTTTAAGATCGTTGTAACTAAAATTATATTGATCAGCTACAATGAAGATGTAAATCACAAATGAAGTAAAAAAATTAAATTTGACCTGTGTTTACCTAATAGGCATAACAAAAATTAGAAAGATATTTACTAAATTTTTGACATCGTTAAATATTATCTAATATTGCTATATGATTTGTACATATTTTATAATTATATTTTGATTCGCATACATTACTATTTCAAAAAATTATTTCTTTAAGAATAAAATGGTGCTGTCACAAATTCAGAATTGCCGTAACGGTGCACTTAGTTTTTAATAAAACCTCTGGTCAGTAATTATTTCAATTTCATACGTTAATACTACGTTCATTAAAAAAGCGTTCTAAAATCGAAACAAAATTTGAGTATAAACGTAACAATTATCGAAAACCACATTGAAGGCTTGTAAATAAAATTTAAGAGAAAGCAGTTAGTTAAAGGAACATGAATCTTCCAACGCAAACATAAAGGAATACTTATGGTTTGTGATATTAATAAATAAATTACGTTAGTACAATGTAAAATAATTATAAATTTATAAAATATTGTCGAGACACAGTATTAAGTATGCGTGAAATGATTAACGAATTAGTTTTGGTGTAGAATAAAATTATTAATTTGACATACATTTAAAAATATTCAATATTACAGGTGATTTCAACAATTACACATCTTCGCAGGTCTCACTAATAAGGTACGCAGCGAAATAATAAATTAGCATACTATTCATATTTAACCCTAATCAATAACCAAAGTAATTAGCGTTGTCCAACTATAAAATCATACGAACTTACGGATCTTTTAAATTTAAAAAGACATGATCTCAAATAATTTCATAAAACGAAAATATTAAATAGTTTTCCCCATTGACCTTCAATATTTTATCGTCAGACTCTACCAAACACCTCCGATTTTGTCAGCTTAGCCATCAATTTATACTGTAATTAAAATTATACCACTGCTTCTGCTAATAACGTGTTAAATGTGATTCTGGTTCGTCGTTTTTCTTCGTTAGTTTTTTTCGATAATATAGTAATGTACCGTTATCGTGACAGGAACAGCAGCAGCAGCTGCAAAAGGAAAATTTTGACTTGTTGGCCCGAATTTGGTTTACGGTCCGAAGTGCGGGGCGTTAGGTTACATCATCATCGTAGGATGAGTCGTATAAGTCGAATTAACTACGGTTGTTATTCTACCAAAATTATACGTACACAGTGCTAGAGCGGCTCTTATTTTGGTGCGGAAAGACGCGTTCACAGTTTTAGGCTGTGGCTGCTGACCTCTCTTCTTCAGTTGAGTTAAAGAAATAATGATAATCGAGAAAGTATGTAAAGACACCAGCGCGTGCGTGAAAACGAGCGCAGGCAGTGTACTATGTAGCACTAGCTACTACTTGCCTTCCAGTTACCGAAATGCCCGCCGCAAAAACTTGCTCAGCTGGAACCTCCCCCCCACGAGGTCTGTTGCCCAATTTTCATTATGGCGTTAAACTCTTAGCGTTTACTACGACGACGATTTTCTATTATATTAGCAAGTTTGTTTACGTTGCACCAAGTATCTGAGCTAAAACGCCCATTTTTTTTTTACAATTATGTAAAGCCGTGCAATGAAGTTTTAATTTTATTATTTTTTTGCATTCTTCTATTTTTGTTAACGTGTTACCGAATTTAGTATGACGAATAGTACAACCGAAAATTGCATCGGAACAATTTGCAGATTATGTACAACTAGTTTATCCTCAGATGAAACGCAAGAACTTTTCCAAAATGGTGAAATACAAAATACATTCGTGAAAAAAATAAAAATATGTTTACGGCTGAAGGTACGTTGTACATTGATACCATCTTTGTGTACTAACATATTTAACAATGTTTTTTTAATGTATTCACTGTTTAAATACACTTGTGTATCCGTTATCACAAGTATATTAGAGTTTATGATCTTGTTAATTAAGATCACATTAGCCATACATTGTGACCAGTCGGAGAAATAAATTATTCCTAACACGGTGTAAACAATTCATAAGTCGTTTATCGAAAATTTGTTTGTTGACAAATTATAGAAACGCATTCATAATAGCATTCGTAACATATTTGGTAATTTATTAATATTGATGATTTTAAATATACTTTACGTTAGTTATTAAATTAGTGTACAAATTACATAGATTTACAAAGTAAACTTTCCAGATTTAGTGTGTGTATTAACATATATTCTTTGCTAGTACATAATTTTTGATATATTTTAAATTACATTTGAATTTATAAACACAAGTTGTTAATATTTATTTTGGGAGTACTGAAGTGCGGCTAAAAGTTACTTGATTATTTTAGGTTAATAAAGACGATAAGTTACCAAAGGTGATATGTAAAAAATGTTCAATAAAGTTGGATGAATACTATAGCTATCGGGAATCTTGTGTACGAGCTGAGTTAGTACTATTACGTTGTTTAACAAATGGATCTAATTCGAAGTTTACACGGGTAATTTTATTAATTTATGTATATATCGTTTGATCCGAATGAAATGCTTGTTCACATTTATTGTGATATGTTTCAGTATTTTAATCCTAGGTTTTTTTTACACTATGATATAATTGGATACATTAATTTTTATTTATCTTAAAATTGGTTCACTGTATTTATGTAAACACAGTATTTTAGTTTTTTATCCTGTCATAACAGAACATTACCGTATTAGATAATTTTGAAGCGTTCAAATTTTTCGAATTAGTGTAAAATTTTTAATGTTGATGCGTGTGAAGTAAACGTAATTCAGTGCAATGGTAATTATTCTTTATAGTTAGCACTTGTAATTTCGATCAGATTTTATTATTCATTATTTTATTATGCAATTTCACACGCATCCGATATTTGTTAAGTTTGAATATATTCATAAAATTTAAATGATAATTTAATAATTAGGACGATACAGTTGATGATGAAAGTGGAATTATTAAGAAAGAAAATGAATGCGATGTCAAATGTGAAACTGTTATGCTTGAAAACGATATCCATGAAAATGATAGCGAAAATAACTACGAGATCAAATATGAAAATATTAAGCAAGAGAATAATTTATCTGATACAGAAGTATTATACCCTGATGATAATGTTGATAATGTGACCGATGAAGAAGAAGATGGAACAGATGAAGAAAAAAGTAAGCATTGTTTCTTAATTTGTATTCGTTCTTGTAAAAGGTATATGGAAATGAGTCGAAATGTTTTAGAAATGAGATTTATAAATGTATTTTAATTACAAAAATCAGCTGAAATCAATAAAACTTTATTTTCTTGAATTTCACAAAGCTTTTCGGCAACTACGCCATTATCAAGCGATATTTAAATTTAGATAAAAATAAAGATTTTATTATCTAAATTTAAATATCGCTTGATAATGGCGTAGTTGTCGAAAAGCTTTGTGAAATTCAAGAAAATAAAGTTTTAGTGATTTCAACTGATTTTTCGAATTAAATTAATAAAAAATCACTACATTCCACAATCTAAACTTTATTATAAACGTATGTTTGAAGTATATTTTAACAATCATTATGTATTTTACTTTATCGTTACTACTTTTAGTCGTGCATTAACGGAAATGTCCATTATGACCCATTTGTGTAAGTTACTGATATATATTACAAATGCTTGTAAATATTTGTTCTTGTTAGTCACAAATCAATCAACATTTATTTTTTATTTTTTTCTTTTAGAATGGTATGAAGTTATTGAGCGGTTTTTATTAAATTGATTTAAACACAACTTATAAAATCAATTCTTCTTAAAAATTAATTCTAATTTGCAGCACTATTTCTCTTCAGATCATCAGAAACAAATAGATTTAAATTTCGTATTAAATTTTAATAAAATGTTCTGTTTTCAATGTTGCAAATTATTTTTATCAATGTCGTGCGAGGTTGGTGTTAATGAATTGAAATTTATTGAAATGTTTACATTTGTTTTGATTCATTATCACGTCTTACATTTGTTGATAAACTAAAAACGGTCGACTTATAAGTTTAATAACTAAAAAACTGTTGGCAAATATAGTCGTTAACAATTTGATTTTGTATTTCTTATGTAAATTTCGATAATTTTTCACTATATCCGATTTAAATTGCAGCTCAACATCTAGTAAATAACTCTGTCCAAAAAACCAGCAGGCCGTCAGTAATAAGGAAGAAATATTATCCGAAATTAGGGGAACCGACCCCAGATGATTATGTGTTAATGAAAGAGGAGACATTTCCTTTAGATCCATCTAAAGAAACAAAGTATGTTTTGATAAAGTATTACATTTTTTTTTTAAATTTATGATGGTGGTAGATATCTTTTAACTTTAGACATATATTAGTACATGTTATTGAAAAAAGTAAATATTTTCTTATAAAACAAAAATATAAACAACTCGTTGTTTGTATTATATTAATACATGTTATTGGAAAAATTCAAATTTTTCTTATAAAACTACAAACAAAAATAAACAATTCGTTGTTTGTAATATATAAAGGTTCGATTTTTATCATTTTTTTTTTTTGTGCAACCATGGATTTTAAAATTATTGTAGTAGAACTGCGAAATGCATATCACAATTTATTTATTCCCTGTTGTAATTGTATTTTTATGGTTTATTTATTTTGAATGATACGAAACGAATTTAAAAAGTCAATAAAAATTCGTTTAATAAATAATGTGATAATTATTTTAAATATAACGAATATAGTTACAATATTGAATTTAAAAGTTCAACTATTTTTAATTATATTCTATTTAGCGTCGAAAGCGAAATCTTTTCGTACATTACGATTTTTTTCTTATTAATTGAAATTAATGGAAATTGGGTTAAAACATTGTTCATTTCAGTTTTTCTTTTCTTACGATACAAAAATAAATCTATACAATATGAAGTCAAATATAGTTGGACAATGCAATATAAAACTATAAGTAATCTATTTTATTTTAATACCAGTAGTGCAAATTTCAACCTTAAATTCGTATTACAATTCCGGCGATTTAACTAATGTTGCTATAATTTATAAATGTGCGTTGAATCGGTTAGTATTTTGAAAAAAAAAAATCAGTCTGTCAATTGCACGTTCCTTTAATTGGTATCAATTGGATCGCGGTACAAAGCATGTTATAGCACAAGTGGTTTGATTACTTGATGTAACAGTGTAATTAATATTCAATTTTATCCAGGTATAGCGTTCCTCTTCATTTATTCAAGCATTGAATTTTATTGAGAGTTTGTCGGAATTATGATACTTTCATAATACTTATTTATTTTTTACGCTACAACTTTTTTTACGTCAGCTTTATTAAACTATTTCTTCGTACTCATGAGCGAAATAATACTTTCTACTCAAGTCATTTTAATGTGGACACACATGTATCATTCTTACAATTTTGAGTTAATTATGTCTTTTGTAACTATTTACTTTTACCTACTTTTTATTTATTTTTAATACTCGAAATTTTATATATATATATATCACGTTCACGTTATCACGTTATGCCCATATCGACCCACTGCTGGGTGTAGGCATGTCCCAGACGTTTCCAACGACTTCGGTTCTGTGCCACTCGGATCCAATTGATTCCTACATGTTTAGCAATATCGTCTCGCCACCGTGTTGTTGGTCTGCCCCTTTGCCTTTTCGAATACAATGGACACCATTGAAGGATATGTTTTGTCCACCTGCCATCATGTCTACGCGCCACGTGTCCAGCCCATGTCCATTTTAATTTTGAAATTTGTTCCACCGCGTCGGCCAATTTTGTGCGTTCCCTGATCCAAGTAATGGTTTTTCTGTCTTTTAACTTCACGTTTAATATTATCCTTTCGTGAGCTGTTTGGGTTTTCCTGATTTTCATAATTATTCCCTTTGTGAAGCTCCACGTTTCCGCTCCGTATGTTAATACCGATAAGACACACTGGTTATAAAGTTTGCACTTCAAACTGTTCGGTATATCTTTGTTCCTGAATATGTTGGATAACTTCCCAAATGCGGCCCATGCGAGAGATCTTCTCCTTTGTATCTCTCTTTGCATATTTACTTCTTTGTCTGTAGTTATTTCTTGTCCTAAATAAATATACCGGTATACCTGTTCGATGTGCTCCCCATTTATCTTCACTGACATACCATCCGTGTTATTAGTCATTACCTTTGTTTTCTGTTTATTTATTCTTAATCCTATTTTCCCAGATTCAGTTTGAAGCTCGTTCAGCATAGATTCTAATTCTTCTTGATTCCTGCTTATTATAACGATGTCATCTGCAAATCGTAGGTGATTAAGTTTTTCACCGTTTACCGTTATGCCTTTCGAGTTCCAGTTTAGTTTTCTGAATACACCCTCTAAGGCCGCAATAAATAATTTCGGTGAGATAGTATCACCTTGTCGTACTCCTCTCTTTAGAGGTATTTCCGCAGTTTTATTCCATAGCTTGACTTTCATTGAAGCAGATTCGTACAGTGTTCTGATAATGTTCACATATTGCTCTTCCACTCCGCAGCTACATATTGACTCTAACACTGACCATACCTCAACCGAGTCGAATGCCTTTTCATAGTCTACAAACGCCATATAGAGTGGGATGTTGTATTCTTCACAAGTTTGTATTAATGTTCTGATTGTTAATAAATGATCCATTGTGCTATAACCAGATCTAAATCCTGCTTGTTCCCTCGGTTGGTGATAGTCTATTATTTGTGTTATACGGTTTGTTATTACACGGGTATATATTTTATATATTTGGGACAGCATACTAATAGGTCTATAGTTATGTAACAATTGCGTGTTCCCTTTCTTATGTATCAGGATAACCTCTGCTTCCTTCCATATTGTGGGTACTACTTTATTAACAAGGCACTGGTTGAATAATGATCGCAGTGCATCTACTATTGCAGAACCACCATATTTCAGCATTTCTGGTAGTATGCCATCGGGGCCAGGTGCTCTACCGTTTTTTAGTGATTTAAGAGCATACTCGACTTCTTGGTATAGTACTTCTGGAAGAGCATCTTTATCATTGTTGTTATTATAAGTGCTGCTATTTTGCTTAAGGTCATTGCTATTATATATGCGGGTGAAATATCTTTCAACTTCTTTAGTTATTTCGTTTTTGTCCGTTATTATTTGTCCCTGTGAGTTTTCAATTTTTGTTAATATTTTGATACCATTCGCCAAAGCTTTTTTAAACACTCTCGGACCTTTGTTCCTTTCAATTGTTCTTTTTATTACATTAGTATTAAATTTGCGAATGTCATTCCGCATTTCTTTTCTTATCAGTTTATTTAACTCGGCCCACTCGATTAAATTTTTGTCCTTCGATGGTTTCAAATCACGTCGCCGTTGGAGTAGAGCTTTAGTATTATCGCTTATTTTCTTCGATATAATTTTATTATTTGGGGATATCTTTTCTGCGCACTCTCGTACTGTCCTACTAATACGAGTAGCTGCTTCGTTGACTGTATTATAGCTTATTTTCTTTAATTCTTTCCCTAATTCAATCTGGTATTGCAATTTATTTTGTATAAGTTTTTCGGGATCAATCTTTATTCCCTTTAAGCATTTTCTGACGTTTTTCTTGAGCTCTAATTATATATATAAAGATTTACCATTTGTTCGGAACACCCTTTGCGTTTTTTTTTCAGTTATACTTCTGTTAATCATAGTGATAAAACTTCTAGCCTGATTGGAATTATTTCATTTCAATAATGGAATGTTGAACTAACTTAATTTAGACTTCTGTGAAGTAGCTTTTATGTGTGCGTTCTCATTAATATAATGCACTACGTATATATATTTTCAGTTTGAATCGTGGACTCACTTCAAACGTGTTAGCTGATTATCTGATTGAATTTACACAATCTAAAACAAACGGAAACGAAATAAAAGACAAAGACGTTATGGAATTTCAGAAGTTAAGAAGAGAAGTATTACCCCCCATGTGGGACGTATATGAAAAAGCTGTAACCGATAAACAGGACGAAACACCTGGTATGCATGATAAAATTTGTTATTGTTTAAATTAAATAAAACTTGTCCTTATTTAAAGATAGTATTAAATTATATTAATTTCTAATTCTTTATAATTCAGTTTTTTTTTGTTGAGTACTACTGTTTAGTAATTAATTAATTAATAATATGTATCAAATTTATATATATATTTAATTTTTATTATTTCAATGCGTTATGCACAAGAATATATTAAAAAAAACTACAATTTATGGAAGTAAAAGCACCAAAATTATAAGTGAAGTTTTCAATAGTTAAAATGTAATGTGTGAATATTCAAAGGATAATGATGACGGACACGTGCTAAGTAGAATAGAAATAAGCTATCTGAACCCTAAATTACTTTCATAATTTCACAACGGTACATGACGAAGATGATATAATGCTGATAACATATTCTTGAGCGATAGTATAATAAACATAACCATTAAAATAGTATTAGATTTCATGTTAAAATTCCAGAGCAATGACCAATCAGAGATATGATAAATTAATAATGCTTCAAATTGTACCATTTAGAAGATTTATATTTTTAAAAACAAAATGGATGGAATTTGCAAATGGTTTGGATAGCGAAGTAGAATCAATATAACTAACGTCTGTTAATTTCCATAAATTTGTAGAACCATTGAAAAAAGTATGTAGAAACATGTATCAAGAATATGTGTTAGTAGACTATAGCCTCATCAAAAATATATTCGTTGTATTTTCTATAAAATTCTAAGTTTTTAGCTACTTTTTGTACGTTATGTTGTTTGCTTATTCTATTTAATATTATGCTTTCCAAAATTTTGTAGACGTGTATTATATCATATGTATAAAATTTTCGAAATAATGATATTAAACGGAATAAGTGAACAAGTACATTAAAAATTTATTAAACAGCCGGATGGGTTTAGAGCTGAAAGATCATGTGCAGCGCAAGTATTAAAATTGACGGAGAAATAAAAGATTGGTATGAAAATAAAATGATAACAGGTGTGTTCATAAATTTAAGCTATGCACACGACACAGTTAATTATAAATGACTAATTAACAATATATACTAGCTAACTGAAGATATCAAATTAACTAAAATCTGTGGCATGTTGAGAAATCGGCGATAAGCGAACAACAGGTTGACAAGGAAGTGTACCTTCACCAATTTTATTCAATATTATATATATATATATATATATATATATATATATATATATATATATATATATGTGTGTATATATATATACACCAGTGATTAGTCAAATGTAAGTTCAGTAAGTAACTTTGTATACGCTGATTATGTAGCCATTATGACTCATAGAGAATCTTTAGGGTATGCTGATAAGTGAGTAAAATGCTTTAGACTATGAAATATACTATCCCAACAATTATAAACCGAACCCGAATAAAGCTCAAATAATAGCGTTTCATTCGTAAAACAGAAATGCGAAGCACAAACTAAGAATCCAGTGGCAAGACATGAATCTAGAACATTGTGATAATCCAAGTACTTAGTTGTTAAGCTGGACCGATGTTTAATATATAAAGATACAAAAAAAAAAATTAAAACATGGCACAAGAATTCCCTTCTTAGGAAATTGTTTAGTTCTCCCTTGAGTTCGGTAACAAATGTATTAAAAGAATAGACATAGCGTTAAATTAAACAGATCTAAAAATTACAGGACGCTTACAGTCAGCACTAATTAATAAAATGCAAATATGTGGTATAGCACATCTCTAAACATAAGATTAGAATTGATATCTGTGGTAAAGAAAACTAAGCGATAACAATACGGCATCTATTTTGTAAAGATGTGGCAACAAGTAAACTCAAGTTCGGAAAAGGTTTTCTGAAAACAGTAACAAAACTAAAACAAACACCTGAAATTAAATTGAATAACAATTATGACAGGTAGAATAACGAAGATTATTAAAGTTTGAAAAAATAAAGAATAATGTGAAATGCTGATGTGATACGTTACGAAATTTGGAGTATTTCGTAGTTTTCTCCTTGTTGCCTTCACGATGCAGCTTGAAAGATCTTCTGGTACAAATGAAATTTCGGACGAGCCAATTTTAATTATAGAATATTGGGTAAAGAAGGTAATATAAAGTTGACAGATATTAAATGAAGGTTTTATTATAGGGATTTAGACAATTTTAAATTCCAGGTGCTGGTTGATGCACTGTAGATAATAATTTCCGTAATAAGAAATTATTGCTTTATCGCTTGGTTAAAAATTGATATACGTGTGTATAGTGTCTGGATGAAATTGATGTAATTCTATCGATTATAAAAAAAAAAAATACCCGGCCATTGCTTCTACCATATATGCCGAACACGATGCCATATTTAAAAGTACCTATTTAAATTTAAATGATTTGTAACAACTTTTAACAAATTCGATTTTTCTCGTCATCTTTTTCTCGATACTTACCTAAATATACGTTAAAAATTTCAGTTCGATCATATTAACCCTTCGAATGGTATTAGCTAAGAAATTTTTTATCGCATATGCGTTGGTAAATATAATTGAAATTTTATATCTCGGGTACCGTTTCGATTTAAGATGTAGAATCTTCCGCAAATATTTTTTAATCTGAAATAATTATTGCAAGAGAAAATATCCCATCGAAAAGTTTCAAAATTCATTTTTGAAAAAACATTAAGAGTGGTGTGTGGTCTCTTTTTAATATTTGTCAAAACTGTAATTTATGAAGCGAAATTTTAAAATAATGATGTATGGAATGTTGTTTAATCTTATCTAAATATATTTTTAACAAAAAATGAACAAAAGTTCGTTCGCTCAGGTATTTTATATTAATAACTAAAAATATATTTTTTTTTTTATTCGTCCCTTTGTCCCCGTGCAAAAGTAGATGAATTTATATGGCGATATTTGTTCTCGACATAACTGACTCGAACATTTTAACCGGCGAACTGCTGAACGATCGATAGAAATAATTTATACGCGACTATCGAGACGGATATTCAACATTTTGTTCAAAAGACGATATATAACACGATATTCAAAAGTTATCAAATAGAAATTGACGACTGGGAAGCCCTTTGAGCAATTAATTTTACCGAATAAAACCGCGGACGCTGAATTTCGGCAAATAAGGAAAATGTTGAAAAATCGATGTGCTAAAAAAACGACTACGTAATTATAATAAAATCTGAAAAGACCACATATTTAGGACATACAATAACACGTATTAATAATATCCTTCAACTTAATTTCGTTGCAAAATATTCCGGAAATTTATGTATATAACGGTTTTTAGTAGAATGCGATTCTTATCGAAATATATTTTCCGGGAAAAGTGCGATTTTACAACAACAATGAAATATCGAGCAAAAGCTTCGTCCATGTAATAAGTCGTGATCAGCCAACTACTTGATGTGTATCTGTTCTCCATTAATACCTGTTCATTACTAACATGTTTGCAAGCTGTCAACGTGTTTATTTTTATCACTTTATCGGTTAGTGATGTTTCTTTATTTTTTCTGCCAGGTGATCTGGATTCCAATATCAATTTTCTAATTAGTCGGCTGTTTGTCTGCTTACCTAACGGTATCATCGCTACTACCAGCCTGGATTTCTCAATTATCTTCTGTAACACTTCTTGATTAGTAATTTTATCCATCCGGGGTATTTTACAAAAAAAAAAAAAAACCTCGCAAACATAATAACTCGAAAACTTATATTCTTTTCTTTCCTTTTTTTGCAAATAGTCCATGATTCGCAACCATATTTGAAAATGAAGAAAACCAACGTCTTCATAAGTCTAATCTTAGTACCCGTTGATATCTGCGAATCGTTCCAAATTCTAATTAATTTATACATAGTTTCATTTTTATTCTTCTTTTAATTTCATGTTCGCAATATCTATCGTTCGATATCAATGAGAACTCAAATTTATAAATTCATGTACTACTTGCAATTCATTAACGCTTAGCTAATGTTCATTTCGTTTATTCATAATTTTTGTTTTCTTATGATTTATATGTAAATTACTTTCACTCTATAATTTAGCTACATAGGTCGCAAAGCTATCTTTCGACGTAGTTACGTCACCTGCGTATCTTAGGTTTGAAATCATTCTATCTCCAATAGGAAAGCCAGTTATTCAAAATTTTCCTAATAATGAGTTCGCTATAGACGTTAAAAAGTAATGGACCTTGTCTTTATTTTAAACGCCTTTGATCGCATCTACGACTACAGATTCACAACCAAAGATATGAGATGTTCAGGGACGTCTAAGGTGCGTAGGCAGTCCCATTATATATATATATATATACCTATATAATAAAAAATCAATTGAAAAATTAGTTAAATCATTAACATTTATTTTCTTGGGAAAAATAGAAAGCTTTTCATTATCAGGTGATAACAAATTTTTTTTATTATCATTATTATAATTTCATGTTATTAAGATATCATCAACATTTCCATAATTTAACATTATTTTCAAATATTATATTATTTTTAATGTTATTTCCTAATTTATTCATATGAATATCAGCTAAAATGGGTGATAATGGAGATCCCGTAATTAAAACACTTTTTTTTTGTTTATAATATTTATTTTGAAATTGAAAATAATTTTCATTTAAAACCGTCTCTAATATTCTTATATAATTATTTTTATGAATAATTATTATTTAAATTATTATTCTTGATGTAAAATTACTTTATTAGTAGGAATATTGCCATACATGTTAACTACATCTAATGATATTAGTATATCATTGTTCTGAAGTTTTATTCCTTTTAGACAATTTATTAATTCTATATTATTTTTTATACTAAATTTATCTTCAAATTCATAATTTTCTTTTAAAAAATTTGCTTTATTTAACGACACCTTCGTTGTAAATTTCAGAATCATCTTCGAACGGCGATAAGGAAAAACGAGTGATGGTAACTCATCGTCGGTACATCATCAATAAAGGAGCTTTTCCGTGTTCACTTTGCGGCGAATGTTTCGAATACGATCAAGGTAAAAAACGCGAAGATCCGCCCGAGGAAAAACCTAAATTGTACGATTGTCCGACGTGCGGTAAACTATTTCCTCGACGTAGTTCCTGGAAAAGACATCAAAATACTCACGAGGACGTTAAACCGTACGTTTGTCGACTATGCAATAAAGGTTTCAATCGTAAGGAACATTTGACGCGTCATCTATTATCGCACGGTACGTTTAGACCGTTTTCCTGTTCCGAATGTAATAAACAATTCATCCGTAAGGAACACTTAACCCGTCATCAATTGTGCAATCCTAGTTGCGCTACCGACAATAATAATATATTACGACCGTTTTGTTGCGACGTATGTTCGCAAGGTTTCGTACGTAAAGAACATTTACAGCGGCATCGTAAACGAGCTCACGATTTAGATCCGACCGAAACGGACGAACCGAAACCGTTCAGTTGTTATCTGTGTACGAAAACGTTCACCAGACGCGAACATCTTAGACGTCATCAATTGATACATCAACGCGAATTAACGACAAACGATAACGGTTCGTTGACGCCGATTCAAAGACAACAGTTATTGCAACGTATGCAACAACAATTTCAAATGTTCGATGCGACTAAAACGACGATCGATAGCAACGTTCAGTTTCAATTTTCGAAAGAGGTTACCTTATATCCGAAAACTTTACCGGAAGTCACGCTGTCCGAAATAATAATGAGTAAACGAGGCAATTTCGATAACGATTACTACTACTGTTACGACGACGCCAATAACGATAACGATCGTAATAATAATACGAATACAAATACTACTACCGATAATAATAATTCGATTTGCGGCGCTAATGACGTCATCACGTCGCACGGTCAGTCCGGCGAATATTTATCCTACGATGATAATAACGGCCGAATGGACGAAGATTTCGTCCTTACGAACGATTACGACGACGACGAACAACCGTTACCTCCGATTCCGGTTTTAGAAATGAATCCGGGCGACGAGTCGAATAATATTCAGCAACAGTATATCGATTTAAGTAAAAGTAATACTTTCTGCAACGTTTGCTTTAAAAATTTCTCGCGACGAAGTCATCTGTTACGTCATATGAAACGTATTCATCATATGCAGTTGCCGCCTTCTCGTAGACGACAACCGCCGATAGTACATTCGAACGCTGTAGTAGTAGGCGATGAAAATGGTACTAGTAATAATCATCCGATTCGTAAACACGTTTGCAAAGAATGCGGTAAAAGTTTCATTAAAAAATCTCATTTAGATCGACACGAAAAAACCCATCAAAATAAAGCGAACAGTACTAGCAGCAGCAGCACCGCTATCGAGACGGCTACTGTCGCGACCACCTACGAATGCGTTGTATGCAGCGCAAAATTCGTTCAAAGTAAACTTTTGGATAAACATATGGAAATTCATCACGGTAATACGGTAAACGATAATTTCTTATGGATGTAATTTTGTAATTTCTAAGTATAACGATCATAAATAACTTCATTTGTCGTATTTTAATATCATCCGACCGTAATAGTTGAAAAACAATCCCTCCTCGCTCTTGATTATTGGATGTTTGACAATAATAATAATAATAATTATAATAATATAGGGTGACCCAGACACTGCTACAACAAAAACCGTTAAGTGTACGCACGAGAGATTCGTGAGTTTCGAAAGGAATTTAAAGTTACGCGTTTTTTTTTTTTTTTTTTTTTTTTTTTTTTTTTTTTTTTTTTTTTTTTTGGATGGGGATACCTTAAGAGTTTACGAAACACATCCACGAGATCTGGAACACTTGAAAACTCGGATTTCTGAAGAAATTCAGCGATCTATGCTCGAAAAAGTGTTCGAAAATGTTGTAAAAAGACTGATTAAATTGGCGGTCATCTGAAAGATATTGCGTTCCACAAATGATTGTAAGCTAATCTCTCGTTTTCCTATTTTTAAATAAAATTTCAAAAATTTTGGTCTATTAGTTTTTGAGTTATTTAAAAAAAAAAAAAATCGTCCGTCTTTTCCGGGGCACCCTATATTAATAACTGATTTGTCGCGATTTTCAGAATTTTGCAGTATGTCTATTACGATTTCAATAGAATTCGCTCGATTCCTCGATTATTATTATTATTGTTATTATTTTTGTAGCCTTTTCGGTAGCCTAATATTAATTTTTACCGCAAAATTATAATAAAGACTCTAAGAGACGAAAAATATTTTTCGTACGATATTACTTTACTTTTTTTAAGTGCTCAGATAATTTTTAACGCGTTATATGAATATTTTTATCTCTTACGATAAAAATGGGAATTTTATTACTACGATATAGACAAGAGACTGCCGCTCAAATAGCTAATTCGTATTTATTTTCGAGACGTGTAGTAGATTCGGATGGGCGATATAGTATTTTATAAATCGGAACGCGGCCTAACATACAAAATTATATATCTTCGCTTATAATTTATTCAAAATGCGACACAAATTGGTGTTTCCATTTCACTTTAATAACGTAATTTAATCGACGAAATATAAATAATGTACTCTTAATTGGACGTCGCTTTTTTGCAAGTCTTTAAAATAAATAACACGTTTCGCTTTTTTATGGCTCGATACATAATTTTTGTTTATTGTAAAAATATCTAATCATCCGTAATTTTCTAGTTATATTAGTTAATAAATCGTATCTCGAACATTATTACCTCCCGAATTTTTGAGTTTTTTAATAATTTGCTTTAAAAAAAAAAATCTACGTTATATACTAATAATATCGGCTATAAATTCATTTTCTTATTCCATCGTAACTATTCCAGCATGTAAATAAATTATTTCGTGTGTACATGCATAATCAAACTAATGCTACTTTAAGAAAGAAAAAACATTATTTTGAAATCTTAATCCGCAGACCGATAATTATATTTGATTTTTGTTACAAAGTGACCTTTTTTTATTAAAAAAAAAAGCAAAAATATTGCGGAAATGTAGAAAATTTACGTTTAAATTGACATTTTAAAATATGTATTTAATGTTTTTATTACCAAATTCGGCATTACTCGAACATTAACGCAAATTATATTTTCTTAAACAACAACAACAACAAAAAAGTAGTTAAAAATCACAAAGTTTTTATATATAAAAGGATCACAATACTTTTCGGCTATCCATTAGTGGATATAAAAAAATTATATATAAAAATACGAAAGGAAAAAAAAAACAGAAAAATGTTTAAGAATACTTAATTTAAATGTGTAATATTACAAAAATTAACAAAGTGAAAAAACATTTATAAAACAATCCGACGGTGTTATATAACAATTTAGCGTTTTTAACTAGTTTTTTATTGTTTATTTTTTAAAAACCGCGGCATTAAACTCGCTTCGTGAAAATTAAAACTTTTGTATAACAATTTTTCTGTACAGGCATAAAAATAATGAAATGTATAGGGTGGCGTCGAGATATGTATCTTATTTTAAAAAAATTCTAATCCGTTCTCTATTCGACTGTGTTGTAAAGAAGAAAGAAGGCTTTTTTTTAGAACATCGTGGTGACTAGACGGTTGATCACCGAACGTTCGTGGTAGAGCGGTTTTTCGAAATAGTGTTGCAGTTCGCAGGATATCGAACGTGCAATTTTGTCTCCATTTAAACCCGTCCGGGACGTAGAAACTGAGACGATAGTAGGTAGATTAAATTTATTGATTTTCTTGTCTCTCTGATCTTTCCTTAATCATTCTGGATCTAACAATAATATTTCGATTTAAAATATTTCATCTATTTTACTAATAACGCGTTCGTTTAGGTCGTTCGGTATTTAGGATCTTATAATCCGCTCGTACGATATTATTACCTTATTTTTTTACTTTATATATTAAATGACCAAGTACAGCGTTATCTCATCCATTCGCATATTTTTACATCTTCAGTGTTACGTCAGTTCCAAAATTGTACCCATTTTTAGCAGATTGTTCTTCCAAAATATGAACTTTGTAAAGATATGCGAATTTGAAATTATTTTGTTCGTTTTTGTTTTTTAAAATCGATTCTATTAAACGCAATTAAAATAATTATGAAATCGCAATGTTGCCAATATATATATATATATATATCTTCGATAATATGTGTATGTCTTTCCCATTAATTGCTGTTTTTTGTAATATATCCGCTATCGTGTTATGTTTCATCCGATCGAAACCCTTTTAAAGGTACACCAAGTTTATGACAAATTGGACATGTAACAACTTTATATCTTTATGTTAATACTTTCTGGTACCCAGTCTAAATACGAACTGAGCATCACACAATGGCTCATATTCGTGATTATTCCGAAAAAGATTATTAATAAGCAACTCATTAATCTAATACTACTGTAATCGCGTGGGTGTTTTTTTGACATTTATCTTTTTCGATATATATATATATATATATATATATATATATATATATATATATATATATATATATATAAATTCCCACGCATATGCTGTTACTGCGTATACTGTAAAATATATATTTTTTTTTAGTATACAGACTTCCCACTTGCGTAGTCCGTTAGATAAGCTATTTTACTTAATCGGTTGCCCCTTTCAAAATGTCCGCTGGTATTTGATTTTGTGTATCGTTGATTAATAATCGGGTATTTTATAAACGTGTTAATTTTCTCATGCATTGTTTTTCGTATTTCCTTTGCCTCGCGTATTTTTCAGTGATATCATTTATTCTGGTTTTTATAATGTAGCTTTTTTTTTAGTCGGTGTCATAACTTCATTTGTCACCCACTTTTTTTTTTATAGACGTCATTCATATTCAGTGAAAAATAATCTCGGCGTTTATGAGTAAAATACCTCAGATGCACACAAAAAATTCATCGGGCACTCTTAAGCTCGTTAGAACTTCGAACATCAAACGTGTACTTGAAACTATGCAGTTAAGTCCATCGATCAGTCACTATTTTTAGTCGGATGTGAAACTTACGAAATAAAATCTGGAAACAAGAAATAGTTTAAGTCGAACTTCAGCGTCATGTCGAAACTATTCGGATGACCAGCTAAGATTTACGAAAATGTTGTCTCGAGACTTCGTAGATGTATCGAGAATGAAAATCGTTATTTAAGCGGCAAAATTCCTAACATTAACAAACTGTCTAAAAAGTATATACAAGAAAAAAATTATTTCTTTTTCTAATGTGGGTCGCTGTTATTTCTTCAATTTCATTCGAGATAATTTTTATTTTTTACGTATTCTGTACATTTTGAATAATAACGGTAAACCATTTCAAACGCGTTATTCTCTCTCTCTCTCTCTCTCTCTCTCTATATATATATATATATATATATATATATATATATATATATATATATATATATATAATATATTATATATATATAGTTCATTTGTGCAATATATATATATTATTGTTATTAGGTGAATATAATTTGTATTTAAATTGTGCAATATTCGTTAATTACGTATTACGTTCGATCGTTTTTGTTTTCTTTTTAATCTTTGTTTGGTTGTTTTATTTTATTTTGTTGATTTTCTTTAATTATTAGATTCCGAACTTAATTTTATAATGAGAAAAAAAATGAAACCGAGCAGGTTTTGTTAAATAAAAAATGAATCGAGTTATTATATCTTATGTATACCCCATCGTAGCTGGAGTCCTCTAGTGAAGCGTCTTGGTGTCTATTGCAAATGATACTTTACTGACTGTATGGGATACAAATGCTAATGTTGCTGTCTCTGCTTGACGGAATAACCGACGTAGATTGCGTCAGTACACGCGGAAGTGGAAATGAAATATCTACAAAATTCGGCTCGTTTTTCATTCTGATAAAAAAAAAAATTGGCGATAGGGAATAAAGCGATTCGAAGAAAAGACGCAGTAACACTTAAACCGAAAGTAACGAAAAGAATCCGAAAGAATAGAAAAGAACTGGACCCTAAATTAAAGAACTTGTATTGGCTTGTAAGATACGACTCTGAAGTGTCCTTATAAAATACTGAAGTATGACTCGATTTTATAGCTCTAGTAAAGACATCGTTTGATGCATCTTTCATCAATTATTATAGGACATCATTTATTAGACAGCGTTAACTGATTAGTTATAAATTAACGTTAATTATAAATATTTAGTGATAATACAGAATTCACCGTCTAGACTATAGCGTAGTTAAAGTTGCTGTATAATAATCACAATTTAAAGTTGGAAGACGTGCCAATAAAGCATACGTAATAGAAATATAAAATCTGTTATGCTTTAAAGAACAACTCCCGCTATTGCTTATGTATAAATATAAAAGATTTGACGGTTAACTTCGATTTGTTCATGCTTCAAGTCGTTGATATTTTACGAATAGAACGTCGATAAAATATACTCGTATATTTATTAACGATTTTAAGTGAACATTTTATTGCGTCAAACAGTTATTATATATAATATAAATAAAATGTAAATAATTAATTCGGAACAGTATACTATACAAAGTGTAATAATTATTATATTCAAACCTAATATTGGTTTTCGTTATAAATATGTAATAATTTTAACTCTTCGTTTTTTTTTTCTGTTTTTTTTTTTTATATTAATTTATTGTATCAATCTGACCTAACTATAAGCTCGAATGTAACCTGTTTATATACATCGTCTTCCTTTCACAATCTTTTATTACGATTGTTATTGGTCACTTTACTACGTATAATGCACGGAATTGTAATTCGGTGTTGGACGTTGTTGGATATATTTTTTAAAAATATTATCAGTTACCGCTTGTTATGTATACCTACGATGTTAAAGCGTTGATTTTTTTTTTGTATTTATAATAGAAAAAAATCGTTACGTTTTGTTCTATATTATAGTTTCGTTAATGTTGGACATATAGGATTAAAAAACTGTTCCATTTATTACCGCGTGCTTTAAAAAAAAAAAAAGTAAAATTTTACATTCCATTTTAATTTATTCAACGTTTTTTTTTGTTGTGTGTGTATGTGTGACGAAGTAATGATATTAGTATTGTTTTTTAATTTAGTAGATTCGTTGGCGCCAAATGACAAACAATTTTTATAATTTCTTGTTATATTAAGTAGAGTAAAATTGAAATGTTAAAAGTTTCTCGATAGAAATAGAAATAAACTTTTTAATTTTTGTACTAAAAAAAAAGTTTTATGCGATATGATTTCTAAAATGTAAATTTAGGTCCGCTATATTTGTAATCGTTAACGTTTTATAAATATTTTAATTAACAAAATTGTAATTAGCCCATTTTTAGCAGAGTGTTCTTCCAAAATATGAACTTTGTGAAGATATGCGCATTTGAAATTATTTTGTTCGTTTTTGTTTTTTAAAATCAGTTCTATTAAACGTAATTAAAATAATTATGAAATCGCAATATTTATGTACTCTAAATGGTCTCGTTTAAAAGTTAAAATATTCTTCTTTCTTTAACAAAAAAACATGTTATTTTAACGTTCGGTTAATTTATCGATAAAATAATTCCGGTTATTAAATTAATAAATTTGTTCAATTTCAACGAATAATTTGAAATGTTTAATCTTGAAAATTTCATACAATTTTAATCGAGTATAATGGTATAAAAGTAATTTTAAAAATTTAATGTATTCGCTTTGAAAAAACGTTATTTTTAATTAAACACTATAAAAATAAAATTACGAACGTTGGATATTAATTTTTATTTTTCATCTTAAAATACGTAACATTATAAACATGAATTATACTTACCATCTTGTTATCGAATTAATGATTTGATCAAATTAACGATTTTGTAAAGTTTAATCGATGACAGCGCTAATATTAAATTAATTCTTATACAAGAATTTTTGTACTACTATACATATGAATCTGTTTCGCGCGTAATCGAACAAAATTTACATATCATACGCTAAAAGTTTATTTTACATGTTTCCGGCGAGACGTTTAACTTCTAATTCTATCGTTAATCGAGTGCAGCGAATGCATTACCAGAGTTTGTATTTAAATAACTACAAGTCGAAACATATGGACCAACATTTGTGATTTATTCTACGTTATTTAATTTAATTTTTAAAATATCTTATTTATTGATGGTGAAATATTATTATTATTATAACGTGTCATTTTTTTCGACTGAAATATTTATTAAGAATTGTCACAGCACATTACACGTTTAGTATGTTTAGTTAATCATCGCCTTAAAAAGTATTTTTGTGTTCTAAACGCATCTGGATGTATATTACTTTTTTTTTTTTTTTTTGTAATTACTCCAGCTTTCGTAAATTACATTCGGTATTAGGTTTATTTTTTATTATATATTTTTAATAATTATTACATGGGATCATTGTTACAGTATTTTTTTTTCATTCTTTTATTTTTACTACACATTTACTTGAATTGAGGAAAAATATGAAATGATAAAACACCGAAAAATATATTCAATTGCGAACTGCCGTCTTAACTACAGTGAACTACCGATTATACCAGATAATCGATAGTTCACTGTAGATTGATTTTTTAATATGTGAATAAAAATTTATAGTACTTTTAACTTTGGAATTAGTTTTATCATTGGAAGATCATATTTTTAGTTATCCAATAAAACATCTCATTTCAATTTTTTAGTTGTCCAATCTGATTTACTTCTTTGGGTTAAAAATCTATTTATTTCGTGTTTTTATATATATATATATATATATATATATATATATATATATATATATATATATATATATACTCAGTGACTCACCCAGAATGTGTATCTGAAGCTCACATATTCCTCCCAAAAAAATCGTAATAAAAATGAATAAAATATACACAGAACAAAATTTGACGGGTAAAACAAACTCTAAACGATCAAACAACAACGAAACAAGTACGCAATGGTCACGACCTGGGTCAGATTGGAATAACGAACGGCCCAACTAACAGCAATTTTTTTCTTTGTGTTGCACAGCCAGCTGGATTTTCAATGTCATTAGCAGACAGAATGTAACGAATATTTTCTAACAGTACTTTTTGCAATCTAGGCTGTTTTGCACGCTCTTCAAGATGAATTAGTGATAATGCGAGCTCAATTTAATTAAAATAATGATTTTTGAATAAAAAGTAAAGTTGGTCACTTGATCTGTCCATAGAATTTCTGGAATACATCTATATGTTCATATTTCAACAGGGTCCTATTTTGCATCTGCAATAATTTTAAAGTTTCTACTAAATAAAACAACTCGGACTAAGTATGGCGTAATATTAATTTTCTTGTTTTCAAGACTATCGTATTGTTTCACAGAATTTTATGAACTTACAAAACGTTTTGTTAGCTATTATGTAAATTATTTCTCTGTTTTTTTTGCCGCCTCTTGTAATCAGAACTACTAAATATTTATTCGATTTCAAATCTTTAATTATTGTTCATATTTGTTTCGCTAGTGTCGTGTATATTAAATTTCATGATTTTTCTTCGATGTTTATTTTCGACTTTATTTTATTCCTCTGTTTTGGTGTTTTATCATCATCATAAGTAATATTTATCTTAATTTTATATATTTGTTAAATCCATTACATTTTTTTGGGGGTCATATTTTTTATATATGTATTAATCTAGAATACAAAGTACAGCATTAACGACACCTTTCATTATGTTACATTATTATCTGTAATATATCTATCTTAGTATTAACAAGAGGTAAAAAAAATATTTGTCTGTAGGAAAAAATGTTTAAAAGAGTCTAATGAAAATTATTAAGATTTTTTAATTGTATATTAGGGCTTAAATTACAGATAAAAATTATACATTTTTTCTATTGCATTATATATATCGGATAAATTATTTCATGTATATCTACATCCATATTTGGGTAATAGTTTATTTTCTAATGATTTTGTAAGTAAAAATTACAATGAAGTACAATATATTTGATATACATTGCGACAGCCCTGGTTTATTATGTGCTTGTTGCTGGTTGTTTATTTTCTTCGGTGGTCTTAAAATATGCAAGAGAATTGTTACATCAATGTCAATGTTTTACTTCTAAGTGGTACGGGTAAACAAACATTGACGTTCTTAAGTTGAGTGGGTTGAGCTTGTTTCGTATACTATAAGTTGATCCTAGTTATCTACGTTCAGCGCTATTTTTTTATTAACCATTATTTTTATTTTTAACAATAATTTTATATGAAATGTATTTGGTTGTTCGTTACATGTGTCGCAGCGAATACTTTAACTATATTTAAAGGTAATGCTTTCATCTAATATCAACAAAATAGTGTTTTTTTAACATATTAAAAAAATTTACCGTTTATTTGTCTGGTTTTTTACAACTAGTTTGAACTTACACGTAAAAAATATAATTATTCACGAAATTCGACTAATACAATCAAGAGCGGATAGATTCTACATTTCAAATTTATGTGCTTTATAAAAAAGTAAATAGTGTTATTTCAAGAATATATAAGATATGTTGTCAGTGTTTTGAATCTTCACAATTTGATCCAATATATTGTAGTTAATAATCTCTAAATGTATTTAATATTTTTATGTTAGCATTAAGTGGATCATTAAATTAAAATCATTTATAAAATTTTAATGAAGATACAATTAAATGAATTAAAGTGTTTCAACCCTCCCTAGTATGTGCGTAATTCAACCTCTGAAGAAATCAAAAAATACATTTGTACCTTATGAAATATAAATTCCGTTGATCATGGTCTCATTAGTATTAACGCGATGAAGAAGCTGTCTAAAGAAAACCTATTCTTTCTCTAGTTAGTCTCCTTAATTCTTACTTTCACTTAAATTATTATCGTGATGTAAAGAATTTCAGTATACCTTTTAAAATGTGGAAAATATGCTAAATATTATAAACAATATTGACAAAAGCACAGTCGAATAAAATAGATATTGCTTGAAGTATATTCAAATTTTTTTTATTATGTAACATTTCAAAAACAATTACAGTTTTCATCGAAGTTTGACAACAATAACTGTAATTGTTTTGGAAACGTTACGTATTAAAAAAATCGGCATGATTTACACCGAAAACCTTAATATATAGATCTCACCCACAAAAGTTAAAAAGTGTATATATATAATTAAAATAAAAATTTGCTATGAACCTTATATTATTTCTTCCTTATAGGATAAATATGTAATACAAGGATCTATGAAATTTGTTCCACAACTCAGTTATCAGTTTTCCACACACGCAACGGAACGTTTTTTTAATATTCATATTTTATTCTTTGTTAATATATCATCGCGTTAATAAATCAAGTTTAAATTTACGAATGGTTTATTTTATTTATTATATAGAATTCGTCATAATGGGTTGAATTAAAGGATTACTACTATATCAAGTTACGACTTAAAAATGTCATCTAGTGCCGCTGAAAGTGTTAAAGTTATCGTTAGATGCCGACCGATAAATGGTAGAGAACGGGTACTAAAATGCAAGGTAATTATTATTACATATTATTTAGTTATGCAATAATCATTTGTTTTTATAGTGATAAACACTAATTTAAAAATAGTCTCTTGTTTTTATGTAAGAAACGAAATCTTATTTGCAATATACGAAGATTTAATTTTTAATTTAAAAGTTTCGTCTAATTGAGAATTGAAAGATTTTAGTTTCGCTATTCTTTATTTTGAATTTAAATTTACTAATGAA
Source organism: Coronaproctus castanopsis (assembly GCA_032883995.1). Lineage (NCBI taxonomy): Eukaryota > Metazoa > Arthropoda > Insecta > Hemiptera > Monophlebidae > Coronaproctus > Coronaproctus castanopsis. Next base: position 90,106,486 of record CM065052.1, read on the forward strand.
TTTTTCAATATTTCTGATTATACGGTTTCAAAAATTTGGATTGCGGTTATTATAAAGAAAACATTATTTTGTTCAACATTTCATTTCTGTTTCAATTACTAGTGTCAAAAATTTGCCAATAGTTACGTTTATATTCCATTGGTTGTTCAGAATTGGCAATCTGTGTACCATGTGTAAAGTGCAAACTTTTTCTTTTCCTGTTTTTTCAGTGTTTTTTTATGATTTCTTTATACCTTCATACGATTTTTTTTGTTACCCTGGTGTTACTTATCTTTTGGATATGTGCATGAAATGCAACTTCTTCATACCATAATTTACTAGTTTCTGATGTATTCCTTCATTTAGACTATTTCTGAATGTATCCTTTTTTTTTTAACCAAGAGTTTTCCTTATGATCTTTACTTTACTTTTTAAAATATTTTAATCCTTTTATGTGTTATTCAATTTCAGTCATAAGCACTCGGTTACCACTGAGTTATAATAATCTTATTGCGGATTTTTATATATAGAATTATTATCATTATTTATATTTTTGTTAATTCCGAGCTTTTAAACCTGGTCGAAGAAGCCGATTATGTAACTGAGTCCAAGAAGTAGTTGCAATCTAAATTGGAAACGATGATTACGAATATGTTATTATGTTCAGATATAATAGATAAATTTATTGCATTACAAATTGATCTAGTTGAGGATCAGATTAGAACTATAGATCACTCAATCAATCGATTGTATTCGCTGTTTAATTTGTTCGGTGATGCCGGAATAATGTTGATTTTATTGATCGGATTCTATTTTTGTCTTGCGTATTTAATTCATTATTCCATAATTTATTGACTAACTTATGGTAATAGATTAAGATATCATATAAAAGAGCGTTTTCGAAGAAATTCATGCGAAATTAGTACCCATAATTACTAGAAATGTGAATCTATAAACATTTAATTAGTGTATCTTGAGAAATAATTGCCCGGCGGAGTAAAATAATATATTTAGTGTAGATATTTAGTATTTTACTTGTGTACGACGCGCAACTTTTTTAAAACGGAGAAAGAATTACGAATATTGTTAAATGTTGCACGAATTTCATATTGTATATTATAACAGGGAAAATAAATAAAAATTCTTGTATAGGAGAAAACACGCACGTGACCGGAGCGAGATATTTTAATGATAGTGACACAAAGTGTACACAAAAAAAATGAAGGAAATAAATCGATGAATTTAGTACCGCGAATACCAATCTAAAAAAAAGATTAATTAAATTGTACGTAATGTATAGGTGTGAAATCTCTGATCCATCGGTATAATATATGAAATCAAAATGCCGTAGTAAATCATATTTTACGAGTATTTATTTGATGAACGCGTATCACTGTTTTCTATATGGAATAATAATTTCTGAGTAAAATGTATTGGAAATTTTAAATTAATTAAAGTATGTGTCGGAGAATGCTTCACCATAAATGTATTTTTTTTTGTGTTAATTTGTTTATAAAAGTGCAGTAGCCTATGTAGTTGTAGTTATATGTATTATATTCACAAGAGAAAAAAGAACATATTTGTGTGCAAGGGGCAATCTGAGTCTTATAATAAAGATCCAGCATATACATGTACACAAATTGTTATTACTGTTATGATCATTGTTTGTTATTTACAAATAAATACATAGGGAAAAAGCTATAATTATGCTATTTCTTAAATACAATCTAAAAAAAATAGTTTCTAACGTAGCAGAAGTCGACCACCAGTTAGCCAATATAATGGTTTTTTAGGTTTCCTACTACAAGGTCAAATAGAAGTTTTAATTCATAATAAAAAATTGCATTGCACTCCCTGAGAATTTAAAGAAGACGTGTTAATTTGTACTGTTCGAGTGGAAGGTGTAATTAATAAACATTATGCTAAGATTATAAACATATAGCAATTTTGAAAAGCAGGAAAGGAAGAATAAAAACCTGCTAAATAACTCATATTTAAATTAATTGAAGAAAAAAGTAATTTACGTTACTAGAACAGTAAGGATTATTATCATTCATTAAGTGCTATTTCTGTGTCGGAGGTAAGCGACTACACTTACCTATACATATTTTGTTGTACAGACTTAAGTTATTATAGTAAATTATGCTTTAATCTCCGATGTTTATACTTAACGTATATGTGTTTTTTAGCCGCCTAGAATCGTAATTTCCTATACTAGATATAAATTCTAGTCTTGTAAAAGACACTTATTAAAGAGTAATTGAGAAGTGTTTAAAGTAAATTCCTTCGCATAAGATATTTCGTGTATTATATTAATTTTTGTACATAGTGGCGTATTTAGTATACATTCCAAACGTTTATTTTATAAAAGCTGCAATTTATAGAAAAGCCTATTCGATACGAAGTACCAAGCTGTACAAGCGTGCGTGAATGCCGGACGAAATAAAGACTTAATCAACTCATTATTAATGTTTAGAAAATATTTACTATCGAATATGGGGGATGTATGTAACAGCGAGCTTTATTAATTTGAAGACTAAGATAATTTAAAAGGTTATCAAATACCGGACATTAGAAGTAGAGTATAATATTCATATGCTAGTACTTAACTGCGGTTAAGCCAACCCAGTTTTACTATGTACGATTGTTGATCACTGTATGGTTGAGAAGATCAATTTTTAGTTCTCTGAGTAAATTATCGAATACAACTGTTCCTTGATAAATAGTCTGGAATCTCATATGAGTTTTTTTTTAAGGCATGGAATCTCCGCCTGAGGTATTCCCGCTCATCTAGTCTTTCTAACACCAATCGATATATTAAATTTGTGATAATTCTTTAGGTCAGTAGTTGCAGTTTATATATTTCAGATATCCTACTTTCTAATAACGCATCGTTATTTCCCCTTATATTATGTATAACACCCCTACTGCTTTAATGTGATATTTTGCCATAGGATAAAACTGGCTGGTACAACGCTAAATACAATCGTCTCAAATGTTCCGTCGGAATAAACTGCTTTAAGTAATAAAATAAATAAGTTTTCTTAACTTTTAAGACAAAGAGAATGCAGCTTAATCTTTTATCAAGTAATACCCCGAGGTATTTAATTTCATTGGTTCTCGTCAATATTGTATTATCCAATTTTATAAGCAATTGGTCCCAGTCTACTAAGTCTTGATTTGTATAGATTACGAATTTCGTTTTCGTATAATTTACTATTAATTTATCGTTGCTTAACCAATTGGATATTATGTCCACGTCAGTTTGAACGGAGCGTTGTAATAATTCTAGGTATCTAGAATCCACCGTCAACACAGTATTGTCGGCGTAGGAAAATAATTTTCCGTGTAGTTGCAAATCGCATAGATCATTTATATAAATTAAGAAAAGGTAAGGTCCTAATACGCTGCTCTGTGGTATACCAGAGATATCTGTATTCATCATTAAGTTTGACTACGTGTGTTATAGTTTCTAAATAGCTTTTAAATCAATCGCAAACATTACCCCTAAACCAACAATTAAAAAGATTTTTTTAACAGTGTACTTATCAAAAGCTTTCGATAAACCAGAATAAACCGACACAATAATAATAATAATAATAATAAATATTATGCTAGAGTGTTCGACGGTGTAATTCCTAATTATTACGGAGAAGGCAACGACATCCCACTCCGTATAACATCATGTGCGTTGCATATAAATATTGCCTTGAATGCTAGCCCATTTTGTACGTAAAAATAAACATTCAATGGCTAGTCACGGTGTTCGTCAACGAACAATACAACGATGATGATGATATATATATATATGTATATATAATATAAATAAACTGAAAATATTTTTAATTTATTTATTTTTTAAATTAAATATGGATAATATAGTATTACAGTCTCCCAGAAACTGTCTAAGAAAGAAATAGATAATTAGACATAGTGACGTGTATGGAAATAAGCTATTCCGCAGATATATATGAAGATAATATTGATTATTTATATATATATATGTATGTATGTGTGTGTGTAGAAAAAGTGGGAGGCGACTGTTTCAAAACTAGGTCAGTGCTGTCATTTTCTGTGAAAAAAAAAGCTAAACAATCTACTACGTCGATGTGTATTTGGATAAATAAAAACGGTTGTAATTTTAACTATGGAATTTTTGGTTGTCGTTGTTATTTCTATTATGCGAATTTTTAATCGATTTTTAATACGAACGCAACCGTTAAATCGCGTCAAGTTCAATCATTTTTACTCGTCGAAAATGTGGTTAAATTTGTAATCGTGTAGATGTTTCAGCACAATAAAACATTTTCTACTTACCTCGTTCATTACACTATTAAACATTAGTGTAAAACATATTTCATTGTGATTTTTAAAAAGGAACACCTGTATAGTGTTCTAACTACAGAACAATATCCGCTGTTTTAAAGTACTACTAAAAATCATAAATGAAAGACTTAAAGCTTTTTTTTTACTGCTACAAATTTCTGATTTTATTCCCGGGAAAAATACTAATGACCATACTTTTAGTGCAAGGCAGATAATTGAGGGTAGATTGAAATTCAACCTGAAAACATAATTTTAACAAAAACGTTCGATTCAGTACACTATAACCTTCAATAAAATAACAGACATTTGGATAACCTTGGTAATGTGGGTACTCAGAAGAATGCTAAAAATACCTCGGACACTAAATGAAGAAGTACTATAACGAGTCAACACTCACAGAACAATACGTAAAGACGCAAAATTTAATTTCATTGTAATTACAAGAAGAATCTTGCATTTGGTTATAGAAAGTAAAATTAAAAGGAAAAGAGGACTAGGAAGAAAAAATAAATAGTTGGATAATTTTAAGGATCGTAACCTGAGTCAACGATAACAGTGAGTTTATTAGAAAAAAGCAATTTAAAAACTTTTTTTCTTGTAGTAATATAATAATTGATCTTACTCGCAGATATCTTACATACACCGAACACCTATTACATGCAGTTTATATGATCGGATGTGTGTGTGTGTGTGTGCTATTGCTGTTAAAAGTGTGTATTTTTTTATTCATAGTTTATCGCTATCATTTTTGTTTACTATGATGCTCAATCGAAAGTTCGATCGCAGCTCGCGGCATAAAGTTTTTCGCCATCATATAACTGTTAATTATCGATGAGAAGGTAGTGAACTCCATCCTGTATAACATACATGCGAATGCACTCGCGTTGCATATAATTAGTGTCTTGAATGCCAGCCCATTTTAAATGCAAATAATGTCCGGCGATGAACAATACGATGATGACGATTATTTTTGTTCTTAAATGGTTCCGTTTATTTTCGCTTTTATCGTCCGTTAATTATACTTCGTTTGTTCGTTTTTTAATTTTGATGTCATACGATAATAAATTATATTATCGCGTGTTAACGTTGGAAAAATACGTACTATGTTATCGATAATGATATTGTATTTTTCTGATTGTTCGAAAAATATGTCTATTAGGCACCGTGTGTATATATATATATATGTGTGTGTGTGTGTGTGTGTGCGCTAGGTTATATCGATATTAGTATAAAACGCAAATTATCGTTAATAACCGTAATAATTTTATACGTATGTGTCATTATTAGTATTATTATCATCACCATTCACGTAGTATTTTGCTATGTATTTATTTTTTGACCTAGATCAAATTGCATCTTTGTGGCCATTATACTCTAAGTAACATTTTTGTATACAAATTTCAAATTTAAATAATATTACATTTTCAAATAAAAACAAATATTATAAATACTATTTTATAGTCGCAGCTTAATGGTAATGTAAGGAATATAAAAAAAAACCAAACAAACGATAGATTTGCCTATTATTGTCAAATTGATAGCAATTAATACAAATCAAGTGGTTTACTTATTTTATGAGTTTGCATCTAGTTTCCGAGTAGATTTTTTTGTTTGATCTTTCAGCTCTCGACATCTTGTTATTTGTTTCTACTGTCCACGATCGCATGTTGTATCATCCAATAAATATTCAGCATTTTTCTTCATCTTCGTTGTCCCAGTGATGCGGTTAGGTTTAGTACATAATTAGGAAAATGAACTGTTACGCTTATTTAAAAAAAAAAATTAACCTCTTCATAAATTTATTCGTTTATGTTTTTAATTAGGTTTATAGGTACTTTAGACGCGTCTTTATTATGTCCCCGTATACACTAAAATTTCAAATATGCATAGTGCTCTGCAGATACCATATGTAAAAGACTATATCCTCAAACTATCCCAAAAATGTTTTCTCAGTTGTAGTGTGCACCGTAATAATTTACTTCCAGCAATAGGAAATTACGATTCCAGGGAACTAAGTATTAGATATACTAAGTATAACCATCGACGCATTAAACATAATGCATTATTCTCATAACGTCATAATTTGTTTGCTTTCGTTTCCATTACTTATAAATGATATTACATATTCGTTATATAATTAAACTTATTATTTTTTAAATTACCGCTTTTCATTTGTGATGGTTTTTTGTCTGATTTTTCCATCAATACTATTTTCATCTTGTATATTTATTATTTACCAGTTTATATTATTAGAATTTTTACTTTCATAAATGGAGAGGGCATTTGTTCCGGTACTTTTTATTAAATATTATTATAACTTTTTAATATAATGCCAAATATACGTGTTTTACATTTTACATGCATTATTATATTCATCATGTTTATTCTTTTTTATATTAAATAATATCTCAACTTGTTATAAACAGATTTAAAAATACAATTCGGAATTGGACGGAAAAGTGTTATCGATTATCCAAACTAAACGAGATAAACGTTTCTTGGATTTTTTTTTTTTTTAAATATTAGGTTTCAAATACGCCTACTTTATGCGAATAAGAACAAACTCTGAAATTTCGAGATACAGTAAAACTTCTTTTAACCGTCACTGTTTTATCTGTCACTCTCTGTTATCTGTCACTGTAGCAGCAGGTACTGAAGAAGTTTAATTGAATGTTTGCTGTCATCTGACGGTACAACAACAGTTAAATTATATAAATATTTTATAATTAACACCATTTTGTGTCTACCAAGCACTAAAAATCCTTGCACCGTGCTGTGTCTGAAAGGGTTTTGTAAATCGGTTAGTAATAGCGCTGAATATGACCTACTCGTCAACAAGGGCAAAACTAAAATTATGATCATCAACCGTCTAAAGAATAACTGCCTCGCACTACGAAAAATTTATGGAATTGAAGTGACAAACCGATTTACATATTTTTGCTCTATAGTAGAAAATAGCGACGGCTGTAGAAGTGAGATATGCTATAATGAGTCGTTTGAGTAGAATCTGGACCAATGCCGCAGTTAGTAAATCTGTTAAAATTCGAAGAGTGAAGCCCCCTTAAGTGTTCCTATATGGCTCGATCTGGTCAGTATGTCAGTAAGCAGTGCCGACAGAAAACATATAGACGTACTACAAATGTGGTGTTGGAGACGAATGCTGCGTGTCTCATGGACAGCTAGGAGAACTGATGTTTCCATTTTGGACGACATTAATAACCCGAAAAGATTAGGGTCGATCGTTCTCAGCAGAGTACTACGATTTTTTGGTCATGTAGTTAGAGATAGGCGCTCATCGTTTAAGATATAGTGGCTGGTAGAAGAGAGCACGGTCGTGTACCTCTTCGATGGTCAGACGCGATTTGCAGGACAACTGGCCGTACTTTCCACAATTGTGTAAATATCGCACGCGACCGTATTTGTTGGTGCAGCGTGGTCAGCCGTGTGACAGATCATGGTCACGATACGTTTGTATGGGGTGACACGACTCGCTGATGATATGTAGATATATATATATAAAGATTTTATCTTCCTTAAATTAATATTACTCTGTATTTTCTTAAATCGACATCGGATCTTCTTCCACCGGCATTAATGTCATAAAATGTACGATTATTACTTTATTTGACTAAAAATTATCTATTTTATTTTATTTATTTATTTTTTTAAATAATTGAAGGAAATTCATCGAAAGAGTTTTATGCTTTGATTTTTTTACATTATGGTGCCTTAATTTGTCGTAGAAATCTTTATAAACGGTATAACAACTTTATACAGGCTTTGGAAAATAAAGCCTATATAATCTATTTCATTATAGTTAGCGGTGATGTATATTCATTCGATTTTATTTAATTTTCCAGAGCATAGTACAAATGAACGATAGCAATTGTACGTGTTCTTTGATCAGTCCTAATGATCCAACAGCTCCGCCTAAATGTTTCACCTTCGACGGAGTTTATAATGAAAATTCAACTACTGAACAAATATATAACGAAATAGCGTATTCGTTGATAGAGGTAATGTTATGGTTTTAGATTTTTTTAAAACATTTTTATGTATTTTTATTATATCGACAATATTTCCAGCGTTACTTCTTATTATATGTGTACAATCAAAAGAATGAAAAATGAATCAAAAGGCGTAGAAGTAAATGGGATGCAAATCAACTGCATACGTTTCGCGGATGATATTGCCCTATATATAGCGGATCATGGATGAATATGAGTAAAATCCTTATAGTTTTATCAGAAGAATTAAGTAAATGGAAAATAAATATTAATAAAAAGAAAACAAAAGTAATGAAAATCTGTAAAAACACACTAAATAAAAATATAAACATAAAAGCAGATAATACTGGATTGTAACAACCGAGGATAATAGAAGTATAACAGATTTTAAAATACGAATAGGAAAAGCCAAATCTGCATAAGAACATTAGTATAGATGTCCGAAAAAAAATCTGGTGCAGAATAACGAAAACGTCTTGGAAAGAAATGAAAACAAACAAAGAAATTCTAAAAGGAAAGTATTAATAAATCATAGGAAAGCGGAAAATAAAATTGTTAGGACATATAATAAGACGTAATAACTTTATAAAAAATATAATAGTGGTAAAAGATACACGCGGGGAAGACCAATAACATCTATAATGAATAGTGTATACGATCGCTTTAATACAAGTAAATATTAAAAACTTCGAACACTGGCTACCAATAAGACACAATGGTTGTAACGACAAATAAAAAAAACTACATTCAGAAGTCAGTTTTTCTTTTGTCTGACAGCACGTTGAAGTGTGACACCAATTTACAATAGCGATAGAACCTCAACTAGTCGCAGAGTACATATTTTCTTCCTATTTGGTTTCCGAGCATTATAATTTTAGTGCTTTATTCTGATTTTGTCGGATTATTCGAAACCGTATGCTGTCAGCTCTGATTTCATATACAGCTTGAGCTACATTTTTTTTTTTTTTTTTTAGTTAGATTTTACGACATAAAGTACTTCATCGAATTCGGTTATCGTGACTATAATACATTATCGTCAATAAAATTTATTGTACTCAAAGACGTGGTGACATCGTCTGACTTTGGCGATTATTTTCATCTACTTCGACTAGATGGAATACATCCGGCACATTAAGCCCACTTAGGAGGACCTTCATATGATGTGACCAATGCATTGGACATCTTCCTCTAGGGCAGGGCATTTTCATATTTTTCTGCATCGAGTTCTTATTTCTTGCTACGGACCCAAAATATCTTACTGTTTTATTATCGATTTCTGTCAGTAATTTTTAATTCCTAAAATCGGTGCGTTTGTTCTGTGGGTATTCCATGGTATCCGGAGTATTTTTTGTAGACTACCACCTCAAAGGAATTTATCCGCTTCTCATTTTTTCTTTTAATCGTCCAAGTTTCGAATGTATAGATCGCGAATGGGAAAATTAATGATTTAACCCGTTTTAACCTTATGCTCCTCGTTTTACTCGTATCTTTCCATAATTTTCCCTGTCTTGTAGCTGCAATTCTTGCTAATGCAAGGCGTTTACGTATTTCTTTTTCACATTTTCCTGCATTGTAACCAGTGACTCCAGGTAATTAGATTCACTCAAATTCGGTAGTATGTGGCTGCTTATTTTTGACCCTGTGTATTATCATCAAAATTGTTTTTGTTTTTTTTTTTTAATTAAGCGAAATTAGTATAATGTTTAATATTATTAAATATCAACATACATATCTTTTCTCTTTCAGGGTGTGCTCGATGGATATAATAGCACTATATTTGCATACGGTCAGACCGGTTGTGGAAAAAGCTTTTCTATGCAAGGCGTCCAGGATCCTTTATCTCAACGCGGTATTATATCACGAGCTTTCGAGCATGTCTTCGAAGCCATTTCTTTGGCCGAAGATTACAAATATTTAGTATTAGCGTCTTATTTGGAAATTTATAACGAAGAAATACGGGATTTACTTAGTTCCGATACTAAAAAGAATTTGGATTTAAAGGAAAACCCAGATCGCGGTGTTTACGTTAACGGTAATATTTCTCTCTCTCTCTCTCTCTCTCTCTATATATATATATATATATATATATATATATATACCAATTTTAAAATAAGTTGTGAAATCGCAAAGCGAGCATCGGATTTCTGTTCTGCCGGCAACGGAGTCAATATGATGTTATTCTTTTGCTTTGGTTTCCAGTATACAAGCCGCTGGTTCACGATGTCATCTGTGAATAATCTCCATTCGATCCGATCCGTTATCTCCCAAGTAATGTCTTTTCGCGCATTCATTCCTGCTTTCTTAATTGTCCTTGTAATCATATCTTTCGTGGCATCTTAGGTGAGACTTCGCTAGTTGCTGTTCAATCGAACAACAGCTGGCCATTTGTAGTACCTTTTCATTCGATATGTGATCTTTCCAGTTAATTCGCAGAATCCGTCTTAGTAATCTAAAATGGCAGATTTCTAACTTTTTAAGTTGATTAATTTTTATTGGCCAGGTTTCTCCGCCATATAACATGGTTGGTAGTAGCCGTTGTTAAACTTTTATAGAAAGCCTTTTATATGATATCATTGCATTTCTAATTCTATATGAAATTTCCTCATCTAGACCACCGTCATTGCTAATAATATTTCCTAGATACTTAAATTCTTTCATTTTGTTTAATATATTTCTATCGATAATATATTCTGTGTTAGTCGTAGGTATTTCTATAACATCTGTCTTGTTACAGTTAATAGATAGACCAAAATCTTTATATGTTTACTGCATATTGCAATTCTGGAGCGCTTTTGCATAAGATGACACAGTCATCCGCATATTGTAAATTCAGAATGGTGAACGTGTTTGTCTTGCTTTTAGTTCTAAATTTTGATAGATTATATAATCCTCCATCGAACCGGTATTCTATCTTAATTCCGGACGTTAAAATCTTTCGTTTATATGCTATATAAACCATACTCATATAAAGGTTAAATAATGTAGGCGTAAGTACACAACTTTGTAACTCCAGTCGATATTTTAAAAACGATCTGTAAATCCGTTTTCGCAAATGACCACACCTTCCATATCATCATGTAGCTGTTGTAGAAATGACAGCAGTTTCGGTGGGCATCCAATTATTTTTAGAAATTTCCAAAGCGCATCTCTATTTACTGTATCAAAGACCTTTTGTACGTCAATAAATGCCATATACAATTTTTCATTTTGTTCTCTAGTTTTTTCAAGTAGCTGGCGTAGAGTAAATATCATATCTATAAATATCATATCTATGGTACTTCGTTACTGCCGGAAGCCACATTGCTCTTCAGGAAGATACTTATCTATTAATGTTTGTAATTAGAAGTACTCTGCTCAAAATTTTACTAACAGTTGATAGTAGAGATATACCTCGATAACTAAAACAGTTCGTTTTATCCCCTTTATTTTTATATATACAAACAATGGCTGGATTTTTAAAATCTTTCGGTAGTACATTTTCTTCCCAGAATCGTTTATATAACTCAAGCAATTGTGACGTTAATTCTTTTCCACCAAATTTATATATTTCATTTGGTATACCGTCTAGTCCGGACGCTTTATTAAGCTTCAAGTTTTTTATCGCTAATAGAACCTCTTCTTCAGATGGTGGAATATCCAGTTGATAATTTATATTTTCCTGCGGTATTAACCGAAAAATGTCCTCATTAATCGTGGTTTTATTATTTAGCAACGTTTGAAAATACTTCTTCCATCTGCGTTTAATTTCCTCTCTATTTCGAAGTAATATACCCGATGAACTTTGTATGGCAGTTTCACGCCTAGATACAGGATCATATACAGTATTAATAGCAGTAAAGAATGCACGCATATCATGCTTATCATGTAGCAATTGAATATCTACCATTTTATTAATCCACCACTGATTTTGTAATTTTCTGGTTTCACGTTGCACTTTAGATTTTATCAAAGCGTAACTATTTCTTTTCGCTACATTCAATTTATCATTTTGCCATGCAATGAAACATTTCCGTTTTTCATCAATTTGATCTTGTAACTCTTTTGAGCTATCAGCGAACCAATCTTGGGATCTTTTTACTTTACAGCCGAGGACGTTTTTACACGCCATCATTATCTCATTTTTTATACAGCCCCACTGTTTTTCTACAGTTGACATGGAAAGAGATAATGAATTTTAAAGACCGGTGGTTAATACTGACGTAAAATCATTTAAGATCTTTTTATCTCTTAATCGATCTATATTATAATTCCCTTGCTTATATTTTTGTAACCTTGGATAATATTTAATAGTGGGGAATCTAAATTTTGTTCTAATTAGTACATGATCCGTGTCTCCATTTGCACCTCTCATTGCACGAGTAATCAGGCATTCATTTCTAAATGAATCGGGCCGTGATGTTTGCATATAAGCCGGTAACGGTATAAATAAAGGTCGTATCAGTTTCATGGCGGTGGAGATCAAGTCATACCGCCGGCGTTGATGCTTACAAGGTCGAACATAAACATAAGGACAATGATTAAACCAAAAAATCTTCCCTTACATAATCCTCAAACAGACTGAGAACATAATCGTGTGCACTGCATACCCATCTGAAGGGTATTTGTAGATCTCGAATATTCATCACCTTGTGTTTGCGACTTGTACTACGTATGTTAAATGCTGAACCAGTATTGTGTGACATTCGCAGTTCCGAACTATCCCTATCTGATATTTTCTTTCTTTTAATTTTATTTTACTTGTGAACGAACAAGCGAATGTATTTTACTAAATATTTGTTCGTACGTCCTATGTTAATGTTTTATTTATTTTCTCTATTAAATATCTCTTCCCCTTTATAAATCAAGTTGTACAATTTCGTTTAAGAAAATCCGATATTCTTCTCTTCAATCTTTCTCGTACAATTATTTTATTTGATGGTGGTTCCTAATATTTTTTTCTCTCTTTTTTTTAACGATATATACCGTTATTTATACGTTTCATGTGACTTCTTAAATTCGTGCTGTTTTAATACGTTTTGATATTTTTGTTTTAATTTTTCCTTCTTTTCAATATTATGTCTCCATCGCAGATGTAACGACTAATTAATTCATATATATTATAGCCTAATTGTTTAAATGACTACAGCTAAATTAATTAAAATTAGCTAAATGTGTTATATAATGACTTGTTATTAATTTTAATTGTAAGTTGAGATATTATTATGCGTCATTACTGACTACAATACTTTAGTTTTTGCTTTAATCCAATTTTTTCAAACGATACTACGTCACTAACATTCCTTTAAATTAAATTCAGTTTCAATTAAATATTTATTAATTTCTATAGAAAATCCTATATAGAACTATTAATTTCATTGTATAAAATTCGAAACATAGAAAATCGACTATTTATTTATATGTATAATATATAAAATGAAATTTAATTGTTAACGAACACATTAAAGACGATGCATAATAATGAAAAGTTATAATCCTTTGGCGAAGAAGGATAAAAAGCCAATTTTTGAATGGCGAAAGCAAAGAATTCAGGTTTTCAAGAAATATGAAACAGGTACAATTGAAAATATGAGAATAAGCGAAGAACTTAAGAATTCATCAATTAATCTAATGCAACGTAGTGGGTTCGATAAGATAGATTATTTCTCATTAATATTAAAAAATCGATTATTTAAAAGTTATTTGAAAAATAATTTAATGATGTAACTTTTACACGCTACTAATGTTTGTTTTCTTCAATATTTCATCTTTCATTTGATGGTAGTCTTAATATTTTTGCTTTGTTCGTGTTCATTAGTCTTCATGCTGTTTGGATACAACAGTTTTCACACACACACACACACACACACACACACACACATATATATATATATATATATATATATATATATATACATATACATATACATATATAAATTGCTATTTGTGATTTTTGATACACAATTTGAAGTCAATCATTAGTGTTGTTATTTTTCGACTTTACGTTTATAGGCGGTATATATTTTTTATTATTTTGTATTATTTGTTAAATAACAGTTTGTTGCAAGCTAATTTTATTTTTTGACTGCTTGCTGACCTCGTTTCCTTAAATATGTAGAGTTTAAAAATTATTCAAAGTATCATTTGTATTTATTATTTTTCGGAACAAATCGTTTTTCTTTGGTGTTTTCGATCGAAAAAATTGCCCGTAATAGATTAAATAGTTAATGTATAGATATAATTTCCTTTCAAATTAATTGGGAAGTTTCTGTTTAATTTAATAACGAAGAATTTAGATGTTAAGTTTTGTGTAAGTTACGAGCCTATTTAAAAGTTAATAGTTTTTAATACTTCTTGGAACTTCTGGTTGTGCATTAGTGATGACGCTTAATTAATTTATCAGATGAATACAACTAAAATAAATTATCGAATTAATTTAAACTTTATCGAATGAGTTAAAAAAGAAATAATTATAATTTTCATAATATATTAACATTTGTTAAATTAAAAAAAACACATGAAGAAATTAATAAAATCATATCATTTATTGCAACCGCAGGCATAATATTTTTTCACTAAATGCTAAAACCTTATATTTTTCTTTAATTAATAGCTGTTCTTTTATATTGGACTTACTATATAAATAATAATAATTTTAATTTCAGATTTGACGTATCACGCAGTACACAATGTATTGGAGTGTCAGCGATTAATGGAACAAGGTTGGCGAAATAGAGCTGTTGGAGCAACTTTAATGAATGCAGATTCTTCGCGAAGCCACTCGATATTTTGCATCTCTGTTGAAATGATGCCTGTTTCTGATTCGTTAGAATCTACTTCCATACGAAGAGGAAAATTAAATTTAGTAGATTTAGCCGGTAGTGAACGGCAAACTAAAACGGGTGAGTATTTCATTGGCATCTCTTATTATCGCATTGATAGGCGAACGTTATTTTATTTTAAAAATACGTGTTTCTATATTAAATTTCGAAACTTAAACATCCGCGAGAAACAAATTTATTAATAAATTTTAATAATTGTTATAAAAAATAAATATAATATGTATTATCGTAAAATGATGAAGTGTATCGTATCACATATTTTAAAGTTCCGAAGAAATTTAGCGGTGGATCGTACATTGGAAGTCCACGTTGCTTTTATGTCCTGTATGCTGTAGTTACGTTTCAAGAAAGAAACCATATTGGTAAATGAACGTGATAATATTTCGCTCGAAATTAGATTTTCTATATTCGTTTGAATTATTAGTAAAATTTCAGAAAGTATTTCTTTAGTGCTGATTTTTAAATTAAATTAGTAAAATTATTATTATATTTTCTTAGTGTTTTCTATATTAATATTTCATTTTATTCGATTTTCTCAGGCTAAAAATTATATTTTAAATCGTTTATTCACTACCGGAAGTTAATCCATCATAGAGACACATAAAACATATTTCACTCACGCGGTAAAATAATAAATAAATATTCTTTGTAACTTTTAGTGTTCGAATACTTGTAACTGACGCGTTAAATCTATCTATTAATTTAGTAGATTATTTACTATTGCGAAATTTATAACGTGTTGAATGTTTATTTATGCATATATATTTCTTTTAATGTTGATGTAACGGAGAGTAGTGATTTTATGAAATTAATAAAACAAAAAAAATCATTATAAATTTTTTTTATTAATTCAAAGCTTTTCGAGACTACGAACTGTAATTATAACCAAAACTTTATATATTATATATATATTTTCATTTATTAGCCAAATGTAATTTAATTAACTGAAAAAATATCTAAACATTTATTTATAAAACCTCTTTTAAAATTAATTCTTTATCAAAACTGATCGTATTATTGAATAAATTATTACTACTTGAATGTTTTATAATTTGTAATTTTTCTAATAATTTTCTTTTTTTAAATTTATATTCTACGTGCAAAATTATTATATTATCTGTACTGTTTTCTATATTATGTCTTTCTTATCAACAGTATATAGAAGATAACAAAATGAATAAGAGTAAGTTTAAAAATTATTTTATAAAATTATTAAAAATTATATTAAATCAAAACTAATAAATTTAACGATAAATACTACAAACAAGAATAAGGGTTAATGATGGGTTCCCATTTATCACCTAATTTAGCAGAAATGTATATGAATAAACTATAGAAAACATAATATCTAAGGAAAATCATATATTTAAAAACAATATAAAATTGTGTTAAGATATGTGATGATATATTATTTGGAATAGCAAGTTAAAACCCATGAATTAAATAACTTTGTAATGAAATAAAACAACTTTAATCAAAACATTCCATTTAACGTAGAAATAGGTAATAAAAATATTTCTCGGGTTTAAATATCAATATAAACAATCATATTGATATACACAAAAAACAAATACCTAACAGATGTAAAATATCAAACGATTCCTTTCTTGTAAAATCACATAAACTGCCTAGAAATTATTGTAAGAGAGCCAAAATTAAAAAAATGATGAAGTCACTGTATGGAAAACATTGTAGAGAAGAAAAACAATATAGAAAACATTACAGATAATATACAAATTTTTACACATAGAATATAAATTTAAAAAAGAACATTTTTAGAAAAATTGCAAATTATAAAACATAGAAGTAGTAATAATTTATTCAATAATATGATCAATTTTGATGAAAAATTAATTTTAAACGAGTTTTATAAGTAAATGTTATTGTAAAAATATTTTTTTTTTTTATTCAATTATATTACATCTGGCTATTAAATGTAAATCGATGTATATAAGTTTTTGTTATATTAGTATTACAGTTAATTTATATGTAATGTTTGTTTTTTTTTTATTTATTTAACGCGCCTTATACTGCTTCTAAGGCCAGAGGCATGGAAGGATAGTTAGACTAAGGGGAGAAGGTTGGATAAAGTAAGGAAAGTTATAAGTTTAGATTCATTCGGTTAGAGAGAATGCAAGTCCAACGGTAAGACGGTGAGCTGAGTGACATGATAGGAGAATGTGAGGAATAGTGTAAGGGGTATGTTAAATGAAGAGCATAACGGTGCACTCTGGCCTAGAAAGAAATACTTGTGTGTAAGAAGTGTGTGCCCACAGCGTATGCGGAACAGAGCGACTTCATATTTTCTATTGGAATGTTCCGACCAGGTTGCCTTCTTACGGTCCGTAGTGAACTGCGGTAGACATGAGAATCTTGTCACTGTTTGACACTGCAGGTGACTGCGTACCCGATAATGTTTTTTGTATATGCTTGATAATGACTTGATTGTCGAAAAGCTTTGCATTAATAATTTTTCTTTTTATAGTGATTTGTTTTTATTTTATTATATTTTCTTTGGTGTTGTTTACGTCTACATATAGATCTGTATATGTGTGCGTATACATATTGAACCGCTTCTTATTATAGGTGCAAGTTTTTTATCTACAATTTTAAAACAAAATAACGTTATTTCCTTACTATTTCACGCTATAAAATGATCACTAAAGTTTATCGGTTATAGAACAATATAGTATTTAGTTTGAGAAATGCGTTTAATCTTGTAATTTTTTTTTTAAATACTTCTGTTCTTCTTCTAATCCATATTTTTTAAACTTTTGATATTTTAATATTGTGCTCTTGTATACCGACTTGTGTGTATTCGGTTATGTTGTGATCTTTTATTTATTTTTTAATGAGGATGCCTTACAGCCTACCCAACGTGATACTGTAATTCCTAACTCATATTTCTATAAACTCGGACAGCTTCTCTAATTTCGACAAAACATTTCCTTCGAATATTTAACTTCCGTTACACATCTTCCGTACATGTCGTAATTCGAGTTCTGTTTTAATATTGTTTTATCGTTTAGATTTCCTTCATCGTGTACGTATCCAGGTTTAATTATTTTATTTCTAACATTCGGCTATGATATTTTGTGCATTTTACGTTTAGAAAACATATACCGCGTACAAAAATTATTATTATTGGCCGTACATATTTTAATTTGAGAATTAAATCAGCTAAGTATACTTTTAATAGTCTAATAGTTTTACTGGTTACATCATCGCTACGACTGAACGAAAAATGATAAAAACCAACTAATAAACTCGATCGTTGGTAAACAAAAAAAAAAAAATAAAAACTTCTAAACTAGTTCCTTATTAACCATTCGGAGGGAGTAATTTGGAAAGGCTTCGTTTATTTCTAGAATTTCGGGGGAATGGATGACCTGATTATTTGTGGAAAAGCGTAGAAGCAGGATGAAAGGAGTGTTCAGAAAAATTGGTCGTTTGTTTTCAGTATGTTGTTTAAATTTTTAAAATTATTCCGTAAATTCACATTTATCAAATATTTATCTGTCGTTGCTGTTGTAAAATATTGTTTTGTTGTCACGTTCCGTCTCGAATTTTTATACGTTTAAGTTAGCTCCAAATTCGCGAAAATCACTAGATTTAACTCTCGAAACAATCGAAATATGTTTTTACACTTATGATAACGAACGATGGTGATATTTTATATTTATATTCAAACGAGGATTATCGACAAAGTATTTCATAGACATCGCGATTTTTGTGAATTAAGAACAGGTGCTACTGGTGACAGATTGAAGGAGGCTACGAAGATTAATTTATCTCTTTCCGCGCTCGGAAATGTAATATCTGCTTTAGTCGATGGTAAAGCGAAGCATATACCTTATCGCGATTCTAAACTAACTAGATTACTACAGGTCGGTATTGTAAATGATACATGCACACGCGTATATAAATTTGATTACGTTTAGATTAAAAAAAAAATCATCTATGTAGTTTTTCTTGGTTTTTATTACACTACAAAGTCTTCAGAAAGTGTTTAATCACGTAGTTGTGTTGTTTAAATTCAATTTATTGTGTGTTCCGTCTTGTTAATATTTATCTCTATCGAGAGTCATATATTTAGCCCCCGTCTTCGAAAATATATAGATAAAAAGTGTATTTACAAAACAAATATGTATTACAAAAAATAACGAAATTAATATATTTCGAACACAGTTCTTACCACGTATACTAAATTAGAAATAATATCAAATGGTCATCTAGCTTAAATAAAAAAATACAGGAAAAAATACCAACAAGACCTGCGTACTGATCATAAAGCTAAACAATATCTTTTATGTGTATTATATAAAAAAATAAATTTTTGGACATAGCTGTACATCATAATTGTATGTATTTAATTTTTTTTTATATTTGTAGCATTTATATTTTAGTGTTGTAGGGATCAAATTACGAAACTATTTACGACACCAGTCATGTATATATATATATATATATATAAAACATTTGAAACATTTGAACGGTATTGACTTTATCGATATAAATTTCTGCATTCACATCTGTTCTTGTTTTTTTTTTTTTTTTGTGCACACGCGTTTATATGCTCCTTATTAAGTTAATATGTTTCTCGTCATTTATCAACGTGCGACTAGTCCCTACCTGTTTTTATATGTCGAACGCGACGGTGATAAAAAAATAAATACTGCCCTTTAATGTCTTCACGTTATTAGAAGTGTTCAACGTGTGTTTAGCCAAGCTGAGACAGGATGACATTTCAGTCTATCTGCATGTTTTCGAGCATACTACTTTATAATATCAGATACGTACGGAATTTTTAGATCTTCATCTAGATTTTTGGTTATGTACCAGGGTGCGTCCGTAATTTTCTTTAAGATTTTATTTTGAACTGGTTATATTATTCTAATGTGTGTATCTTTAGCAAAACCGAATAGTTCAATTCCGTTGGTTCGGATTGGTCGAACAGCAGCTGTATACATCAGTCGCTTATTGTTAAGTGTGAGAACGCTGTTTCAGTTCATGAACCAGCTCATTTTCTGAATTCGGATATTAAATGCATTTCTTTTTTTTAAACTATATGATAACACTATATCAATCGACTGTTCAAGTGCACATCCATGTATCTAATACTAGACTGAATTGGCGTTACTACATTGTTGATTTTAACGGCTGGACTACAACTTTTCTATTAGTAAACTGCACGTTGACGGATTTGTTCTCGTTAATACTTATTTTCCACATTTTGAATATCCACTTTATTCAGCGTTTTCTGCATGTTGCTACAATGTACCGCATAAAATATATTCACCCGGGCGATTTATTCCAATCTTTTGCTCTAATATTTCTTCATTAATTCACGCTTTTGTTTCCTCGCGTTCGTCCATTTGCACCGGGTTTTATTTTACTCATTTTCTTCAAAACTATGAAATGCGTTAATTTTATTCCTAACGATATTATTGATATTATTACGATAGGATTCCTTAGGAGGCAATACTAAAACTTTGATGGTCGCTTGTTTATCGCCGGCTGATAATAACTACGATGAAACCTTGTCCACATTACGGTACGCTAATCGGGCTAAAAATATTCGTAATAAACCTCATGTGAATGAAGATCCGAAAGATACTATGCTTCGCGAATACCAGGAAGAAATAAGAAGATTACGTCAATTGCTTGAAAATACCCAGTTAAACGTTATTCATGACGACAATAATAATATCGATAATTCCGCCGTCAAAAATTCTGGTAACGAAATGATTTTCACATCTTATAATAAACATTATGTTAGATAATTTATTATGTTATAAAAAAAATTACTCGAGCGCCTGTATTTTTATCTTTCACGCGAAAAAAAAAAATATAAGTTAATTGTATAGCGAAAGAAATATGATTACGGTTAAAAAACTAGCAAGATCATCTCAGCACGAACAAAATTCGTTATAGATCTATATCGATGTGTAAATATTTGGACCACGCTGCTTCTTGAATTAGACAAATGAAGTTTTGCAGCGCATTCTCAATCTGTACTTCACTCTTAACGGGTATATGTAAATTTGTATTTTTAACAATTGGGGGTTCCTCTGTATAACTTCCAATCAGTGCTGGTAGTGGATATTTTTGGAATTGTTTTTTAACGATAATAATGTCATAATAACTGGCGAGTGATCTGATGAGAAATTGTAGTCTGACTGAATTTTGATATAGGATGTAAGTTGATTTATTAGATATACTATTTATCTCTAACTCCCATTTCAATGAGTGGCGTTCACAGTTTTTCCCAAAGAATATTATCGAAAACCTTAAAATAGGATAAATCATAACACTAGCGGAACATTATGTTCCCCGTTTGTTTTTGTTTTTTTTTTTTCGATTATTTATGGCGTGCGTTTGACATTTACTTCCGAGTTTCTAATTATTTGGTGGCTCTACGGCATTACACGTCTGCTGCTAAAATTTCATTTCTAGACTACCTCTGCCTGAAATAAATATTAATTCCAAACAAATCCCATGGTCAAAAGAAGTTCGTTATTTATAGTTCGTGATAGAAGATTATCATTTAATGAACATATTAAATATATAGCAACGCACGTACTTTTTTCAATACCTAACAGAAAATGAGGTTTTCCAGATTAAATAAAAATTACTGTACACAACTGTTATTTGTCCAACATTAACTTATGCTTGTCCTGTATGGTCTGCTATCTCTAATAGTACGTATAAAAAGCTTCAAAAAGTCCAAAATTATTGTTGTAGAATTATATTAAATGCCACTCGTTATACAAAAATTTCATATTTACATTAGCAAACAAAGCTACCGTTTATTGATCAATTTATTAAGAAAATTTTCAAAAATTTCTACGATAACTGTTCTATCCGTTGTAATAAATTAACATCAGTTGTCGGTAACTATGATATGGCACATCTCCGTGCAAGATATACTAAGTATAGACACCGTAGAATTAAGCATAGATTTTTATATAAACTATTTTCTTATTTTGAGTAAAGTTTCTATTATTTTGTGTGATTTATCAAGTATCGATTGTAAATTGTAATTATCTGATTTATAGTTTAATTTAAATATTTTTATTGTGGTTTTTTTCTTCTCTCATTTTAGCAGGTTTTTATTTTGCCGGTTTTTTTTCTGTATTTCTTTTTATCAGATTTATACTAAATATTAAAAATTTAATTTACTATTAAGTTAACTATTTTCCAATGTTAGAAGTGATACTAGGTCAATAATTTTTTTCTAAAAGTAGGTTAATTAATGAAATAAAGGATTTCTCTTCTTCTTTTACGATGTTCAGTTTAATTTAATATTTTTAAAAAATAACCAATTATATTCTGTGCTTTTATTAATACTTATTTTTCATTATTTTCTGTATATTTGGAAAATAATGTGTCATTTATGGGTCAATTGTGAATTATGTCTGTTAAATGTTTATTTATATTTCGCTAAAGGAAATTTTTATTAATTTCGTAAAACCTTTTAGATATTTCGGCAAATTCCTCCATTCAGGCTAGGAAAGACGATTTACAAATTGAATATGATAGAAAAATGGAAATATTACAGAAACAGTACGAGGACGAATACAAATCAAAATGTCAGATGGAAGAGCATCTATTAAATTTGAAGAAACAATATGAACAAGATATGGCTAAGCTTAATAAACAAGTTCGTTGATTTTACGGTTACTTATTATATTTTCGTCGTCTAACGATAATTAACGTTTATTTCACTATTTGAATTTCTCATTTGTAATTTTTATAATCATAATTGTATTTTAATTGCGATGATCTCTTCTGATCGTGAAAATCAGATTCACCTTCTTTGCGTAATATTTATTTTAAACGTTTAATTATGATCATTTTTTACTGTCCTTAAAATTTTCTTAGACGTTAGAAATTTTATTTTTGTTCTATGTTGTATTTACCTGTTTTAATATTATCACCATTACTCGAGTTCAAATAAGCTGAAAAAAACACAATTTTTTACTTTCGATACATAAATGATATATAGTGTAGAAATGAATTTCGAGAGAAAAGTAAACCTCGAATAAAATTTGTATAAATAATATGTTAGTATTAAAAGAATAATTTGTTTGTTATAAGATACCCGTAAAGGTACTATCCGATATTTCGACTTCTCCGTTCATCGGTAATTGTTTTACTTTCATACTTAACATTTATTCGATACTACGCTGTTGTGAGTAATATTTGAAAATATCTGATAGCTAAAAACTTAATATATGACATTTTCTTTATTTCTATTTAAAATAAGATGTTTATTATCATAAACATATAAATATGTGTTATGTATAAAATAACAGACTGCTTGAATTTATTGATACTCATGCATATATATATATATATCTATATTTAAGAAGTATGTTTTTACTTAAATCAAAACTGCATTTATGTTTTATATATAGATATGTATGTGTACGAAACATAACAAAAAATATAAAAGTTTTAAAAACTAAATAAGTATATACATAGTACTAACCAGGCACGTTTTCTTAAATATAACTACATTTGTATCAACATTGTTTCGAAGAATATGAACTTGCTAAATCTGGTTGAGTAAATTAGGCGACCCTGGGTTTTAAATTTGATTACAAATATCTCTAGAATCAAACAAGCTATTTCCCGGTTGTAGTAACGAAAAATGCAGTTTTTCTTCTCGAAGAATGTTAAAAGCTAATTCGAACATTACACAATCTATTCAAAGAAAGTTTGTGATCATTATTTTGAACATTTAAAATGAATCACCACGAAAATCTTGTATACTTTATAAATTGGTTAAATTTACTTTTCAAAAAACAAATATTGCATGCTATTTTTATTTTTTCAAAAACGGAAAAAATTTAACGTTCGGAAGGCAACATGTGCGTTTAATTATTGTAATTTGTGAATAATGGTCTTTTCAATAACGTTCGTTATTAAACATTAAGAAAGTCGAAATGTTTAGTACATTGTCTAACATTATTTTAAGTTCAAGGTTATTATAAGGATACACTATTTTTGTCCTGTTTGAATTAGTATAAAATTTCGCTAAGAATTCATACGTTTTTACGAATATTATCGATTCAAAATTTTAATTTTGATTTGGTCCAAATTTTTTGTAGATTCAAGAGGTTCCGAAAAAGGACGATATGAAAATATTAAAAAGGTATTTTTTTATATATTGCTGGTTATCGAGTTTTGTAAAATGAATGCGCAAACATTTTGTGTTTATTTTTATATATATATATATATATATATATATATATATATATATATATATATTGTCATTCTTGTTGCAGCGAAGAGACTGTTGCTAATGTAGTTCAACAAGAAATTGTGAAGCGGTATGTAATTTTATTTTCACATATAAATTTTTGTAGTTCAATTGAAAAAATAAAGTATCAACAAATAACATTCCGAAAATTTAATAAAAGTTGCAAAAAAACCCATCCTAACTGATATAAATTTGTGGAGTTGTGTACTTTTTCAACGTCTCTTCTTGTATAATTGTATTTAGTAATGATCAATTTATTCTTGTTTGTTACTATCATCTTAGAATAAATAAACTTCAATCCAGTATGGTCGGTGGAGAACGGGTTAATGATCGAGAATTACGAGAAAGGCGTTTGAAGAAAAAACGGGAAGCCGAACGTAGATTAAATATGCTCGCTCAGATAGTGTCGAAAGTTGATGACGTAGAAGGTCCTTTGGTGTTAAAAGTTTATGACGATATTCAAGAGGAATTGAAAGTGAAGACGGATGTTTTACGCAAATATAAACAAAAGGTATATATATATATATATATATATATATATATATATATGTAACCGATAATTAATATGTTTTTTATATACTCTTATTATTACAGTTCCCATATTCTACGACCTCATTAGATTTCAGTAGTACTGGTATTTATTTTTGTTGTGTACTTAAATATGTATAAAAATATTAAAAAGTCCACTGTTACAAAACTGTGATCGTGATTATATATATAAAGTATTTTTTCGAAATTAAAGTTTAATACAAAAAATAGTAATACAATTTAAAAAAAATCAGACTTTTATGAATTAATATCAATTAACATGATAGCCATTTTGATACGAGTCGTTTGATTACCTATCCGGTATGATTTGTAAACTTTATTTTTAGAAAACAAACAATGGTTCGAGAAAATTAAGTCATATACATTATAATAGAGTACGAATTATGCGCCCAGTTTAAAAATATTGCTATAGCATTCTATCTATTTTTATAAAAAACCGTTTAGGTAAAAATAATGTATTAGATTTATGATCTAATTAGATATAGAACTGAGAAGTATGTACTATTTCTTAATGGAGAATAGTCGCCCAGTGATTTTTCTGAAAATTTGAAAAAAAAATACCAAGATATTATACGATGAGATATTTAAAGGTAATTAAAACCGAAATTTCTGCAAATAAAATCATTAGATTATTATCCGTTAGAAAACAAAAAAACTTTTTAGGTGAAGAATTATTGTACGTTGATCGTATTATATACGTGCACTGAGGTATACAAAATGAACAAATAATCGAATATTTATTTATATTAGAAATGCATATCTTAACTTTTGCAAATGTACTTTCCTTTTCACTAGCTATTTGAAATCTTTATTTCTTTCATTTATCCGTATCAATTTTGATCAGTTCGTACTTAATTAAAAAAAAAAAAAATAGTTTGCACTTTCGCCGCATAGCGTTACACATATTTGCTTTTATTATTTTTAATTATATCGTAATGTTATCGCATATTTCAAAAATATATCAATGTTTTTATTATAAATTTTTAAACGAAGGAGAACAAAATAATATTAATCACGTTTGTATTTTACAAAATTAGTAAACTATATTTCATCGACTGTTTCAAATGTATAATGAAATTTATTCGTTCAATAAATAGTTCTACTAGTACGCTTTTTGTATCATTAATATTTTTCGTTGATACCTGTACGCGTTTTTTTTTTTTAAATCATTAAATAATTGAAGTATTTCTAAAAACAAGACGAAAATCATTTTTCAAATGTGATTTAATTATATAGAAAATTGCCATTTAAGTTTATCACGTAATTATTTAATTTATGTTGCTCGATTTATTATTTAAAAAATTATTACACTATATCGTGAAGTCCCCATCACCGAGACTTATTTTTTATCATTAACGCAGAAATAATTTTTTTTTTTAATATACCTCGTGTGCGTTGGCGATTGTACATATGATAATTTAATTTATTCGTTGCATTTACAAAAAAATTTGTAAAAAATAAAGTTATAAATAAAAATCACTAATGTTAATTTAACGAAGCTATTCGGCAGTTACGCCATTTTCGAGTTAAAATAAAAATAAATTAAACTTGATTAAAAAATGACTAACATTTTCCGTATCTATCTCAAGACAGATGTTTGTCAACAGTTAATATACATTTTGTAACCTACAATTCACTAAATACTAAGGACTAAGTATATTCGTAATGTGGTCTTTAAAACGAATTCATCGATTAATGTTATTAATGCCTTTAATAAATTATTTTTATTCGTTAATTTTATTATTTATAATTTTTATAATAATTTTTTAGTTTTTCTTTCTATATGTAAAATATTGTAGTTTTGCTTAATATTATTCATTTCAGATTTTAATTCTTTACCATGTTTACTATACTATGGTTTATTAGCATTGCTTTATATGAATTTAAATGTTAATTAAATCTAAATTCAATCTGTTTCCCCTAGTATATTTCTGGATAATTATTACAATTTAATTTATAAACCTGATTTTTTCATATATTTCTGTCTTCCATTCTATTATTGTTAATAGATGTTTTTATTATTATTTGTTATTACATATTTATTTATTATTATATATTTGTGTTTTAACTTGAAAATGGCGTGTTTGTGTGTGTATTATATATATATATATATATATATATATATATATAAAGATAAAGATAAATTTTTTATATATTCCACAACGTATTAATCAAAGTTTATATGTATTATTTTCAAAGGTGAAAGCTTTGGACAGAGAAATTACTGATTTACAAAGTGAATTTGAAAGAGAACGTACCGATTATTTGGAAACCATAAGAAAACAAGAACGTCAAATAAAATTGTTAAATCAAATATTGGAAGTTATAATACCGGCTCTATCCAAAGAATGTAACTATAGGTAATTATATAATACATATATTTTTTGGCATATTGTAAATAAGTAACGGTTAAGATTTAAAAGAAATTAAAAATCTTATCGGAATGACTAATGGAGGACGTACTGAAAAACAGGAAGTTAAAAATTATTACATTATGTCCGTCCTGAAGTTGAAGCATAGAAAATGCAGACGGCAGATAATGAACGTGGACGGTAAAAAAGAATTACTGCAACGGAATAATATGAAAAAATGAATATAATCGAAGACATTGAGATAAAAAAGATTATTAAGTCCGACGATTTCGTTCTGCTAAGTCTGCGGATTTCGATTAGTTATTCAATAAAGAGATCCGCCATATGATTTGGATGGTTTTCTAGTCGGGCGCAGTATTTTTTTTTTTGCAACTATCACTATTTCTCGATTTATAGTTTTTACCTTGAAATCTTCATGGAGCGTAAAAGAGGCGTTGGCAAAAGTTCGAAGTTTTTTTATTTTGAACCCTCTGCATAATAGCAATATTCCTTTTTTTTTTTTTAGCACAACTCTATAATTAGCAGCCGTATCGTCAAACTTTCCGATCTTCTGCCTAGGAGTCAAAACATTTATTTCCTTTTAATATTGGATTCACTATATTTTTTTATTATACGCTTTTTCTATGTCAAAATTTATACCGAGTTATTTTACATCCTCTTTTTGTGTAATTGCAACATCATTCATAATTATCTGGCGTTTTGATAGATTTTTTTTTGTTTGTAAAAATTACTCTTCCTGATTTTTTTTCATTAATCTGTATTTTCATGTTTTAAACTATGTTATGATTTCATTTACTGCCTACTCGTCCGAACACAAAATTGTGCCATCAGCGAAAATTGTTATTTCAAAATTTGTCGGGATAGGAATATCTACCGTATAGATCAGGTACATTAAAGGCTCCAGTACACTGCCTCGTGATACACCTCCTCTTACCGGATAAAACTGTGATTCTTTTTCTCCGTAATTAACACAAAAGTAGCTTTCATCTTGATATGACCTTCGTATCAAACTTTGCAAAAAGCTTTGATTTATGTCTAAAAACACCGCATCACGAACTTTTTTAACATAGATTTTTCAAACACGTTAACTACTCGATGAACTTGCTCTAAGGTGCTATGGTTTTCCTGGAAGTTAACTTCATCATGCAAGCTATTATTTTCTCGATCTAGATGACTGGTCAAGAGCAGTTCTTCATACAATTTAGAAAGCACAGGCAATAATGAAATGGGACGATACGAGATTTATTTTTTTGCAAGTTTCTGAGACTTTTTAATTACAATAATTTTGTGAGAATTTCAATTATACTGGAAAATCCGTTAATTTGAGTATTGCGTTGAAGATATACTTTAGTAGGGTTAAAGATATTTAGCGCGCAAAATAATATAATAAAGATTATTTATTCTTGCAATTCAAGTAAGAATACAATGGATGAATACACGAGGAAAAGAAAGACTAGAAATGATGACAACCATAGTTACTAATAGAAAACATTAAAGCAACTAGGACAGAGAAATATAAAACCTGCACGATAATATCCCAACAAGAACTCGTTATACAAATAGTTTTGTTTCAGTGAACGAATTTTCTTTTATTGTTTGATACTCTAGAGTAATGTATTGATTAATATAATACTTCTTTCTATAAACATATTTTATTTCATCCTTCGATATTTCGTGGTAATAATATAAACACACGATTGCTTAAAATTAATTTTCTTTTTTTAAATTTTATTTCAACGACATGTATATTTTAATATTTTATATTTACACTAGAAATTACCCACTGTTTCGTCTGTGTAATAATTTTTTAAAATACAATATCGCTGTCTTTTTCTTTTAACTATATATATATATATATATATATATATATATATAAAAACAAAATAAAATCGAAGTTAATCACTAAAAATTTTTTGTTTTTTTATTATATAAGCGAAGCTTTTCGACTATAAAGTCATTTTCAAGCTATTACTAAAAACTATATATGTTCCTTATTTCGGTCACGCCCCTAACGCAACAAAACGAGGTTTGTATTGCGGACGTTGGTAATAAAGATACATTCGAACCAGAAAACGTTTACAT
Organism: Coronaproctus castanopsis; assembly: GCA_032883995.1. Classification (NCBI taxonomy): domain Eukaryota; kingdom Metazoa; phylum Arthropoda; class Insecta; order Hemiptera; family Monophlebidae; genus Coronaproctus; species Coronaproctus castanopsis. The sequence goes on from CM065052.1 coordinate 90,135,887, forward strand.
TTTAAATGATTTGACAGAGATATCGCTGTCTCCTACTTTTTAAAACTTTAAATTATTATAATTTTTGTTGTATTTTTGATATCAGTGTGAAATAAAGCTTAGAACGAATCCAGTAATATAGGCTAGAAACTGTGCGAATTTCATCATTATTACTTAATAGTTTTTGAGTGAAATCAGAATAGACAGAAAAAATTAAAAAAAAAATGGATTTTCTGTTTATGTATGATAAAAATAGCCTAATGCAATGATTATATAGAAATATTCGCAAACTACAGTTTCATATTTTGGTATAGATATATTCGCTTTATTAATATAGGTTAGAAAGTACAACCCATCAATGGGAAACCTGCGTTTATATCTGCGTGAATAACTTGAACGTAACGTTGAGAGCTTATAAGGCTATAAGAATGAATAAATAAATTATAAATTGTATAAGCGCTATAGAGATAATGAATGAAGTATTTAAATTTTTTTTAAATTTCTTCCGTGTTTGTTTGATGAATTATATTAAAGGTTAATTTCAGATTTTTCAAAATAGACATAAAATACTTCGTAGTATTTATTTGTGTTAATCTCGATAGTGTCGACTATTTCAGTCAGATGAAGTTTATACGTAATCGTGTTGATTATTTATAACTATTTCTAATCATTGTTCGGTACGTAGTGATTTGGATAGAATCAAAGAAAAATCAAAATGGATCGAAGATTCGCAATCGTGGCAATTGCCCGAATTATTAAATTCCACCATTAAATTACCACCAGCTACCGGTATGATATTATTTGGTTTTCCATTTTTTTTAATATGGATTTTTTTTATCTGGTAATAATAAATTAGCAATTTTTCGTACATTCATTTATAAAACCGCCTCGTTAAACTCGTTGCATGCTATTTGTCGTTCTAATATTTTACTAACTTCTTATAAATTATATATATATATATATATATATATATATATATATATATATATATATATATATATATATATATATATATATATATATATATAATATTGTAATCATCATATAATATCGCGCCCGGTGTGGAGTGGTTATGAAGTGGATTGTTATAACTCTTCATTCATTTCACTACATTCTCGGACTCCAATTGGCTGCTAACCGAATTGCATGTTCTAAAGTTAATTCGAACAGTTTAATTGTGACGTCCGTCTACTTTGTGTTGATGATCGCTTGCAATGTGGCTAAACGTATAATGTAACCAAACAACTTCAGCGCTCGTTCATAAACAATTGTTACTAATCGGTATTCTATATTTAAGTTTTGCGGTGTAGATTTATACCGTCCAAGGAATTGTCAACATTCTCATTTAGCACCAAATTTGGACGACTTTTTCTATCTTTCTTATTTAATACCTAGGTTTCTCAGTCGTATAAAATACTGAAAATACTAAAGTTCGCATTAGAGCAGTATTGGTAGTTTTTAACTATGCGCGGGTTTTTCCATACCAAATAAGTCTTCTAGTTTTTCTTTCGATATTTTTTCTAAACTGCTTCGCGTTTGTTTTTTTTTATTCGCGATCGATTATCGTTACTATTTTTGTTTTATTGTAGTCGATCTTTGTACTTTTCGTCTAGCTTTGTATGTCGATTATATTTGTTTATTTTTACTTTATAGATTATGATTATGACGTTAAATATCGTAAGATTTCGCGATTATTATAAGTATTTATATGTGTAAATGTATAAACGTTTTTAAAATTCCGTTATGAATTTAAGGGATAAAAAGTAGAAAGTGTGAGTTTGCGTTTACAGCTCCAGGTAAATTGGAAAATCCAAAAGAAAGAAGTTACGACAATAACCGTCGATATTCGTCGTGTGAAAATTTGAGTGAAGAGTTATTGCCTCCAAAACAGGTCGGTGTACATTTTTATTTTGTTGTCAAATATGTCCTTGTTGAAACACACGTTGCTGTCTGGCTTTTGTTTTTCCTGCGCAGTGTCGTCTTATCTCAATTGCGTGCTATTTATTTATGTTACTCGTGTACGTGTATTTTAAAACTACGTATAATTAATTTAATTTATAACATACAAAACCAAAAAACCGAAAAAAAGAAAAAGGAAAATTTATAAGGATCATTGGCAACTGAAGTACACATCAAGTTCAACCGTATCTCCCCAAACTTCCGTGGTTCTGTTTTGTTTAAAATCGCAGAGGAATTGTACTCATCAGTAGATGACGATTTGGTTATCGAGATCGTCTTTTCCATATGCAACTTAGAGAAACTCTCTTCTATCCCCTCCATTCTGAACAGGTAATGCTCAATCCCAATCATGTTTTTTTTTGAATGCTCTGCTGTGGCACCATTACGTTCTGAGCTTTACCTCTTACTACGTTTCGTGTACATTACACCTTCGTATAATGTATCACCCCTCTCCATCTGGATAGCCTATAATTATTTCCTCACATAGTAACATTTCTAGAGATCCCACAGTATCACACGTTGGATAAGCCGTAAATACATCCCCATTAAGATCGATCGGAAAATGAAAAATTGTCCTTTTTGTTATACTAATAAGATAGAGTGAGTTCCCGATTCGTTAGTGGATTATTACACCCTAAAATATAGGTCCCTTTCGAAAGGAATTTTGTTTGGAAAAATTTTCCGCCATAAATGGTATTTAAAAGACGGTAATGAAATTTTTAGATGTTTCTTAAAACTTTTCACGTTTCCTTAAGGGGTGTATTCTAAGCGGGCCCGCCACATAAACTTCGGGACAAAAATACGATTGGGCTCCCTTAAAAATGGAAAAAATGTTTTAGTAAAAAAAAAAAAGTAAGTACCGAATATTTTCCGAAATCCACTAACCCGGTATCTGTTCAAATAATTAAATAACGATAGTAATAAATTTAAAAATAAAAAATCCCCGTTCGTAAATTTTAAACTTTATACCGTATCATGCAGATGTACTATAATTAAATGATATGGCACAAGTATGGTAAGTGAACTTGAGAGATGAATGGGAATTAAACTCCTACGAATAATTATAAGTTGCCTTTGTTGTGTTTATTACGATGATCTGGTGTATCAATCGTCTTAACCGTGCTTTTGGCTGTATAGGCTTGGTGGTACATCTCGAATGCACGCGTATGCATAGAAGAAAACGAAAAGAAAAGATAGATGGGTAGATAAAGAATGTGTTTACATTTTGAGTTTTTAATTAAAAACGGCGTACGGGGATAAAAGGGGATTTTAGATTTTGAGGTTTTTGTGCCTCCCTTTCATCCGGGTTGTCCGTCTCACGTGGTTGGTCTGATTCTAGCGAGTTCGCAAATTAACGATTATTAAGTATTTTATCTAATTTAATGAATATTTTAATGAACTGCTTATTTCGAACGATAGTTTCAAAATTTTTATTTCTAAGTCTTTTTATTTTTCGTATTTAAAATCACACGAACCAACGATAACTGTACATTATGGAAAATACATCAGAGATAGATAGTACATCTGTCACATTACGGTATCGATGTGCGTCAGATATAGTTGATATTGTATATATTACGTAGGAAAATAGTTTAGAAAGTTTAGTATGTATGAACCAGTGAAACTATTAGACTGTTTTGATTAAATATATATATATGCTTCAAAAAATGATAACTAAAGTAAATAAATCAGCAAAAAAAAGTACGGAATGCAGATTAATACTAAAAAGACCAAAGTAATGACAATAGGGATAAAACCGCAACGAATGAATATGGTAATCGACGGAATAAACATAGAGCAGGTTTCATCATTCAAGTATCTGGGAAGCACCATTACTGAAGATGGGCGTAGCTCCCAAGACATACGGGAACGACTTGCCATAGCGAAACAGGCTATGCTGAAAAAAATAAAAATAATAACCAACAGAATAATATAGAGCTGCGAAAACGCGTTATAAAAACATACGTTTGGCCAGTGGCATTTTATGGATCGGAAATATGGACGTGCACAAAACGAGAAGAGGATAGGATAGAAGCATTTAAAATAGAAAATAAGCTGGACGGAGAAAACAAAAAAAAAAAACAAAAAACAAGAAGTTTTAAAACGGGTCAATGAAAGGCGGCAAATGCTGAACCAGATTAAAAAACGGAAACTATGTTGGATGGGACATGTGTTACGACATGGAGGATTGCTGCGAGATGCAATATGATATATACCAGGAAACCGAATAAGAGGTAGACCACGATTAAGCTGGATAGACAATCTGAAGAGGGATTCCGGATTCTCCAGTTACTCGGAAATGAAAAGAATGGCCAATAACCGATACGAGTGGAACAAGACAAGCATAGGGGCGAACCAGTGCGCGGACTGTTGCACCAGATAATGATGATGATGATGATATTGTGATATGGCATAAAAAAAAAGTGTATTTTTATTTAATTTTTAAATTAAATTAAAAGTATGTATCACCAGCTAAGAACTACAAAAATACTTTCTGGTAAATAAAAATAGTTATATTTAGTATTTTGTCCGTTTTATTTACGTGTCTCATCCGTGCGTGCCGTTGATATTTAGTTTTATTAAATTGTTCGCATTAGATTAAGTTTCTTATATCTTCATTCGATCTTTCGGTTATTGGTGTTGAAATTCTGAAACATAATGGGAGTCCAAAATTGTTGTCGAAATTGGATTTACATTAAACGTTCGTATAGAAATAATTCTAGTCAATTTAATTATTTTAATCCGATTTAATGTTTTAATTGTAGTTTACCGATTTTTTTTTTTTTTTTTTTTTTTTTTTTGTAGTCCACATTCTGACATAAACTATTCGCCGTTTTTTCTCCTTTAGAGTATATAAATATGAGTTTTAAATTAACTTATTCGCGTTTATTCCGGTAATTATTTTATTTGTTATCATTTTTTCTTTTTGAATATCGATAATAAGTTAAACGGTTATATACAATAATATCGTTTATACACTTTTAGAGAGTAGGATCTCATCAAATTCCAGTCTTATAGATTATTATGTGGAATAATTAGCTCATTAAGTACATCTTTTGTAACCTAAGTGAATAAAATTAATTTGTTATATCGCAAAACTCGACTCAAATGAATTATCCCTTTTCAACAATATCATGAAACTAAGTTACCTACTTATTTTATCGATTTTTAAAAGTAAGGTAACGAGTAGTGAATTCGAATATTTTCAGTCGACGGTGTTTTCGTACAATTTCTTCAACAGTATGTATCTTTAAATTCCGACGTATAAATTTCAGCGGGCACGCATCACGCCTTACGTAAAGCTTAACTTCTCGTTCTATAAATACGTAATAACCGAATTACTCATTTCTTTACACGTACACCCATTTGTGCAAATCTCATCCTATTCTTATTTTTTGTCGATCACTCGATCCAGACTCGAGCTTTATGAACCGACCTTCTGAATAATTCTGCGTCATCATTTTGTTATCCACTGATGTAGCGACATTCCGACCAGCTGTTTTATATTTTTGTCAGTATATATCTTAATAACGACTTTCTTGCACCTTCTACCTTGCGTTGTATAATCTGCCGTTCAATCTTGTCAGTCCGAATAGTCTTCGTAGTCGTTAACTGCTCATCCTAAACCCCTACTTTAACGTGTCGTGTATTGACTGTCTTCGACAAATTATATTTCGGCTAATTTTTATTCTCGCGGTTCGATTTCGATCGATATCGTTATCGTGTCTGTTGATCTTTTCGGTCATCTTTGTCAGTGTCTTGTTTCTTCTATAGACCCGATTAAAATACTTTTCCCGGGCCTTTTTATATTCCTGGTATTTATTATTTTTTAATGTTTAACTGATCTAAAATCTAAGTAATCGTTTCGGCGGTTCGCAAGTTTCCGAGCATTTTTCGCCTAATTCGAATCTCTGTTCCGTATTAGGAATATTGAAAATACGAGAGCGTATTATTTAACCGTATTATAGCTGATTTTTTATTAGTGATCCGAGATAAATGTCTTTAGGTATTCTATTATTTCTGCTGATAATATATACGCTCCCTAGTAAGAGTCATTTCTATTTTTTTATTATTATTATTATTATTATTAATTATTATTATTATGATTATTATTAAAGTATTCCGTACAAAAAGTTGACGTACTCGTAAAATAGTCATTATTGTTGTAGCACGCGTAGATTTTCGTAATCCTACTGTTTTAGGTGTTCATACTTTTTTAAATAATTCAGCCGAACCTGTAGGGCGTAAATTAAATAGTAGAGGCAGTGCCGGTGACATTTGGAGCGAACGTTCGAGCAGTAGTAATAGGTCTTCCTCCCCGGATAGCGGCAATTCGCGTCGTAGATATTCCTTAGATCATGTAAGTTTTAGTACATTCGTGTAAAAAATTCACTGTAAATCTTTTTCATCCTCCGTGTGCTTGTTATATAAAGCTTAGTCGTATATGTAAATAACCAAGTAACCGAATTAATATTAGGGTGGTACACTATTAATTTTCTATGATTTTTTTTAATATGAGTTTAAGCTAATTCTTATATTTCTAATATAAAATACTTGACTCAAAATGTGCTTTGTTAGTGGATACTTTTCATTTTTCAATAAATACACCAAATTATAACTGTAATATATGCGAATATTATCATTTGGTTTCAACTAGTTGCGTACATACGAATCGGTATTTCCTTCCGAATCGTTAACGAAGTTTTCTAACAACTTGAAATTCATATATTTGCTGAAAGAAAAATTGGTTTTAAATAAAGTATTTTATTTAATACGGAAAATATCTCGTTCGACTTATAGTAAATCAAACGTCGCACCATATTATCTACTCTAATGCTCAGGTTTCCTATAGTTTGCTAATGAAATGGTTTTTGCGAGTGATGTTTTTTTTTTTTTTGGTGTTTACGTGTTTCGCTAACAAGTAGTATGTAGTATTCGTCAAGTTGAATTGCATTAATTCCTTCACGAAACGTTGTGTGTTATATCAGCAAAATTATTGAAATGTCTTTTTCAATGTTACGTCGTCATTTATTGTTCTTCTTATGTCCAGACATGCATGATAGTTTTCGACACTGTAATCTAGATTATAATGCACAACAATAAGCAGCCTAGTTCAAGAATTAACAAAATAAAATCGAAGTTAATCACTAAAAAATTGTTTATTATATAACGCGAAGCTTTTCCAGACTATAAAGTCATTTTCAAGCTTTTAGAACGTTTTTGCTAATAAAATGACTTTATAGTCGAAAAGCTTTGCGTATATAATAAAAAAATGTTTAGTGATTAACTTCGATTTTGTTTTGTTAATTCATAAAATCACTACTCTCCAATACATCGGCATTACTAGTTCTAAGAAGTAATACAAATTTATAGAGTAACGTTAAGAACTTTGTAATCTATAAGCCATACTAACTTATCAAGTAGATTAGTCGCTTACGGGTTTTGTTTAATTTTTCGTAATTTTACATTTAATTTAATTTGCACGACAAATTTATTTATAACTTCGCCTTACTTCCAATATAAAATAATCGATCAGAACCTAATTCATTAACGTGAAGTAAATTTAATTGCAACCGTTGAACATTGAATGGAAAATACCATCTGAAAATTATCTGCGAAAAAAAAAGAATACATAAATGAATGTTTTTGTTCTCTCGATTATACACGCTGTAATTTATAGTATAATGAAACGTACGCAAATGCAATCGCCACATTTGTTATACAGAAGGATATACAAATGTACTTTTAAATATACGGGTTAATTTTGAAATAATAATTGCATACTGGCCGCAGCGATCGAAAAAGGAAGATAAAATTACGTGTGTATAATGATAAAAAAATGTTCTAGCTGATTTGATTATTTCCGTCATGTTTCTTTTGCCGAAGCTTGAGAGCCTTCTTTTACCTTTGTATTTTGTTTTGTAGCACACAGGGCTCTTTTCATATTTTACGCCCCAGTTATTTTCCTTCATAACAATGGGGCCATTTTTCTCTTTCCGCTTCGTGATAATACTTCTTTATTTATTGTTTTTACATCGAAGGCGCCACTAGTATCAAAACAAAGAAATTTTAAGACGTAGTTTCGTTGTATAATAAGAATTAAAAAAATAATTATAAAATAAAAACGTAAGAATATAAGACAAAAATTGGAAACAAATGTGGAAATAAATTTTTGAATAATTTGTATTTTTTTTTTTTTAAGAAGGCCGTTTTCGCCTTCGGAAATTACAATAAATTTAATCATAAGCACTATGTAATTTGCGGAGTTGTTTTTTTTAAAAATAGATTTTAATAGTTGAATTTTATTATAAATTATCATAAAAGATTATAATTCGATTTTTTTAATCGAATTTTTCGATATTTTTTCTGTAATATACTCGCATTATCAGTCTTTACACAAAATTAAAAAATGTCTCGAATAGGCGAAAATAATATTTCGCGTGCAATATGTCTTTTTAGAGATAACTTAAGATAATGTTTAATAAATACTTGTAAAATTCAAGCGTTCTATGTCAACTAAATATATCTTATGATAGAAATAAAAATTTTTTACCATTAAAAGTTTATGAATCGTTTAAAGAACATTGTGACTGAAATTGTTAATTTAAAATGTTATTTGTTAAGATAAATTGTAATAGTTTTTTTTTTTTTTTTTTACTTTTACACAATCATCATCATTAGTACAGTCCTAGGATTAGTTCATTATCGCGATGGTATCTTTCTTGGTCTTATTTTTAATTCAGCGTAGTTCTTTAATTCGGCGCGTTTTAACAGGGTTGTTATTGAATATATTTCTCGGTGTTACGTGGTCTTTTCCCTCGGATTTTACCTTCGAGAATATGTCGGAGTAATTCCCCATGCCCCGAACTCCAAGTTAATCGTGTTTTCCTTATCCGATTTAATAACAACCTTTTCTATACAATTTGTCGTAGTACTTGTTCATTTTTTTTCTCCCAGTCCAGTTTATCTGTTCCATTCTTCTCGAAGTTCATACCTTGAACGCTTGTAACTTATTCGCATTAACTTTATTAATGTCCAAGTTTCACCATCATAAAGGACCGCATATTCAATATCGTAATTTCAACGGTATTAATTTTTATCCCGAATATGCTTTTTTTTTTTTTTTTTAGAACGCACATTTTGCTGGTCCAATTCTATAATTAATTTCAGTATCACAATACAGATCTTCTGTTATAATTTTGGCCAATGCGTTTGAACTTGTGGACTTGCTGAACTATTTCTCCATCACTTTTTGTACAGAATAGGCGCGGTTTTCTTCCTTGTTTTAAAATATTTTAATAAAGTGTGTTTTAATATAACGTTATATGAATAAAAATATATATATTTCTTTTAAACTTTTTTAATTTCAGCGACTCGATGTGTATGATATGGACAATTTTGCCGGCAACTACTTTAAACCTAGGCGGGCGACAGAATTGCTTTTACAAGCTCGAGAAAATGCTACGAAAGCTGTTGCAAGATGGAAAGGTAGTAATTTTTTAATATACGTACCTGTGTGAATACGTGAATATTTAAAAACGACTTCTACGGTTTCGTGTTTATAAAATGAAACTCGTCATACAATTGTGCGAGGTGTGACAGGCTGTTTTTAAAACAGAAATTTTAATACAACTGATATTTGTCGCTGTATTATATTTATTTATTATTATTTAAATTAATGTGCCATATTCAGTAACAAATGACTATAGGCACATAGGAAAATAAGTATATTAAATTAAACGATACAATCCAGTATCATGTAGGAAAACGATGAGTCTGGACAGCGTAGAAACGTTGTCATCGGGGAATAGCTGCAAAGGTGGTGAAAGACCGTAATATGATCTCTGTAGGGTGTATTGAGCACACTCTGTTAGAATATGTTTGACAGACAGCACTCTGATATTTTAAGAAGATAAGCATGTATTAGTTTAGTGTAGCCCAATCGGAATCTGCTGGCAACTTTAATTATCTCTCCCGATGTTGTAGATGTGTCTTCCAAGGATGTTGGTATGGATTGCCATTCTTCTTGCCATAACTCAAATTATGATGATCTCATGAATCTCTCGAGGTCTGTGAATGGAACTTTAAGTTTTTATAGAACAGTGGTTTGTTTGTATTTAGTGTTGATAGCATGTTTGAAATTAGGCTGAATGCAGATTGTGCCGGACGAGTTGATGTAAAGTTAGAGCCATCACATTGTGTCAAAAAGTAGGACAGTAGATACATTTGACGGATCCTGAGAGGCCATTCTGATGCTTCTATATGTAAGCTGTGTTGACAGTTGTTGAACGGAGAGCTCCAACGGCTAGTCAAAGAGCTGTATTTTGTATAATATTTAGAACATGTAGGTTACTTGGCTTTGTTACTGAATAAATTGCAGAACCATTACTTTGATCGAATTAAACAGCGATAAATTCGAAGTAGAGCAATTCGATCTGCACCATAAGATGTGTGCGTTATCTTTTTGAGCAAGTTTAATTTTTTCGCGCAAAACTTTTTAAAATGATTTATGTGGGCGCTCCGAGACATCTTATTGTCTAATATCAGACCAAAGTATATCGTATTGCCGATGCACATGGAATGGTGATTCCTTCAAGTTTAACATTAACCTGGTGAGTGCATTTGCGAATTTTACAAAAATGTATTGCTGTGGTCTTGCTGGTTGAGAAGCACATGTGGAACACCAGGAGGATAGTTTGTCAGTACATTCTTGAAGTACCACTTCTCCCAAGCACACTGTTCTGCAAGTTACAGGGATAGTAAGGTCATCAACAAGTAATAGGCACTTTACAGGAGATTGTATATTATCTGCTAAATCATTTATAGCGATGTTAAAAAGAATAAAACTCAGTACTGATCCTTGAGGTACACTACTGGTCATAGTGCGAATTGGTGAAAGTGTTTTTCTTATTCGGATGATGAATTTTCGATTAATAAGGAAGTTTTTGATAAATGCGATCATATTACCACCAAAGTTCCAGCGACGCAACTAATACATGATTTTGTGGGTAGGAATTCTGTCGAATGCTTTTGACAAGTCAAAAAAGATTACTAATACATGGAGCTGTTTTGCTGACGCTTCTGACACAATATGTTGCAGTGTATATACTTGGCGTAATGTAGAGCGATTGTGTCTAAATCCACACTGTGAATCATGAAAAAGATGATTTTTTTCTAACAACCAGTTTGAACGAATATATACGATTCTTTCAAATACTTTGCAAAGTACAGGGGCAAGAGAGATAGGACGATAGCTCTCTGCAAGCGATGGCTTTTTCTTGGATTTTAACACTGGAATAATGATGGATATTCTTCAGGCTTCTGGAAACACATTTTCCGTCCAGATGTTATTAAAGATTTGAAGTAGTAAATTTAATGTACGCGAAAGAGCATTTTTTAACACGCATATGGTGAAAGTCATCATGTCCAGGTGTTTTTTCTTTTGTTAGTTTGATGGCGTGGATAAATTCTCGTTGGCTGATTTACTTATTAAGTAATCATCTAGGTTCGATTTATCTAAATAAATGTTTGGATCTTCTTGTTTATTCAACCCTATAGTTTGTTGATAATAATCTGCAAAAGCAGAAGCAATTTCATCAGTGTTGCAAATGTCTGTACCTCCGATATTCAGGACAGTTGGAAGTAGGGACGAATGGAGATGGTTTAGCGAGCGTACTTTTGACCAAACTGTGCTGGCTGGAGTAAACGATATAATTGTTGATGTAAATTCATTCCAGGATTTACGTTTCGCTTGTTTTATGGTCCATCTTGCTTTTGCACGAGCTTTTCTGTATTTTAAATGGTTATCAGTGGTAGCTATAGCTTTCAGTGCGTGCAAAGCTCGTCGTCTATCTTTAATTGTTTTTGCACATTCTTGTGTCCACCAAGGAACTAATTTACGGTTGGTTATCTTCGGTTCCGAAGTGTACAATCACGCAGTTCCTACTAATGTGTCTGTAAAATTGTTTATAATGCTATTTATATATTTGTTGATATCTAGCGTTAGACTGAGGAAGTGTGCACAACACTTGTTCCATTTCGTTTTTTATAGTTCCAAAGTAGTGGATTATGATTTATGATGCGAACATCATCAATTCGTTTGACCAGTATTGGAACATGGTCGCTGTTAGCTAAGTCGTTATGGTGGTGTACATGAAGATTACTATTTAAATGTGAATAAAACATTATCAGATCAAGAGTTGACCAGCTACGGTATGCAAAACTATAGTGCGTAGGTTCTCCAGTGTTTAGTAGACAGAGATTAAGTTTATCCAATGCATTTTCGATTAGACGACCTCTAGCATTAGTGTAGTTGCTACCTAGTGTTGAACTGTGTGCATTAAAGTCTCCTGTAAGTATTAAAGAATGAGCAAGTGATCTATATAAAATGAGCATAGAGTAAATTTTTGGTCCATTTGAATTTTTTTCCAATATACCTAACTGATTAGAGATGTCGTTTTGCATCGTGCGTATTTTTTTTTGTTCATTTTATGTTGTGGAAAATTTGCATTTTTAATACTCTTTGTATTATCTACCGAAAAGCCGCAACATGTGTATATACACACACACATACATACATACATATATATATATGTATATATATATATATATATATATATATATATATATATATATATGTATATATATATATTATATATATACGGAAGGTACCGAGTTCGAATACGATCGACTACGCAAAAATTATCAAAATATAAAAATATAAAATTATCCTAATATTATCGTGTGAAAGGTAATGACAAACTACTACGCATAACATCATATGTGCGCCAGTAATAATATAGTACACTACAAAAACACGAGAGGCTGCATTGTATCGTGATGACAAGGCGATTACAATCAGTTCTTCTGGGGGGTGTCTACGCTAACGTGATATTTGATTGCCTAGTACGCTACTTACACTGTACAACAAAATATGTATAGGCAAGTAGTCGCTTACATCCGATACAGAGACGGCACTATATATATATATATACATGCAGTCTCACAATTGTATATGAATCTACTAGATTCGTTTTATTTTAATCATTACTATGCATGAAACGAATTGGTTCGTATTAAAAGATATACACGTATATATCGATTACATTCTTCGTATTACAGTTTTCGGCCAGTTTCATTCAAGCATGCTCTGACTTATCCAATGGAATACGTGGTTTTATTCGATATGTGTAATACATCGCATTTTGAATAATTTAGTAATTCGCCGTACTTATTTCACGATACTGATGGTGTATATATATATATATATATATATATATATATATATATATATATATTTAGCAAAACAAAATAAAATCGAAGTTAATCACTAAAAAATTTATTACATAAACACAAATACGAACACGAAGCTTTTCGACTATGAAGTCATTTCAAGCTATTGTTAAAAATGTTACAAATAAACCAAAGATATTACTAAAAAACTTTTATAAATATCGATACATTGAATAGCCAGATATAAAAAATGTTTTTATATTTACTTATTTATTTTTATTTATTGAAACAGATTCTTTACAACAAACGAGAGTACATACGCTCGCTCATAGTGACAGCGCATTAAGCGGAATGAATAATAGTAAAATTAGTAATGGCGGTTCGTATTCGAAATCAAAATTTAACGTTAATGCTCAACTAAACGATATAGCTGGCGGCGGTAGTCGATCTTCTCGAACGTGGAACGGTCAAACGAGCCCGATAACCTGGATGACCGGTAAACAATTTTAAAAAAGTTATTAACGTTTATCAAAATTTTATATTATATTAATGCAATTCTTTCGTATGGAAATAAATTTAGCATCGATAAAGAACGATTATTTAACGACGCGTTCCCATGCAATAAAAACGTGAAAATATCGCGAGGACATCAAAGAAATTACGTGTACATTTATTTAGAATGCGATGAGTTTAAAGAAATAATATTACGGAAAGTTTGAGTTATGAACTCATGTGGTAGCAAACAGTAAAAAATAAAAAAATAAAACTGGGATAATTAAAATATGGTGAAGTTGTAAGAATCTGTACAATAATAGATAGAAATTGTCGAAAAACGCACCGAAAATGAAGGAAGAACAATCCAATATATCAGTAATAAATCTATTTAAAGGAAAAAAAAACAAAATCCGAAAATCAAAATAACTAAGAGAAAATTAACACGAAATTAGTGTGCGAGATATATATATATAAAAGAAAACATTATGAAGTTCCTATAAAAAATATCACCCACACATTGACGCAGATCGATTTTTATGAAAAAGTTCACTTTCTAATATTCAAGTAACGCCAGCAACAACAAATCTATTAAAAGAAGAAAAGTTTGACAATCAAAAGAACTGCGAGAAAATAGAATTTAAATATATATGTATATATGTAATCAAAAAATTAAATGTAGAAAAGTGTGTTACATTTGATGTAAATCAACTTTTATTTCCATTTCTGTTTGCTAGTAGTGGTTAATGAAGTATTTGAGGACTATGTTTAGTACTGGAGATGGCGAGGCCTTATAAGTTATTTGGGAACACAGTACGGAACGGGCTTCCATTACCATCGTTATTTCCTTCTTGCTAGTGAATCCAATATTGACTTCTGAAAACCACCGGTTAACTTGTTCCGTTCCAACTATATAACACTCAGCAATCTCCACCTTAGCCACACATCACTCCGTCATGACCATCTACTCCCAAGTGCCCATTCCTCGGTTTGTTGCCCCTTTTGTTCACCTCCAAAACCCCGCTTTTCTTATTCGCCATATTTTACTACACTATCCTACACTGCACACCTATCGACTCCGTAATCGTCCGCATACTCTGTGTGGTTTCCTCTCTAATAGTTCTTGTAAATAAATAAATAAAGGGAAAAATACAAAATAACAAACTTGCTTCGAAGTGTATGATAAAGATTAAACGTACGAGAGGTATAAATAAATATGAAAATAACTGAACAACCGTATAATTGCAAATAATAACAATAGAATATATTACGAGTACAATAATAGTATAACAAATTATATTTAATCGACGATGTTCGTACCTGGTACACATTGACATAAGTTGCCTGAAATCGATTGATTCGGTTTTTATTAAAGGATTGATGACAATTTTACACTTGGTGAAATATTTGAAAACTCGTGAAGATCCTTCTTGTAATCACGCGTTTCATTAATTTCAACACTAAATGGTAGCTATATACAAGGTTAATCAAATACGGTGGAAAATTACAATCATTTTATATATATATATAATGTCATTGTGTACCGAGTAGTATCGAATGCTTTAGCGATACGGTTGAAATTATGTGTAATGTGTTCTGCGATTCTCTCGATTTGATGAGTAATAAAATGAGTTGGCCTGAAACCAAATTGTTCTTTAGAGAAATAACATTGCGGCAAATAGCGTACTCATTTAGCCTGTTTAAGATAAATTTTTCGGGAAATTTATTTCGATAACTTAGTAAAGTAATAGGTCGTATATTACTGATTTTTGAAGAATCTCAGCTCAATTTTCTAAGTACGTGGATAGTATGCGTATTTAATCATAACATTCAAAATATTGATAAACAATACCTTTCACAGGAAATCTTTTAATTAAAATTTATCACAAAACATGATAAAGTTGTGGTATAACAATGAATACAAAAGTATAGCTTAATACATTGGCGTTCATTGTTTTCCTATACGCGTCGGAATGATGGACTCTATGCATTTGAAATACATTATTAAAGACATTCGATAAGACGAAACTTATCGATACTGAATAAACGAAAAGATTAAACTGGACATATCGTACGATAGAATAGACTAGAAAAGTTTATAATGGTAGAAATGACAGAAAAAAGGAAAAATTCCAACAAGGTACATGAATGAATTCAAAAAGATAGTTGGTTCCGAATCATTAAAACGATCGAGGACATCATGTATACACGCTCGTTTACGATGATCATTAATAGTGTCACGATGTTCGAAACTAATGAAACGGATAATACAAAAGATGATGGAAGATTCATTAGATAACGACCAGCTGAAAAGGGCACCAGAGAAGCTATACTGGCATTGAGATTATGTATTGAAAAAACAAAATCTAAATAGGTGAAGAATTATATATAGTCTATATTTATATAGAGAAGGTATTTGACCACGTAACGTGGGGAGCACTATTCTCAAAATTAGAAGAAATAGAATTAGACTATAGGAGCAGAAAAATAATATGGGAATTATATAAAGAACAAACCGCAGAAATAAGAATCGGCGATTCAAGAGAAAAGGCAAAAATACAAAGAAGAGTAAGACAGGCCTGCCCATTATCGCCCATGCTCTTTCATTTGTTAATAGAAGAGCCAATTAATAAGAAGAAAGAGAACACAAAAGGAATCAAAATAAATAGAGTAAAAGTACATTGCATAAGATTTGCGGATGATATTGCTTTAATAGCGGAGAATGGACAACAGCTCCGACAACAAGTATCAACGTTACAAAAATTTCTAGAAGAAATAAAATTAAAAATAAATAAAAGGAAAACATAAATATTAGTAGTTGAAAACAGGGAAAAGAAAATACGGATAAAAATAGACAAACTCTAGAACAAGTCACTTTAAATATCTAGGAAGTACAGTAACACATAAAGGTAGAAGTGATATCGAAATAAAATCAAGAATAAGCTAAACAAGCTTTTATGGAGAAAAAAAAGTATTATTCGACAAACATATCACTAATAAAAACGTACATATGGAGCATCTTGTTATACGGTTCGGAAACATAACAAAAAATCTTAAGGATCGTTTGGGAGCCTTCGAAATATGGAGTTGGCCCCGTTTAATGCACACCTCATGCACACAGAAGAAAATAAATGTGGAAATACTACAAATGGTAGAAGAAGAAAGGATTAAAAACAATAGAACAATGAAGAAATCGATTTTTGTGACACATTACGCCACAACACCTTCGTGACTACAACGATTGAAGGGAAATTAAAAGGGAAATGAAAAAGAGGAAGAGCCACATGAATAAATCAGATAAAAAAAGAAACGCGAATGAATTATCGAGATTCTAAGAACGAAGCTCAAGATAGATGAACATGGAAAAGAATAGTGGGTTAAGCTATAAAAACAATTATAAGGCTCTTAATAGCAATGATGATGATGTTCGAAGCTGAACGAGGAAGATGGTTATGTATAGCGCGTATATAATGATATAGTTTATAACAATAACAAAAAATTTGAATTATAATCTACGTAATTATTGACGTATTTAAAAAAAATTAGTACAAATTTCAAAATTTCGCCGGAACAATTCTTTAATATGTATTTTTTTTCTTCTAGGAAACGTGCGTATGTCTCCAGAAATGTTATCAAAAAGACCGGGAAGGATAGATTTGTTACCGTTGATACATGAAAAGAAACCGCCAAAACGTCTTGTGGACTTTTAAAAGAATCAAAAAACAAAGGAAAAAATATTTGACCTCGTATATAATTACGTTACCATTTTATTTAGTTTGTAAAATTATTACTTATTACTAATATACTAAATAATTAAATGCATGCGACATTCCAAAGGAAGATAATTGTCAACTAGTAGAATCATTTCAAAAATATTGTACGGCTTTGAAAAATATTCATTTATTCAAATTGAAAAATAAATATTTCTTTTTTTTTTCCAGAGAATAATGCGATTAAATGATAAATTTTTGTTTACCGTATTCCGATAATCAAAATTTCCGATCGTTATCCCGCATCGACTAACGTATTCCTTCGACAAACTTCGAAGCATGTCCGTTTGACAATCCGCTATGTAAATAAATAAATAAATAAATAAATAAATCGTTTATTAAATTAAATAATTAAAATACAGTCGATAAACGTAATTTATAAATACATTGTGTACCGGAACTCGCCTTAGCGCGATAGCTTGCAAGATTAATTAATTAAGATAAGTGACACACGAAAAATATTACAACGCGGGAGAAAAGGGAAACAGAAAATAATATTACATAACGTTCAAACTAACGATTAAGCATTGAAATGATTAATATAACATCGCATTAATAATTAGAACACTATTAGTAAGCGAATGACTTTTATTACAATAAATTATGTTTAATCTATGTTTATATAGATAAACATTAGTTGCCTGGAATCGTAATTACTTATTAACGAGATAAACTCATCATGTATACGGTAATTATCGAATAATTTACTACGCGATACATTAAGACGAGATAATTTCAGAATATTATGCGTATAATCTACACTAATTCGCCATGTATAATTAACGTTAAGCGTATATTAAAAGCTGAATATTTGTTTGTAAGCCTGAACACCGTAACTATTTTTCCCTTTTAAAATGGCGCTTATTTATAGTCATCGAAATTTTCGCAACAAATTCCTTACAATCGGGTGGTAGTTCGAAAAGTGAAACATTCTCGGGAAATGGAATATTACAAGTTTAATATAATAAAATCTATATTCGGGTGTGAAGATTTAAATCCGCGCACAAAACTGAGATTAGTCAGGTGCTAGTTTAGATATTCATGTGTAGAATGGAATCGCATTGATTATATCGTCGAACTTCTTTAAAATTCCCTAGACATAAAAAAGCGTCCTTGTAATTTTGAATAGAATATGAACGTCGGAAAACAATTCGGACAAAGTAATGAAAAATGGAAATAGATATGGTCTACTAATACGTAGAATATTTAATGGTGACATAATTGGATGAACGAAGAGTATTATGTTATATCAAACATATTTAAGAACACAGTTTGCCACGACTAATACAGGATCCTTTAGAGCAGCGGTGGACAAAAGTACTCTAACAATTATGGATTCGAAAACATTCCTTAACGGATAGGGAACCGAACGAAAATGAATTGAGCAACTTCAGGGACACACCTTTTAATTAAATTAAAATTACAGGCTGTTCTGTTTTCTGTGATCCAAATGGATAAGATACCCCGAAAAAGTGCCGTCAAAATATTTTTTAAGAATTTTCTTTTTCGTGATCCATTTAATCAGTTTTTAAGAATAATAGATTTCCCTCGACATTGTTTTTTTCTAAAGTATAGGAATATATATAAATGTTATGAAACTATAATTTATTTATCTATCCATATATATATGTATATATGCGTGACACGCAACACACACACACATATATATATGTATAAAGCCGCTGATCTCGATTTTCTCTCCCATTTACAATTTCTTAAAAATTTACTTTTATCCTATTTTCAATTTCTTAAAAATTTACTTTTATTCTATTTTCAATTTCTTAAAAATTTACTGTGCTCAATATAACGATAATAAGATATATTATGTACGTGCGTTCGAATTAATTAAACGCGGTTATTAAGATTTTCTAGGTAGAACATTTATATCTTATTGTACCATCTTTCCTATTGTTATACCTAATGGTTGTTTTTTGATGTGTCGTACGCGTTGTATAATTATTAATAAAATCTTTTAAAAACTAATGGCACTCGACGTTTTTATTTCCGAATATAGTTATTTATTTTAATGATAACTTTTAAATTGTAAAATTACGTTATTTATATCTATCGTAAATTTATTAAATTCGTTCCGACACATTTTTGGGCGCAATGTTTTTTGTTTTATTTTATTTTAACTTTATTCCGCCTACTTCGACAAAAACCCTCAGTATGGTAAACGGGTACTTTGGATCAAATTTCCGATAGATTTTTCATGAAATACTCATTAAAAATGCGTATTTCATTTACTACGCTTTTTTATTTTTAGAACATGCAATATAATTAGTCTTTACCATCACGATTACTGAGACACTATAATAGAAAATAGGTCATAGACTGATTTACATGATCACAAGCAGACATTGTTGAGGTTTGTGTACATTAATATTATCTCGTGGTAAAATAAAGTACTCGCAACATATGTTTTCGTTTGTTGCATTGGTATTTTCGGGTAAGTAAAAAAAATATTTAAAACACTGAAGCATTAGTGACCTACATTTATATCTCTTTTGAAATTAAATTAATCGTATAAAAAGGAATACGGTTAATAAAGACCATTTTTAAAAGATTTTCCCTAAATGAATTGCTTAATCTGATAATAAATTACTCGTTAATTCGCGGTGTGCAGTGTACTACGAAGTATTTTCTTAAAATTTTTATAAATTATTGTACATATTTTATACATTTGTACATAATTCATTATAGTTACCGAAAAAGTAGTTTTTTTAAACACATTTGTCATTATTTTAGTAGTAAGCAGTTCGGACGACTAAAAATATTCATCCAAACTGAACTGCACCACATGCACAAACCCTGATTTTAATTAATAATGAAACTATAAATAGCTGCAATTGTAATAACATTCATTTAAAACACATATTAGCAATGCTGCTCAATGTCCCACGAGGCAGATTGCCAGCAAATTTAAAGGGGCAAAAATTAATATTTAAGCAAAAACGTTAAAATAATTTTTCATTTCTGAGCAAAATGAACTAGTACATTTTATTTTATAAATTAGTATATTTAGCACAAAATATTAATAAACTTTAAAAATTTTAAGATTTCATAATTTGTTTCAGTTGATTAAACTTTCCTACAATTCATTTACAAGTAAACGTAATTATATTGTTTAAAATTCAGTAAAATGTCAACGCTCCTTTCGTTTAAATATTCATATAAATATGACATGTCGTTTTCATATTACTGTGGTACGAACATATAAGGAAATATGTATTATTCTGGTAATTATAGTAAGCACATTTGAAAGTATCAAAAATTGTTAACGAACTTATTAGTAATTTACCGTTTTTCGATATTTTTAACCATACCGACAAAACTCGTTATCCAATATTGAAATGAACGCAAAATAAACGTTAAAACTTCAATTAGGCATTTAAGGTTTTAACTTTGATATGAATACTGAATAAGAAAATATCTGAAGAAATGAAGATGTATAATTTAACCAAAATTGTATAATTAAAATTACATAAAAGTATATGTTAAATGATTTTGTATTTTTGAATCATTTTTTGTTATTTTTGATTATTCACTACATTTTACTATAATTATTATGTGTGAATTTACCTTTGTATAGAAAAAACAAAGATTTTAGGTGTTTACTCATCGTGCAAATCCTAAAAATATTGCATGGAGCGCAAGTTTTAATCTTTAAGACACCGTTATTAGTGTAATTTAATTACTCTATCGCAAAATATGGCATTTGATTTTAAAAAGGAAGAGGATGTAAAGCAATATTTAGAAAATATCGCTGTTGAATATAGATTTGGATGTTATACTGAAAAAAATCCTGAAGGTGTGTATTTTATAACATTAAAATTATTTTATTGACTTTTTACTGTATAAAGATTGTATTGTTTCGAAATAATTTACGAATAACGTTATTTACCTATTCGTTAATCGTAAAAGGTTTTGTTTTTTATATATCAACTATCTTTCGTAATGAATTTTAGCATGCCACTTGTTGGGAATGTATTTTGCCGCGATAAAGAAAGATTTAGAGAAAGCCTTAAAGGTGTATAAAGTGAACTGTGACAATTATAATTGGGGCCCTAGTTGCTACAAATATGCATATTGGATGAATACTAAACCGGAAAATAAGAATATTGCTAATCAGCAGGTATAAATTCATTATCGATATCACTATTTTGGTAAAACAACATAAAAATCTAACCGTCTTACGCTATCGAAAAGAATACACGCACGTATTTATTTCTATTATTGTCAATATCACTCATATATTGAGTTATATGAATTTCAAATATTTAACAGAATGGAAAAACCAAAACGGTTAATATAACTATTGTAATTTTTCCATTCTGTTAACATAAATGCTTGAAGTTCATCTAACCCAATCCATGACAGTATGAAATACGTTATTTTAAATGTTTTTTTTCTTACATTAGTATTTTTTACAACTAAAAAGTTAATGAGTGAAATGAATTGTACATTCGGAATGATGTATTATAATCTGCGCGAAAAGTATGTAATATTTTAACGTGTAACGCGTACATTTCATCTTTTATATTAAGTTGCAAATATAGTGTTCTAATTAAAAAAAAATTAATAAAAAACAAAGAGCGGGAAACTAGTAAAATAAAATTGTCAATTATATTTGTTAGCATTCTAAAAAAAAACCGTGAATTTCGTAACATTTTATTTTTACAGGTTATTGACTATTTTCAAAGAGGTTGTGATATTTCAAATCCCGCATATCCGAAATCTTGTTATTTTACTGGTGTGAAGCTGGGAAGGCAAGCTGAACTGATGACGGAACAAGAAGGAAAAAAAGACAAGTATTTAAAAGTGAGTATTTGAGTTGCTCCTAATGTAAACACGTGTTATATTAATATTTTAACGTATACCGCTATTCGATTTTTAGTAGGTTTATTATTTTCAGATATTTTCTTTTTGCTTTGTGTGTATTCGTAAATGACTTATTGACAAAATTTGTCCGGTTTGTAAATTAATATGTTGGATTTCTGGTAAACATTTGGCGATTTAATACTCTCATATTAATAAAATTAACTAATATGAATTAATATGAAGATATCGATAGTTAACTTTTTCAATTCTTAAATTAATTTAAGTATTATAACATCATGATTTTGCTCGAATAGACAAATCATTATTTAATACTCATACTATGGTTTGCGTCTGGACTTTTATTGACAACGGCTTAAAGTGAGTAACTGTTTATTTTTTCCCATCGTGTCTAGATGAACTTGTAATGTGAAGTATACATAATTACCTATGAATTTACAACAATACAATTTGCTCTTAAGATATAAATACATTGTTTCTAATTATGCATGTTATATGATTCTTTTTTTATATATTTATTCTATCAATGTCGCTTGCGGTAGGTAAATTTTCTATCATTGGAACTTTTTTGAATTCAATCGTCATGCTGATGCATTTACAATTATTGTTCGTTTGAAACACATTGCCAAAGACGATATACTTAGAAAGTAGCACATGCCTAGGAAAATAAAAACCTTATAATTTCTAACTGGAAAATTTATTAAAAAAACCAAACCCGATAAATGAGTTTATTATTATCGGATTTAAGTTATAATAAACTTAGCATACAGTGAAATGATATTTTCAGTATTCTAAGGACTTATTGATGGAATTTATCAATTCGTAGGGAAACTATAAATACAGAAATATGAAATACTCCGAATAATATATGTTTATACTTCTTGTATCTGTGTTTTAAGGACTTATAATCATTAGCTATATTATTTATAATCATAATGTCGGACAGAGCGCAACAATCAAAGAATTTAGTTGCATGTTCTTTTCGATATCACTGATGAATGGAAGGAAATCATGAATTGATTTTAATGCGTGTGTAGTGCGGCTTATTTAAGATGACTCTAAAGCGATGATTTTAAATTCATTTGAGTTTCTTTAAATTAGTATGGCTGGTCGAACACTAATTTGTTCTAGGAAAAGACTAGTGCCATCGCAGTTAATCGAATATAACTTTTTTCTTTACTAACCTAATCTTCTACAATGTTCTTCTCGACATGTTTCCTTCTCGCAGTAATTTTTGTTTAAATTTTACAAATTATCAAGTGTTTTGTCTTATTTATTTTTCTCCTAAAATCTCGTTATCGTTAATTTTATTCGTTTACCTGCTAATTTTGTACGACCGTTTACGACGTTATATTTCACAAGGTTCGGTTTTGTTTCGATCTGTTTTGTATCAGCAATCTATGTTTTGGTCTCAATATAAAGCAATAACTGACTACGAGAATCAAACGTAAAAAATACTATTTATTTCCACATTCCCACCAATCGTAGCGATAATTTTTCTCTAGTGCTTGCGGAGTGTCTTATATAATATCTATTGGTTTCCCGCTAGAGGAATGCTAATTATAACATTAAACATTTTTTTACTCATACCACCATAACTTCCTTCTCGCTATCAAACCCAATGTTGGCTTCCGGAAACCACCTGTCAATTTATCCCGTTTCAACTGTATATAGCACTCAGCAGGCTCCGCCTTAGTCACATATCACTCTCTCACGACCATCTACTCCAACGTACTAATGCCCCTGCTTTTTGCCCCTTTTGTTTACTCCCAAACCCCTCTCTTATTTACCATGTTTTATTATACTGCTCTACTAAAATTCAACCTCTATTGATGTAATAGCCTCGGTAGTTACACACGACACTATAAAAATAAGAATAAAATAAAAATAATAAACCTTTTTTATCTTTACCTATACTGAAAAATGAGCTCAGTCTACCGCGGTTATGTTTATAAATTTTCCCCATTTATTCGGTTTAACACACACACACTATAAATTTATATATATATATATATATATATATAAGAAATTAAAACAAAAATGAACAAGTATGATACAATGAAGTTAAAAAAAGGATCTGAATTTAAGAACAAATTGGAGACTAGAAATCTGGAGAATTGGGAACAATTAAAATAGGTATTGATTCAAACCGCTAAGGAAACACTTAGCTTAACAAAAGTAAGAAAACATTCGTGGTGGAACTATGAATGTGAAGAGGCCGTTATAAAAAGACAACATGCATGGAAAAAGTGGAATGCAGATAAAAGCGAAAATAATAAGACATATTTCATAGTAACGAGGAAAGAGATAGGGAAGATTATCAGAAATGTGAAAAGAAAATATCACAGTGATCGGCTATGTAAAATCGAACAAGATTTCCAGAAGAATAACACAAGAGATTTCTATAAAACATTCAAAGAAAGTGTAAAGAAATTTATATACCCGTGTCTTATGTTCAAAGACAAAAATCAAAAGATGGCATTTAGTAACAAAGAAAATTGTAAAATATTGGCAGAATATTTTGAAACGCTACTGAACTGCGAAATCCCAACACTGACCTTCACTTTTAAAGAAGGGGATAGGAATCACGATTCTGTACCTCCAGATAAGGGAGAAATTATTAACATAATTAAATCTTTGAAGAATAATAAGGCTCCAGGGGAGGATACAATAATAGCAGAGTTATGGAAAAATTCGAATAATAAATGCCAAGATAAATTGGTTGAAATAATCAAAAATATTTGGGAGACAGAAATAATTCCCCAGGACTGGACCAACGGCATTGATACATCCATTACATAAGAAAGGAATACAGACAGATGTGAATAATTACAGAGGTATATCGCTGTTACCAGTTACCTATAAAATACTCTCTAAGGCAATACAAACTAGAGCAGAAGAGCAGCTAGATACACAAATTGGTGAATATCAGTGTGGATTCAGAAAACAGATCATGCGTTGAACAGATTTTCAACCTGAAGTCATTAATGTTGTATTTGAAGAAAAGATCCAAAAAATATGTAATAATGTTTATTGATTTTAAAAAAGCTTATGATTCAGTAGATAGAACAGTATTGTTTAATGTCCTCAAAGAATTTGGTCTAGATGAAAAAACCACAAGTTTAATAAGAAAAACGTTAACAAACACATACGCTAAAGTGAAAGTTTGGTCAAGTGTTAAGAGTTAATAAATTCAAATATCTGGGAGAATTCATCGAGCAGAATGCATCAGAAAAAGAAGCAATCAAATACAGGATCGATCGAATGAAAGCAGCGTTTTATTTAACAAAAGAAATATATAATAAGAAATTTTTATCAAGAAATGCTAAACTGCGACACTACACAACGGTGATCAGACCAAAGCGGAGAGCCTAAAAGTGAACCAAAAAAGATTAAATGAACAGCTTGAAATCGCAGAAAGAAAAATCGTGAGAAGAATAATAGGACCAGTGAAACAAGGTGAAAAATATATAAAACGAAGTAATCGAGAAATATATCAACATGTGGAAAAAATTACTGCAGCGATCCGGAAAAGAAGAATACGATTTTATGGACATATGCAATGGGGTCTTTATAAATAAATAAGCGTCGTTTAAATAATTCTTTATTAAATATTTTATAAAATTTCAACGAGTCTATACTATTAGAAACATATACGTATATTTGAATATTTATAATTTCTCCATTACGTTACATTGAGGCTATGTTATCCGATCGTATAATTATTTTTGAACTATTAAACTTTATTTAGACGGTTTCTACTAAACGAACGTCTTGTCATTGGTAACTAATATCCCAAGTGAATAGTTTATATCAGTATTCGCGTCTGTTTAATTTTAAATGAAACATATATCTTCAAATGTATTTTCTCTTATGTCGGAATATTTCACTGCCGACAATATCGATGATAGAAAATTAATCTTTTCGAGTTTCATATA
This sequence comes from Coronaproctus castanopsis, assembly GCA_032883995.1. NCBI lineage: Eukaryota > Metazoa > Arthropoda > Insecta > Hemiptera > Monophlebidae > Coronaproctus > Coronaproctus castanopsis. Next base: position 90,162,096 of record CM065052.1, read on the forward strand.
AAAATTTGGTATTTTAAATTATAAATTTTTCCATCGATTAAAAGTTTTAAGAACGAGTAAAATTGAACTTTACGAAAATATAAATGAGATTTCGGTATTATTATATATATTTTTTTTATGCTCACTATTTTATATACGCTGTATTATAAATGTGACCGCTTAAACATATTTTATTGAAATGTGTTTTAACATGTATTGATTTATAGATATATATTTATTTTAATTTCTTAATTTAAAAATAGTCGCAAGTTTTTAAATAACTAAATTATTAATAATAATATTGTTGATGGGTTTAAAAAAATCATTCATTCCTCAGACTACAAAAACACTATTTTATATCTTTATTTTGAAAACAGCTAAAATTGTTTAACATTAATTTTTAGTAAGCATTTATAATTCCTGCATTATTATTTCCATTTAATAGTAACGTTTATCATATTACTACACATTTTTCAGATTGTTTTATGCTACAGACATTTTAAAGTAACATCTGTAAGATTTTACTTTAAAAAGTTGTTATTTTATTTATTATTAGAATGTTTACTAATATTAAACGTCATACTCTATGTTGGTTGGTTTTATTTTTTATTTTTTGTGGGAAAAATTGTAGTGTAAAATTATTCTAAAATATTTTGTGAACTTTATATTATTTTGAAAACACGATTATTCGTTACAGTTATGTTAAGTTGAAGCATATGAAAATGTTGATGTTTGAAGTAACACGCTCTACTATTTGAACGTGCATGTTTGTTTTGTTATCTATTTTCATAACAATCGTATTTTATTCGTTATTTATTTGTCCTCAGTATTTTCACTTACCTCGTAGTTTGTTTTATTTTTTATCTCGCCTTCCTTTCGGTATGTTTATAATTCGTAGTTATAACGAATTAATTTATGCTATTACAAGATGCTTAGTCATTTATTTTATACTTTATACAGAGAAAATAAATATAAAATTATGAGTCAATTAAATGATTATGTAATATAAGGCTGTATGTTTGTATCTTTCATAATGACGGCGCTTTCGGAAAGCTACACATTGAAATAAATCTAATTTTAGTGAGTTTAGTTATTTCAATATTTATCATGTTTTTAGTGTTCTTATTTTTGTAAATCTTTGTTATCCGGAAATCCATCCTTTGACTCATCTTTCCGCTTCTTTTCTTTTACAGTATCATCATCATCATTATCGGCTGCTCGCTTCGAGCATCGTGACACTATAAATCTTCTCTTATTAGTCACACGGTATTGACGAGATGACAACTATTTTTTGAATTCTGTCTATACATATGTCGTTGGGTGTCTGATTTTTTTCGATGACTTTCTGTCATGTTCATTTTCTCTTGTTTTATCCTGTAATACGATACGTCCGGGGCTAATGTTATTCGTTTTAGTCCACCTTGACTTCTTGAAGTATGTGCGAGTTAGTTTTTTCGCAGCCCATGGCACCTTACAATTTGTCTCACGCAATACGTTTCTAAATCGTTAATACGTCGAATATTCTTTTTCGCGGTCCAGCATTCTAAAAGAATCCCCGGTGTATTCGTGAGATTTATTTTTTGCACATCTCATGGCTCTTTACATAATTTTCGTTAGTAATGATAGCGCTAACGAAATATTTGTTAATTTGATTTATCCCTTGTTTTTTGTTTATTTAATTTTTAAAAATAATATGCGATAAAATTTAAGTGTATGCGATGTGAGGGTAATAGTTCTTATAATATTTTGTATTTTCAGTATTCATGCAACAATTGTCTGATAATATTCCTCGAATTATATTGTATCCTTCGATATCGCCTGTATCATATTAAATAATTAAATAATAAAATTATTAATTTTTGTATTTATTTTGTCGAAATAATTTTTAATACATTGTTATAAAGAAGTCGCGATAGCCCAGTTTCTTGTAGGTATACATACATACATACATACAATGTATTTATGTATGTATGGGTATGTGTGTTTATTAAAGAAAAAACAAAACAAATAATACGTATATATAAAAATAATAACAGTGATTTCATGAGTATTTTTTGTGTACATCTCTAATGAAATATTTGCTAATTTGATTTCTAAATCGTTTATTTTGTTGTTGTTGATTTTTTGAAAAAAAAAAAGTGATTCATAATAAAATTTAGGTGTATGCGATGTTATGTAAGTAATAGTTATATAAACCTTATAATATTTCGTCGAGTCAAATTCCATCCTTCGATATCGCGTGTATCATATTAAATTAATTCGTTTTTTATTTAACAGGCGCTTACTTTTTAACAATGCTGTCGAAATAATACTTTTTAATAGAATGTTGTTATTAGGTATTTGCGATAGTGCAGGTTCTTGTAAATCTACGCGCGCGCACACACACACACACACAAAATGAAAGAACGCAATAGTGGTTTTAAATTCATCGTGTAATTTGTACACAGGCTATGGAATATATGGATAAAGCTTGTACGCTTCGTAACGGTCAGGCATGTTTTAATTTGAGCAGCATTTACTTTACCGGAATTCCGGATGCGGATGTAACCAAAAATATGCAAAAAGTATACGAATACGCGTTGAAAGGTTGCGAAAATAAAGAAATAAACTCGTGCATCAATTTAAGCGTTATCTTTGCCAAAGGCGAAGGTGGTTTCGAAAAGAATTTGGAATTGTCCAAAAAGTACAAAGATATCGCTACCGAACTATACAAACAAATGTCCGGCACGGCTGGAGGATTATCGTTCGAACAAGGAATTGATTAATTGTTCTCGTTGTTGTTTTATAGTTACTGTTTGCTATAATAAGTTGACGACATTTATCGTCGCGAACAGAGTAATTTCATCTTGACGAATTAACTGCACGCGCATAGTTAGTAATAATCGTTGTTTTCTTAATTGCGATATGATTATTCGGATTAATTAATTATTGATGGAAACAAATGCTGTCAGTGTGTTATAGTATAGGGAGCGATATATGAAAAAACTTATGAATTATGTTTATATCTCTGTATATGTATATAAATATAAATGTTGTGGAGTTGATAATATATTAAAATTGAATAAAAATGGTTAAATTTTAATCAAAGCGTGTAATAATTATTTTTTTTTGTTTTATATTTTATTCTAGTTTTGTTTTGTATAAAAAAATAAACAATAAAATTTTGTACACACGACTTTTATAATTAATATTTAAAAATTAAATATATATACCGTAACGATAATAGTTTAGGTCATGTATATCCACCAGTTAACTAGTTGATCAGGACCTTCTTTAACATCTCTCTCTCTTTCTCTTTCTCTCTCTCTCTCTCTCTCTCTCTCTCTCTCTCTCTCTCTCTCTCTCTCTCTCTCTCTCTCTCTCTCTCTATAAAATATATATATTTATCACGAAAAGTTATACAAGGCTCATATTTATATATGTGTGTGTGTATGTTTGTAGTTTTGTATATATGTTTTGAACACATATTTATTGAAAAATAATTAAATTTTCTCCATATATACAGAAAATGTTCACATATGTATGTATATTAATTCTATATACTTCCTTAGTTCGTTCGCGTTTGGAATTCGGTACGTTAATTTGGAACCCTGCGTCCGATGATTTAATAAATAGAATTGAAAGTGTACAAAATAGGTTTTAAGTTCCTGCAGTATAAACTTATTAGGTCAGGTTATTTGTATTTTCACTATGAAAAATTTCTTCGTCAGTTACATATGTGTAGTTTACAAGGGCGGAGAAAGAAATGGCGCTTCGTTTCCTGCACAGTTTGATCCATGGTAAGATAAATTGTCCCACTCGATTAGAAAAAATTGATATAAAAGTTTCTGTTTTGGCGTTCGTTCCACGTGTACACTGGCAGTATAGTTTGAAAAAAACTAAACAGTATGCATGCTCCCCTTTATATTCATTATTTATACTATACAACAACCTAGAGAAAAAATATCCCGAATTAGATATAGGTATTTCACAATGATTCTGGAGAATTCTTACAAATCGTTAAGGGTTTAATAGCGTGAAGTTGGGTCACCCTGTTTCATCTAAGTGATAATATTATGCGTGTGTGTGTGTGTATGTTAGAATGTATCTATCCGAGTGTGTTCTTGCATATATATTTATTATGTTTTCGCACCAATGTGAAAGTATGGATTGCGTGTATGTGTATTTGATAGATTTAATGTATGTGTATGTATATATGAGTGTGTAATCTTTTAAGTAAATAAGTATTAATAATTTCGTTGCACGCGTAGGTGTACGGTATATATTTTTTTTTGTACTATGCTGTGCAGTAATTGGCGAAAGCTGTTATACTGGCGTACTGTAAAATTTAAATATATATATATATTGTTTATACGCATGTGGTCAGTGGTATAGCCAGGGGTGGTTTTGGTGGTCTGAACTCCCCTTGGAATCAATCTGATAATCAGAAAATATATACTCGTTGTTAAATGCGGTTTTGCATTTGTTACACCTATTTTTTTTCATTTATTTTATTTAATTTTTGAAGTGAATAAATATCTCCATCTGTCCTCAATAACATAGTGACGTTAGATATTTCTGCTGTCTATTGCTTCTAATAGAATTACATATTCGACGTCTAATAAGTATAAAAATAATTGATAAGTTGGATTGCTTAACGCTTGGGGTTCAACCTATTTGAATTTTGGTTATTTACTTAAAATCCAATTTAACTCGGGTTCAGTGTTATAATTTAGTTTTGTTTGAACCCCCTCTTCAACCAAGTTTGGCTACGCCATTGCATGTGGTTATGTATGTATTTGTTCAATTTCGTGTACTTTTCAAATTTATATTGTAAGTATAAGATAATAAACGGGCGACTTCTTAGAAATTACTTTTAGTTTTGAACTTTTATTTATAGATTTAAAAATGTCTAATACGTGAAGTAGGTAAAACGTTCAGTCCTTTTAATTAACAACTATAAATAAATAAACGAATGACCATTAAACGTTTTTCGTTGTTTGAATGTAAAATTGAAACCTAATCGATTGGTCGCTGCAGGCGCCTACACACACAAAAAAAAACGATCGATTCTATTTTTTTTTAAAATGTTAATTATTTTCGACTAATTACACCGACGATTAATCGAAACAACGACGCGATCTATTTAAGCGGGGTTTTTCCCTCCTTCATTTTATTATTATTAATATATTTGTTATACGAGTTTCAAGATAAACCAAAGAACTTCGAGTACTTTCACATAATAATAATAATAAACGGACGAATAATAATGTAGTCTCGTATTAGTCGCGTCAGTTCATTGTGATGACCTAATTGCTCAAGAGTGTAACGTGATGTAACTTCAAAATTACTTAGAAATGTGTTAGAATAATAATTTGTCTAGTAAAAAATTCCATAATTTATGTTAGCTTAATTTAACGTATCGTGCTGCTGATGCCAAATGAAATGTGCTAGGTTAAGTCCTTTGCTAAGTATAAATTTTTAATGTAATTTCGATGTTAATAACTGAAAAGTTATAATGTTGGGGCCGAAATTATATATAAAAAAAGGGAGGATAAATGTGATTACGAAATTTACCAGCAAGAACTTCGATAACATAAGAAAAATACAGAACACGATCTAAATTTAAAACTGACAGAATTCTCAAACTATACGGATGCAAATGCTGTACCTTTAAAAATAGCATTCTGAATCGTTTGACAGCATTTGAGATTAAATGAAAGTGTGGTAGATGAAGACTAGCATGAAGGGGCCCGGTCCGTATCACGTTCTCGCTGTGCACCTTGGTATTGCTTATATCTATGAGCAGTTAAGAATAAGGGAACCCATCTGCGAATTGATATACCTCGCACTTTAAATGAGCTAATGTCAGGAAGAAAACAACGAAACAGCTCTTCTAGGAGCTATCAGACAAAAGAGCCTTTAAGGATCCCACAAATTAACGTTTAAGAAATCAGTGGAGCTAAATGTGAAGCGATCCAAAAACTAGCAGAAGAAACAAATGCAAATGTATTATTACTACATGTGATCACACAGCGGACAAAAAATAGCTACGAACGACAGCAAAAATACATGGTTTTACAATTGCATCAGCAGTAGGCGATCCCAAACATGGTTATACATCAGCTGGAGATACATTAATGCAGAACGTAGAAGCTCAAGAATATGTGTCGCAAAGATTCAAATTAGGAATTTGTTGATAGTTAATATATATAAACCTACAGAGTCGAGTGGAATAACATCATTAAACTAAAGAGTAGACTAGTCGTCATAGTAGGAGACTTTAATAGCCCTCATACAATGTAAGACTATCAAAAAGATAGTAACAATGGATAAAAATTAGTTTCATGAATAAAGGTGGAAAATCTCCATCTTTTACCTGGAACCTTCCTCTTGACAAGATGGAAAAGAAGTACCAATCCAGAACTCTGGTTTGTTACTAAGGACAAGGGTAGGTAATCAATACCATTAAAGAAGTACTTAGCCAATTTACAAAAAGCCAGCGTAGACATGTATTAATACAAGTAGGCTTTACACTTTCATCAATAAAATCTAAAGAGGGACCAAGATGGAATTTTAAGATGGCAGATTGGAAACAGTTCACTAAAACTCTCGATGACAGTATAAGATGGATCAGACCATATATAAAAAAAACTATGGCAGATTTCAAGGGTTTGTAATTAGCTGTGGAAAGGAATGTATACCAATAGGTCATAAAACAGTATATTCCAGAAACGCAACAGTCGTACAAAAAATACCGGCAGGCAGAAAACTAGGACATAGCAAATGAACTTTTTAAAGCTCTAGACCCAGAAAGGGGGGATAAATGGTCAACACTAATGGAAAACCTCGATTCCAGGAAAACTAGCCACATGGACTTTCTCAAAGATCTAGCCTCACTACTTTTTAATTTATATATTTCGGATCCCTCCCGCAAAATCCAGGAAATTTATCTATGCGGATACATGGATCTCGCTATATAAGATACGAGCACAATTGAAATAAAACAAAATTCGTAACAAGACTTGGATATCATGGCGGGATATATTAATGGAGGCTTAAACTAAATCTAAAGAAAACTGTAACCTCATATTTTCATCTTGATACTCGATTTGCAAGGATGGACACCTTAACATCGTGCTCATTGGCGAGGTTTTAAAATAGAATAATCCAAGATATCTCGGAGTAGTCTTGGATAACTTACGTTCCGCCAGACTCTGGGGGCACTGCAGCAAAGATAAGAACACAAAATAACATCCTGCATAAACTGACTGTACATGGTGGAGCAAATACCATGGTACTTAGAACGTCAGCTGTGTCCTTGGGCAGCCTCTGTCTGGTTAAATAGCGTACATGTAAAGAAGGTGGATGTAGAATTAACTACAACAATAAGGATAATCTCAGGAACAGTAAAATCTGTCTGAATGAAATGGCTTCCAGTGCTGCGTAATATTCCTCCACTACATATAAGAAATGAAGAAGCCTCAAAAAATGAATAGTCAAAGTATGTAATAGCAGCTCATCTACCTATTAAATCAAGATACAAACGCGCCCAAACGGCTTAAATCCAGGAAACCAGTCTATGAAACAGCTAAAGAGTTTATCGAAAAATATACACCAGCTCAAGATAAGTGGTACAAACTGTGGACTAGGAAAGATATAAATCCCATAAATTGATTCTCAACAATCTCCTTAGGATTCAATTTACTAAGGAAGCAATGAGTTAAGCTGAAACGGTTGAGGACCCAACATGGAATAAATAACTATATGTTAAAAAAAAGTGGGGATTTAAAGACAGCATATGGACCATATCCTGAATAAGTGTCCGACGCGTGCGTTAGCGGATGACAGGAAGTCAGAGATCTTTCGAGTACAGCTAAGGAATGGATAAAAAACTTGGACATGAAATTATGACAAATAGTTTAGAGACACATGCTTATATTATGTACTAACGAAAAAAATTCTGCAAATAATGAAAGCGATCGGATGAATTTATCAACAATGTGAAAAATGGAACGTGAAGTATTTCGGTAATTTAATCCCATATACTTCTTATTACAGATTATTTTACCTAGAAAAGTAATTGGCAGGGGAAAAATTGGCCGAAGGAGATACGTGTTATAAAATTATTTGCGGGAATGAATCTGTTAGTCCATGCAGCTTGTAGGGTTAAAATATTCAAAATAGCGTGTGTGTATATATATATATATATATATATATATATATATATATATATATATATATAAAGTAAACACAAAAAAGGATATAAACTAAAAACTCAGTACGATCGTTATAATTTTAAGAAAATTTATTAGTAATTTTTATACTATTAAATTAATTGTTTAAAAAAGAAAATTTATTAGTCATTTTTGTAAAATTAAGTTAATTTTTTACTTTTTCGAACAAAAATAAATGTAATGTATATAATTAATATAATTTATATTATTTTAACTACGTGACTTAATAAAATTGACAATTAAACTCCGCGATATTCGGTTTTCGTCAACTCGCTGCTAAGCGAAGGTTGCCCCAATTTTTTCATCTTTAAGCTGGATATCCACGTTCGCAGGGATATGATCTAACCATCTTAAATTCTTTACTGTTTGTAATTCTGTTTTATTTAAATATATATATCTTCTTCTTCACGTGCTATCCGATTTGGGTATTACTTAGTCACCATGCATGGACTCACTATCTGATGGAAAGAGTTCCGATCTTTTGACGCTCTGATTAGTTCCGCTGCAATCTGAATTCGAGACCATATTTTGTTGTCAAGCAAGAGATCCTTGTTCTTCCCGGTTTTCTTCTACCATCGACCATTCCCATTAATGTTATCTGTAAAAGGTGGTATTTCGATCCTCGCATTATGTGTCCCAAAAAAGCAGTTTTTCATCTTTTTAATATAGTTATTAGTATCCGGCCAGTTCTCGTCAGTTTTAACACTTCTTCATTCTTAGTTTTACTTGTACACTAAATTTTCCATATTCTTCTGTAACCCCACATTTCGAACGATAAGATGCGCTTCTTTCTTTTAGCGTCCAAGTTTCATATAAAGGTACTGACTACACGTAACAACCTAAAACCTTCGTTTTGATATCTAAGCTTAATTTTCGGTTACAACAGTTCGAGCTCGTAATTATCTCTTGTAATCCAACTGCCTAAATATTTATATTTATTTACTCGTTCAATTTAATTCCCATTGAGAAATAACTTTTTATTCGTAACTGTTTGGCCGGAAGCTACGATGAATTTTGTTTTTTTAATGTTTCATGCTCAAAAATTGCTTACGAATATATGTTGAAGAATGTTGAAGACGGTACACAACCTTGTTTAGCTCCATGTCGTATTGGTATTTGCGCAGTTAATTGATCATCTATTAATAGGCTGGCGTGTTGTTTTTTGTAAAGAATTTGTAAGAATATTAAATCTGTCTGGTTAATCCAATATTACTAACCATTTTAAATAATTATTTGTGTCGTACTTTATCGAACGTCTTATTATAATCTATAAAACATATATACATAGTTTTGTGAAAATCTAGTTGTTTTTGTTTTCATGCAAAGCGGCGCTTCTCTAGTTCGTATTCCATTACGAAAACCAACTTGGCTTCTCATCTTATGTTTTTTTTTTCGCAAAATTTGAAATATTCCCGATGAATTATTCGCAAGAAAAGTTTCAGAACGTGACTAATACGGCTTATTGGTCTATGATCGTCGCATTTATATGCATTACGAGTTTTTGTTATGGTGATGAATACTGATTCTAATCAATCTATGGGTAAGATCCCACTTCTATATATGGCATTGAAAAATTTAGTTACTTTCCGTATTGCCGTAGGACCTAATAGTTTCAATACATCAGCGTGTATATCATCTGGTCCTGCCTCTTTGCGAGCTTTGACTTGCTTGATTGCAGTTTCCACCTCGGATTCTAAAGTTGGTATCCATTTCATCTTGGGTGTTATCTCTTCTTGATCTTTAAATATAGTTTTACATGTTCTTCTCACGTTTTTATTTTGTCTATAGCTCCTGTAATGATATTTCCATTATGCATCTTAAGGATAGTTGTGTGTGTTTTTTTTATATGTTATTTCTCTAATTTTCTGATGGATATTAAATTCGTTATGTATCCTTTGTAATTCTTCAATCTCTTTACATTGCGCAATTAACCATTCTTCCTTTGTCTGTGCTATCCTCCGTTTAATGGTTCTGTTAATTTGTTTGTATTCGGATGCATTGTTCTTTTTTTCTTCTCTGCTCCATCAAATCAAATATTTTATTAGTAATCAATTTTTTATACTGCCTGCCGGTGTAATTAGTAACATGTTCTTTCGTCACTTCATTGAGGGCAGATTTTATTTGCCGCCATTCCTCTTTAACATTGTCAGTACTTTTCACATTTTCCAGTTTATAGTTTACTTCTCCTGTTACCTTTTGATTAGTTTCTTGACAATGCAATAATGGTAGATCTAGTTTTGTCGTTTGAGCCTCCTGATTTTTTTTAACTCTTACGCGTATCTTAGCGTGCAATAGAATACGATCTGTTCTAGCATCAGCGCTTGGCATGGTCTTTGCTGATAATACACTGTTTCTAAACCTTGTGTTCGTTATTATGTAGTCAATCTGATTACGAACAATTGTCCCAGGTTTATCAGCAGGGAATTTCCACGTATATAACCCCCTCGCTGGTAGTTTGAAATAAGTATTTGTAATACATAGTTCATTTTGTTGGCAGAACTGTATTAAAGTATCTCCCTGATATATATATATATATATATATATATATATATATATATATATATATATGTATAGTTGTGTATGTACATATGTGTCTGTACGTGTTATAATATTAGTTATTTCTAGATTCGTTATCTGTAATAGATTTCTTTCATCATTTTGTCAATAGGTGCAAATGAATTATTCATAATCTCTTATTGCTGTAAATATTATTTAATGACTTAAAATTGTATATGCGTTAATGTAATATAAAAAAGGATAATTTATTGTAACGTACGAACACATTTAGAGAACCTAGCTTATTTGCGTTAATCAATTAAGCAGTGTATATCTATTATAATTAAAACAGAGCATGTCCTGACACAGACAACGTATTAGAAGAACGACAAGTTGGCAGGCACTGATTTGAAACGAAAACAGCGTCTAACCCCCTCGCGACAGCTGCTACTATAGACTTTATACTACGAGTGGATGAAATCGGAAAATTAGCTTTAGAATCATCACATTTTAACATTTTTTGAATACAAAATGTCGTAGTTGTCCTGAAAGTAATCATGAAAATGAATAAAACACGATACAGAAGTTAGTTTCTGATCGAATAAATGCTCTTTCAAATACATTTGCCGGAACGACGTGTCTGATATTAGAAATTAATCGTACTACGCATAAGTGTAAGTAATAATTTGACGCAGTTTCGATGGACGAACAGTATGACAGGTCATAAAATATATAACATCGATGTTTACATAAGATTAATTCGAAAATTATCGTAGAAAATATTACGGTATTACTCGCATACATGCTTCTTAAATTAATAATTAATTAAGCTACATCGATAAAGTAAAGTTATAATTTTCATTAAATATCGGACCGAGATTCGAATAAGGGAAAATTCTGAAAAACTGAATTTACGTAATATGTCGACGTACATACATTTATTGATTTACGGAAACGTACGCGACACGATTTATCTGTAACAATTTTGGGCCAATAGTTGGTGACGCAAAAGGGTATGTCACTCACACAATCCAAAATTTAGGCGCTTGTAGTAGTTCGTACGCCGATAAAAATAAATACTCAGTTCCACTTGGACGTGTACATGTTGTTGATCTAGATTTTGCGTTTGTTCGAATGTTTGCTTTCAATCAAAAAATTTGGAGTACATTTGATTAAGAATGTATATATGTATGTGTATATATATATGTGTGTGTGTGTGGATGTGTGCATATATACATGTATGTATGTGTGTAAAAATATTTCTTGTCAGTATGAGGAATGTTTTAACGATGTGTTTTAAGTTAAGTTCGGCAGTTACCTCTGCTTGTCTTTACAGCATTGATGAGATCACTGAAGTTACTCCATTACTGCTGTTGAAACTGAATTTTTACGTTGGATATCGATTACACAGTTTCAATTTATATCATTTTAACTGAATTACGGAATTAATATCAAACCACTCATTACATTATATATATATATATATATATATATATATATATATATATATATATATATATATATATATATATACATATATGATAATATAATGAGTAATGACGATGCATTATCAGATATACTGATATATGTGTACATATATGTATAACATGTATGTACATAACACGGTCAAGTTAGGCTTTTATTTTTAGCGATAAATCCTGATATGTTGCATATTTTCTTGTGTAATTCGTATACAACAGATATTTATACATCTTGCTGTTCGCCGAGTACTATTTCATATACCCGATTGCTGCCTGATGTAACTATTTTGAAAATCATATATATATATATATATATATATATATATATATATATATATATATATATATATGGGTGTGTGTGTGTGAGAGAGAGAGAGATAGGTATTAGCCATGCAATACGCGTTTTATGTGTTATTATTATTATCTATGAGTAATAAAGGAAAACATATACGGTTGAAGGTACGTAGGCAATTCTTGTGGAATAATTGGAAAATCACCCATCCGATCCAAACCGTTGATAGTTACTGGTGTATATATATATATATATCATATACTATACTGTTTTGGTAACTTGTTTCGATATTTTCATCGACTTTAAGCCGTTAATGATATACCGGTGTAGAATATTCTCTTTTAAAATAGGGTCAACAAAGATATCCGCAGCAGCATATTTCTTGTAATACTACGACGCTTTGACCTCAATTTTCCGGATCGATGTGTCGTTATTCAATTTATATTTTAGTTTTAACGAATACACCCCCCTTCATGTTGTTCGTTAGTTCGAAATGTGAAGGAAATAATAATAATGATAATGATAATAATGAATAAGTGGGAAAATCTTTGTATTTCGTAAAATGCTGCGTTACAAAATCCGAGGAGATAAAATCGAGCTACTCCGAGGGAAAACATTATTCCAAGTCGTTTACGATGATTATATATTTTTTTAAGGGGTGGGGTTGATATTAAAACGACAGAAATTTTATTCTAAAAAAATTATAATTTCCAAAATTTTTCTGCGAACTCTTCGTTCTATCAAACAACTGGAATCCCAGTCATGTGTTTAGTCCAATGTAAACGACGTTATAAGGATCGTTCGTCTTTAATGTGTTGAGTGATTAGCGATATACAGTAGGTATTTTTTAAAACACTTTATTTTCCTTATTTTCACACCAACACACACACATATATATATATGTGTGTGTGAATGTATATTATTATATTATTAGTACAACTCACATCGGCTATAAATTTCAACTACTAAGCGATGGTTTACACTTTAGTGGTCAAACGTGATAATATCGTAAACAACTTCTGATCGCTTAAGTATACTATCATCATCATTAAGTGCGGTCTCCGTATCGGAGATAGGCAACTATTTACCTATACATATTTTATTGTACAGTGTAAGTAGTGTACCAGGCAATCATAATATGACGTTAGAGTAGATAGACACACACACATCCGGTAGAACTGATTGTAATCGCTTTGTTGCCACGACACAATACAGCAGCGCATGTTTTTTTTAGTGTACTATATTATTACTAGCGCGCATATTGGTGGTTTTCTATTACACGCGATAATAATATTAGGATTACTTATATTTTTATTTTCTGATGATAATTTTTGCGTTGCCAATCGTATGTACCTTCCTAATAAGGCAATTCCGACTTAATACTATAATCAATATTAATGTATCGCCTAATTATTATATAATTTACATATGCTTATTATGGTATTTTTTAACATATTTATTACATGCGCTCTTGTGTTAGTTTTGTTTTTAATTTTTTTTTTTGTTTTTTATTTTTTTTTTTATTTACTTTTTAATCTTGCAAATGCACTATTATTACGGGCGCAACTTCTGTTTGATTATTTTTAAGTGTTGTGTTAATAATATTGTCTAATATGTGCCATCTATCCATAACTTGCGCATAGTAACGTATTACGAAAATATCTGCAATCAATGCATATGATCCATAGAGGGAAGCGTGTTTTATATCATCGTACATATTAGTAATCGTAGTTGTCGCCGATAAGGATTTATTATATATATATTATATATAAAATAAATAAAATAAAAATTTATTTATTGCGCTATTAATAATTTGTTTTTGCGTTATGCAAAGTAAAAATATTTCCGTACTGAAAGTCATAATCATTCTCCCCGGAAAACATATTGGTAAAAATATGATAAAATAACAGAGTGTATACAGACTTTTCTTATCAAAATAAACTTATAAGTATCTTAGTTTAGTTGTTGACATTAGAACTAGGGTTTATAGCTGGCTTACTGGAAAATGATACGTTTTATACGCCTGTGCTTACATCTTTTATATCTGTTTCGTAAAGATTGGTAATCGCAATCACCTATAGAATTTACTATTGGAACGTCAAAAAAATTTGTCCGGTACATCTTTAATTATTTCCTGTACATAAGGAAATTTTAACATGTAAAGATTTGATCGAAATAAATCGAGATTTATTCAATATTATTCTAAGACAATGGTTTTGCAGCTTTTGCACCGGATTTATATTACTTCCGCTAGTATAAGACCAGACTGGACAGGCATGAAGTAATTTCGGTAAAATTACTTTTTTTTGTGTATTAGAAATTTGTTTTGCGTATATAGTGTGTACTTTTTATTAAATATAGGAAATGGAAAACCCATTTTTCGTCATTGTTTTATTTACACAATCATTAATATGTTTGGTATAATCCATGATGTAAATACTTTACATGTTCTTTCCATTCGAGATGAATGTTTTTAATTTTAACGAAATGATTTCACGAAGACGTACGTTTATTAAAAATTATTGAATTCTCATCATTAATTTATAGAATTGGGATATGTTATCTATTGCCTTTGATAATCTGTTGCTTATCGCGTCTATTCTATATGATGATACCATTAAAAAGGTATCATCAGCATAGATAATTTATATCTACTCCCGGTACTTTCGGTATATCATTAATATATATAATAAAAAGGAATGGGTCGCTTTTGAGGTACCTCGGCATTGTTTTGAATAGGAATGCCTTTACAGACTACCCAACGTGATACTGTATGTATTTCTATAAACTCGAACAACTTCTCTTAGAAATATCGCTATATCTGGAAATAGATGTAAATTTTCAAGATGAACAAGGGACAATACATTATACGGAGGACCATTTCGAGACGTTCACAGTAATTTAATGTATAGTTCAGAGCGTAATTAAAGAAGGGCATTCGAAGAACACGTGATCAGGATTGCAAATAGCACGTTCAGTATGTAGAGGGTAGTAAGAAGTTTAAGTTTCTCTAAGCTACGTAAGGAACATGTGGTCCGTCAGCAAGTAATGCCCGAATCGCAGTCTGCTGATAAGTATAATTCCTGTCCGCTTAATCTCTTGAAAAAAATAGAACTATGGAAATTTAAGAAGGTGAAAAGTGAGTATTTATATCGACAATCTCTTACATAGTACCGATAGTAGAAAATTAAATCGATTTTTTAGTGAGTTTACAAACTTCTAAGTTTAAGCTCTAAATTATCGACTGCTTTTCGTTTGTATAATTCTCTTTTAATTACGCTTCTCTCGATGAATCGTAAATGAAATCAATAATCAATTGTTTACCGTAGAATTCAAAATTTTTTATGATTCGATGATAATGAGATAATTACGTGCAAGTTTCATATGAAGGATAGAAATACTGCTACACACTCAGCGATAAATGCGGAATGAAAATCAGATAATTTGTATGCCCTGCTAATATTAAGAGATGATAGGGCGAAAACTGCTGCTCCCGTTCCTTTAGCCGACTTCGATCCATATGTATAAATAAGGGCGTGCGTACGAAAATTCTCAGAGATAATATTAAATTAATCTAGCCCGGATTAGTGGCGGAGGATAAAGAACGTAGTTCGCAAGAAAAAAACATGTTCTTTTATTGGAAAAATTGTATGAATGTATGCTAGAATTGTAGCTTTTCAGTTTCACATAGAATTTTCTATTCACATTAAGATTTAATAGCAAATACAAGATATGGAGGAAAATGATATTTAATTGACTTATATATAATTTCATTGTGTCATGTCGCGTCAAACACGTTTTCTATTTCCATCGAGACTATTCCAGAGATTAAAGTTATCAGTAATTTTGTCACATTCTTTAGACAGCTGTATCGTTGTACTTGATTTCGATCAAAAACCAAATTGCAAGTTAGATATAATAGATTTCCTCTCGCTATAAGCCCTTAGTTTAACTAGGAGTATTTTTCGAGAAACTTACTTCTATTACTGAGTAAACATACTGGTCTAACATTTTGAACCGAGGAGGCCACCTTTTTAGGTTTTGCTAGAGGTACCGTGGCTGATACTCTCCACGATGATGCAGGTTAACAGCATATACGTGTGTATGACTTAAATATAATTTCTAGGGCGACTATTGCTTTAGTTGACAGATTTTTTTATTTATATATATCAAAATCGACTCGACTAGAATAACGTGACTGGTCGATCTGAAAAAGTACGAAATTTGTGAAATGCTGTTATATTCGTCGTCCGGTTATGTAGTAGTCAGTTTAGCTCCGCGTACAAAACTTTTAAGTGTTGTTTCTACGCATTCGCACGTTGAAACACTTTTGATTATCTAGAGCCCGTCAAAAATGTTTAATCGTTGCGGAGTCTATATGATGTGGTATGAAAGGATTAGAGAAAATTACAGCTTTTGAAATTTGGACGTATATTGAAAATAACCTGGACAGATAAAATAAGTAATAAAGAAATCTTGCAACGTCTTCAAAAAGAACCCGAATTAATAACGATTATTAAAAAACGCGAAATAACGTACTCGGGACATTGTATTAGAGGCAATAAACATGAAATACTACAATTGATACCAAAAGTTAGAATAAAAAGGAAGCAAAGGAGCAGTGAGCCAAGGATGGGATGGATAAATAATATTGAAATGATGGACGGGAATTTAGGAAATAAGAAAATTGACGGATATGGACAGAAATTAGCAGTTTGATCGCTAAAGTCTGATAAGCGGTCATGATCGGAAAGAATTAGTGTCAATGAAATAATTAGGAGCGCAATCCTGTATCGGGAATTTATTTTAACATAGTCAAAATATTACTTTAAACTTTGAACTTCACTTCTAAGTAAGCTAATTAACTCATTTTGAATTTATCGAATTAGTAGACGTTAATCTCCGTATGTACAATATGACAAAGTTGTCCCATCGTCAATGTATCAAATTTTCCTAATAGTTCCACTAAGCCCAGGAAATTACTATTATTATGTAAAGTTTTCAGATCCCGAGCTTTCTCATTTCGGCAAGTTCAAGTATTTCTGCGATGATGAAAATTTTTAAAACGTATCGGATTATTTTTATGTCGACGATGCGAATTTTAAAGTAAATAAGTCTTTAAAAACATGTGTGTATATATCTTCCCATTACACAGTCTATTGGTTTTGGGGATTTACGAACCTCACACACACACATATATATATATATGTATGTTTTATCAAATAAACAATGTATGGATTACGTCACCAACTCAAGTAACAATCTTGTCGAGAATTGACTTCGCCGTCTATTTATTCTGAAATTGACGTCTGTTTTAACATATTATGTAGAAACAATTTCATTTTTGTTTTAGTAAATTTTCCCCACGTTTCGTTAAAATTAATTTAAAATTAATTAGCGCGCAATCGATAAAAATGTCGAAAAATATTTTTAGTTCCTTCTCAAACCATGTCAGTTAAAGGTTTTCTAAAAATTATTGTTTAATTTTACATTTGTTATCCATATAATAATATGAGTGTTTTGAGCGCTATCTATCGACGATGTAATAGTAAATACGGTGTGAATATAGGAAACGAACGTTAACTACCAGATTCGAATGTAAGTTAATACGAGAAAAAATAAATAAAAATTAACAAAAAAAAAATTATAATAATAAATACAATTATTTTTTTACGGCGAAAAAATACTAAAATTTTAACCTTACATAAATCGTCTTTATCGTTGTAATCTATTTAACGTATTGCATAATTACGGCCGCTAGAGTGCGCTCGTATACGGTATTCATGAATTGTACGTAAATGAATCGGTTAATACTTTTTATTTTTTAATGCGCGAGGTTATAGGCGTGTGAAGTAATTCAAGGAACCTGCTGAAGGAAGTGAAAATACGAAGTAATATTTTCTTCTTAACCCTTTCATACCTGGTATATAATTTTGGATGCATTATTTTCTAGCCTGAATAACTCACAAACGTATGTGCTCGTTCTTGTCAATTAAAATTGTTTTTGTAAAAATTAAAATTAATACACGAAAAATTGAAGTCGTATTACAAACTAGACGTAGAACACAAATTTCACATTGTTAAAATAAATTACAATTAGACTGGAAACCTGCCGTGAAATATTTCGCAATCATCCTAGATGGACGACTATCCCGTAACCATATTCTAACAATAAATAGAGAAGTAAATTTCAATACAAGATTGTACAATAATTATACTAACAATGAATATAACGCTGACATATATCGAAATACCGTTAATCCCTAATATTAATATTAATAAAAAAACAAATACTTAAAATAAATAATTTAGCGAATTTTATATAGATATCAGCATTCAGGCTAACGAAAAATTTGTACAACAAGAAATCGGCGTCTATAAACGCAAAAATAAGACATTGTAATACAGAATGTCTTACAATCAGTAAACAGTATACAATCGAACTCAACTGACAAATAGGAAGCTCATAATTCGCTGCAAAGCATGAACGATATAATCTTGGATAGACAGCTGACGTATTGGAAGCATATAGAAAATGTTACTGTAAAAACAAAATCTAGAAATTATATCATCCAGAGGTAATCGATGTTTCTTGGGGCGTTTCTGCATCAGCGCTCAGAACGACAGCCTTAGCTCTCGTGTACTCAGCCGCGGAGTATATGGATTGGCTTATAACAGTCACCATAGCGCAACTCTGGATGTACAGCTAAATACCACAATGAAGCTAATCACAGGAATAAGTTAATGCATGGTTACCGGTAGTAACATTACGCCACCCAATATACGCAGGAAAATAGCAACCATTAGAGAGTGGCAGAAGTACAAAGCCGATCAACGACATAGATATACGTTTAAAGTAACTAGGCTAATGTCAATGAAACGAGTGTGCATTACGGCAAACGCCTTTATTGCAAAGAATTTTAATGGCAAGAAGAAGCGGCGAGAAAAATTAACACGAATTCAGACAAACGAAAACTGATCACATACCCCGATCATAAGGTGAACTAACCTAACCCGAAGGGAATAAATCGCATTCGGACTGAGAATGGGCGATGTAATGATTTGCTAACGCGATGGAAAACTAAAAATAACGCTACCTGTGATTGCGGATATCCTCGGCAAACCATTGAGCACATTATACGTGGATGCGCAAGTCGAACTTCTAACGTTAGTTTCAATGATATTCACAAAGCGCTGACAGGGACACATAATCTGGACGTGACGTTGTAAGTAGTCTTTCCGCATCGAACCATACAAAGTATCGAAAAGAAAGAAGAAAAGATAATCAGGAAAATCCTCGGATCAAGATGTGAAAATGATAAACACGGAAATTAAGAACTAATAAACGAGCATATGAAATAATCGAAAAAATAACATATGCGTAATAGAAGGGTCGGATTTTACGGTCATCTTAAAAGGATAAAATCAGAATACAAGAATAAGCTGGTTTGTAGAAGTTGAAAAGGAGTTAGACGAAATGAAGACGGAAGAAGAAGAAATCCGAAATATACAACTATTTAGAAAGAAAGTTCAAAATTTCGAAAGTTTCAAAGAAAAACAGAAGAAAAAAGTGGCGCAATATGGGCGGATGAGAAAAAAAATCGGCAAAGGATGGTATTGGCCGGAGAGAAAGACGATGGCATAAATTATTTCACGTGGTCCTTCTAATTCGAAAGAAAAAATATATAGGTATATATTTTTTTATACAGATTGATTAAAAGAAAGCCGGAAAACTGTTACACGTAAATAAGCAAGTAAAACACGTACAGCTTAAAAACAAAAACCTGATTAGTAGACTATTTGATTGTAAGCATATCGTGCCAAACTATAAAAGAGCGCATTTCTTCTGTTTATTTTTTATGTTGGTTTCTCAGATAGAATAAAAAGATAAATTGCTTTATGCAAAACCGCAATGATACGATTGAAACAGCAAATAATTTGTAATAAAAAGTGACGGAAGAAGCTAATAAAAACATTCATTCTCCCAATTTTCTTATATGCAGCCAAAACGTGGATGATTAAAGCAGTGGATGAGCAACGCATCGACGTATTTTAAATGTGGATATGGCGACAAACGTTGCGTGTATCGTGGACTTCTCTCAATACGGATGTAAACGAACCGATAGAATTACCCGGATTGTGCGAAAGATTCGCCAACTTTTTGGACACATATTGTAAGAGGTGAAAATTTTTTGGAAAGCACCTGGTGCAAGAAGAAGAGGCAGAGTGCTTAGTCGCTGGACTGTTGGGTTGCGGAATCAATTTGGTGCGGTAGCAACAGCAGTAACTATAGGTTCAGAACCAGAATCTATGGAGAGCAGTCTCAGGTCATAACGGTCAGAACTGACTGAATACAAAATAGAATGGAATATATTTAACAAATTATGAACCCCCTACCTCCGTGTTTTTTTTTTTTCATTCTCTGAATTTGGTTATTAATTTTACTTATATTTCCGACGAATGTTCTACTGTATTAGCTTATACGTGTTACATGCGTATCTGTATGCGTCATATGCAAGTAGTAAGTTTTGTTCTTGACGAATTATATGTGTGCATGTAATTTTAAACGATTCTGAATCATTTTTATCGTTAGTATATTATTGCGTTTACTTTATTTTCGATTTTGCTAAGTATAATGTTCTTAGTAATCATTAAGTTGTCTTTACTTCGAGTGTGTGTCTGAGTTGTCTGAAATATGTGTATATATATATATATATATATATATATATATATATATATATATATATATATATATATATATATATATATATATGAAAACGGTGAGATCGTTTTTATTTTATTATCGTTAATAATAAGGAAACCGACTTTTATTCTGTCGCTAATCAATATTTATTCATCGTAGTCTCAAGTGACTACCCGCATTGTTTTTTTCATTAGTGTAGCGATTTGTGCTGCATGTAATAATTAAAGTAAAAATGATGAAACAGTTTAAGGGGGGGTCCTAGATCTTCTAGGTAACCTCTTATCTACAAGCCTTACAGCTAATACTAAAGAACAATCGGTGGACAAATACTCGTGCACAAAAAGCAGCTATAAAAACTAACACAGACAACATCGACACAACTATTGCAGAATGCTTAGTCTTATTACAAAAATTGAAAAGATCAGTTAATGCTCAAGCAACTGACATCAGGGTGACAGCGCAATCGGTATTGCACTCTGGTCCCACAAATGGCTCTAAACAAAATGTTTCCTACAGGGATGTGACTATAAATTGTAAGCCTGTAATTCCTAAAAATAAACTCATTATTAAAGCTGAGAAAATTGAAGACTTTCATAAAGATCTTAAGAGTTAGATATCTTTAACTAAATTAAAACTTAATGTGGCATTTTATTAAAAAATTAATAGCAATACATGCATTATTAACACTGCATCAAAAACTGATCAGGCCAAGTTAGCGGCTGAGATTAAAAGTAAAATACCTCAGTGCAAGGTTACTGAAGAAGAACTTCTTAATCCAACAATACTTGTCTTCAGAACAAAAAATATTAAAGATGATGACATCAATGAATATTTCAAGGATATAACAGGAGAAAAACCAATCTCAGTTACCAAAATTAGTACCGACAGGGCTAGCTGTACATATGTACAGCTAACCCCACAACAGTATCGTATCATCACAACAAGTGGGAATAACAGACTCCGAGTCAACTGGGAATTTGTGCCGTTTGTCGACTCAATAAACCCTAGAAGATGCACAACTTGTAAACAAGTATGGCTATCCGGCCAAGTACTGCAAGGCTAGTAAAGACCTCGAAGCTTTTGTTGCAACTTGCAATGAAACCTGCTCAAACTGCGTCGCAGAAAAAATCCTTAAAGGATCAGAGAAAAACAAATTTTCCTTCCTTATTAAGGATAAGACATTTGTAAATAGCCTACGCAATGAGGGAGACCATGCCACCACTAGCAAGAATTGTCCTTGCTATGTCAAAGCATGTCAGGACCTCAAAACTAAGATTGACTTTGGTCTTGCTTAAGTGCTCCCACTTAAATGTAGGTAATAGTTACTCTTGCCAGTTACTTTACCTTCATGATTCTAACTTTGATGTTGCATGTATTGCTGAACCATATTTTGTTGGCGATGCTATTCTCATCAGATCATCATACATTGTATACATTAACAATAGGATAACTCTTGTTATTAAAAGAAATATCACCCATAAATTACTAATTAGCTCATTCAACTTGATTGCCATAAATGTAGGAGAAATTATCTTAATTTCTTCCTATATTTCCCCCAATAAGCCTAAAGACACTACTTTTTACTGCATAGATATCGCAATTAAATCTTATCCTCATCTTACTCCTGTTGTTGTTGGTGACCTTAACACTAGACTTCCATTACTAGAATCTCGAGTTGGGTACTCTAATGATGCCATGTTACTTACAGACTTAATTTACTCCAACAACTTGTTTATTAAAAATGGCAAATCCCACACATTTTCAAACTACAATGGGAGTAGCATCATTAACTATCTGCTTGTCTCTTCAAGTTTAGCCTCAGCAACAACTTTTGTATTAAAACACTTTGACCTCACCTTTCACAAGCAAATCTGTTTTGATATCAAGGGTAAATTTAAAAGTAAACCCCTAACTTAGAATAAATTAAACTTTGACAGTTTCAAAAATAAATTAAATTCAAATTATGTCCAAATATTTGTTGACAATGTCCAGCAATGCAGACAAGGCTTGGCGCTAGAAACGTGTATTAATAAGTTTAATAAATACATCTCTGATGTTGTTGACAGGAGTCAGAATATCGTCAAAGCTCCTGCTAATGACTGGCGGAATTCTAAATTACAAAGCCTTAGGGATAAAGTTCATATTGTTAGAAAAAAGAAATCAAAAAGTAAGAATTCTTTCACATCTTTTATTTTGTACAATGTATTATTGGAATTAAATAGTATATACAAAAAAGAAATTGCTAGGGCCAAGCTTGTGCACTGGAAAACCTTTGTTAGCGAATGAAGGATATGGCAGATTATTCCAGACTTATGGGATGGTCAGCAACTGTTCTCTTCCGACATTGACAGATGTAGGTTTCTCCTGGAGCACTTCTTCCCCAATAAAGCTGATGTCCCACTGTAGGTTATGCATCCTGATGGTATTACACCACCAGGTGTCACATCAGATGTGGTGGATAACATCATTAAATCCCCCAGTAATAGGAAGGCTGCTGCGTCAGACCGAATTAATAATAAAATTGTTAAACACTTAAATCAGAAATTCCCACAGTTATTTGGTACACTTTTTACGAAGTGTATTGAATTTCAAATCTTTCCCCAGTGCTGGAAGCTAGCTAATGTTAAGCTGCTTCCGAAACCTGGCAAAGATCCTTCTTTGGCTAGCAGCTACCGTCCAATTTCACTTCTAAATTCGATTGGCAAAGTGTTCGAAAAGGTTGTCCTAATGTTATTACTAAGTGAGGTATCCAGTAAGAACCTGCTTCACACAAATCAATTTGGTTTTCGGACTGGACTCTCTTTAGAGGGTGCAGTTTACAAACTTGTTAAAAAAAAATGAAACCCATCAAGGCTGGTGCCTCTGCAGTTGTTGTCTCCTATGTTGTCAGAGGAGCCTTTGACAATTGTAGATGGTCTGCCATCATTGATATTATGAAGTATAAGAACATCAACCCTTATTTAATAAACATAATAATTAATTTACTTTAAAAATAGGGTGGCAATTCTTGAGCTTGGTACTTCACTCTCTTAAAGGGTGGCTACCTGTGGTGTTTCTCAAGGGTCAGTCTTAGATCCTACCCTGTGGAATCTGCTTTATTCAGTAGTTCATCGCAGGTTCGAGGAGTTCTGCCTTAAGATAAATAACAAACGTGAGTTAATCTCATATGCCGATGATTTGTGTCTAGTTTTAGATACTTACAAAAAATACCCTTTTAAACAGATAGAAATTGTTTCCATGTTTCTAGAGGGTACTGTTGGTGATCTTGGTCTAGTGTTTTCAGTCGCCAAGTGCTGCTATTTAGTGTTCGGGGTGATCGAAGCATTGCTGGCTATGTTGCTGACCTACCTCTGTTATGTGGGTGTAAAATATCACACACAACTACTCTTAAGTATGTAGGAATTATCATTGATGAAAACCTGACATTTATTCCGCACTGCAATATGATAACACAAAAATGTGACAATCTCTTATACTTGCTAGAATCCAGCCCAATGCATGGGGATTGGCTTATAGGGAGCGGCTCATACTGTATAAGGGTCTCATTCAGGCCCTGTATGGTTATGCGGCTGCTGTCTATGTCAGTCCCAGATTATTCAAGAAAGTTAACAAACAACAAAGGAAATTTCTCCTTAGAATTTCTTTTCTTTACAAAATAGCACCTACATTGTGTCATTAGTGGCGTTCTGCCATTGGATTTATATTTAGTTGGCAGAGTAGCCTTCCTTGAATTTGCAGAGAAAGCCACGCGTTTCAAATTTACAATTACAAATTAATCAAGGACAATTAGCTAAATTCAAACGTGAATCCAATACCCCCTACGCTCCTGGTGGCATGGTCCCCTTACTTATAATTAATTTCTAATTTACCTGACTACATTATTAATATGTTCAAATATGTAATGATGTTCATTTAAAATATTTTAATCCTGACCATAAATGAGGTATGTTTTTCTTTTAATGATGTATTTATATTCGATACACTTATCTATCAGGGAATTAATTTTCTTTTTTTTTTCCGTTATTATTATTTTACCAAAGATTTTTTTTTATAAAGATGTATTTTTCTTAAGTTTAATTTCTTCTTTTTATATCTTCTAAGATTTTTATTTCTGAAATTGTGTATTTATTTTGGTATCTTTGTTTCTGAAGTTTTCTTCTATATTATATATTTATTTTTATTATTTATTACTACTATGCACTCCACAGACTCCTTTCTTCATGAACAAAGGTAGTCGATGGGACTATGTTTTTCAACCTATCACTGCCCTTAGATTAAGTACATAAACAGGGGACTATTACATGCTTTTACTTTCTTTTCAGCTACACACTACTTATATGCACTTCTATAATTATTTAGTTTTAAGCACACTAGTCCCCTGTCCTTTATAACAACACCTAGATTTTAAGCAATAAACTAGCCCCACCGGGTAAATCCGGATTGGGGAACAAACTAAAAAAAAATGTAGATATTTTAAAAATGTACACCGAATTTTGTCATCATATTGAATGTATTTATTATATAATACGGATCCCCGAACATTTCTACGGTATTCTAACAGTGTACGCACTAGTGCATTATAATAGAACAACAATAGCATCCATGCGTCTCTAACCATGTACGAATTTCTCGTAATAAAACCTAACATAACTAGATACAATAATTTCGAAACAATCACTTAAAAAAAGAACAAACGATTTATTAGTAAAACAATATATATTAATAAATCCGAGTTTACGTTTCAAGCAACATGCCCATCATCAGCAGAACTAAACGGGTTTATTAATAAATCGTTTTATTTTTCTTTTTATACGCGGTTCTTCCGAAATGATTGTATCTAATTATAAATATCGACTGCGAAAATAGTTTTAAAAATGTAACATTTTATAAGAACGACTAGACTAACAATGTCGCTCACATATATAGGAAATCTTAAGTTGTCTCGTCAATGTAAACTTTCAGATCCCGCATCACTGATTTGTTAATTTTTTAATTATCAAAATTTATTTATATAAGTGAAATAGTATATATATATATATATATATATATATATATATATATATATATATATATATATATATATATATATATATATATATAATTTTACTTCAAAGGTCATTTTCGTGCACGGAAATTAGTAAATTATAAAATTATTTTCTATTTATAATAATATTTGCTTGGTATATAATGATTTTTTATCGAATACGTTTTTTTCCCCAAAAAGTATATTACTCTCTATTAAATATTCGTTGTTCCGAAGTTATTCATTAATATCTAGTCCAGTTATTAACGACTGATTACATTGTTCGATTTTCAGGCATTCTGTAATAATATGTTCTACAGTAAGCGCTGTACCTTGACGAAACTTGCACATTACTTAGGACGCATTTCCTCCGATTTCGCGACTTTTGTCGGACGAGGTTTATCGGGAATTTTAATTGTTTACTTATTCGTGAGCGGGGATTTCCAGTCCGTGGTGTTGGATTTTGCTATATTCGGTCCAAGGAGGTGTGAACAGTAGAATCAACCGTTGTTAAATTAGGGTACTGTCTGAAATGTTTACGACGTAAATGGTTCGTTATTTCTACTCTGTTTATTTTCTAGATTGGAGTGAAAGGTTTTGTCATAGTTTGGATGGGGTTTCTTCATACATAATTCGAAATAATATTTCAATGCTAACAATATTCTTCGATCTTTGAGTGTTGCTGTATTAGTTTCGGCACGTAGGCTTGAAACTGGACTAGTGCAGAAGGTTCGGCTGCAAATGCGAAGCGCCTGATATTACATCTAATTTATATATATCACTCTTCGTGTTGCTGTACCATATACCATTGATCCGTAGTCTAATAACGATCTAACGTGTGTGTGTGTGTGTCCATATAGACGCAATAACGTTCTTTTGTCGGAGCTCCGCTATTTGTGGTGTAGAATTTTCTATCAATTAAGAGCCTTTGTGTACATCTAGCTTTTATGTAATCCACATGCGCCTTCCAGTTCAATTTTTCATATTTATATTTTGACAGAAAGTTAAACGGGCGTATTTATCACGGTTGAAAGGTGAATGATTCTCTTTGCTCCACATAACGAACTTATCTAGGTCTGTTTGTAATAGCTAGTGACGATATGGGAGCATAAATTTTTAGAACATCTACAAATAAAATTTCGAGTAAAAGTTCTTTCCAGTATCATTGTTAAAACTATAAATAGAAGTTTAACACTTTTTGAAATCTCTGAAGTAGACGAATATGAATTAGAATGGTGGTCGTTATTCTTATGATATATACAAAAAATACAATATATATATATATATATATATATATATATATATATATATATATATATATATATATATATATAAATAAACGATGCTCTATAGCTCTGTCTTTTTTCGCAATAATTATTTTTGTAAAAACTGCTTCTTACGACTGATTCGATCGTCGGTTAGTTCTTAGCGAATTGATCAATTTATCGTTTATAGCATCTTAGGTGAATGATACGCGATTTGCCTTGACACAATTTTACATTTACATTACTTTCCAAATTACTGGAATCTTCTATTACTGCAATTAGTTACTACGATAACTTACGACATTCCGCAGTCGTCCTGTATAGGTTTACTAAAATTAGCGTAGCTCGTTCATTCCCGTTTTAATACATAATTACTTTTTTTTTTTTTTTTTGTTTTTCGTTATTATTTACGTAAAGCGCTTCTACCCGTTTTCATTGATCTTTTAAGGTGATTTCGTACTAACATTCTCTCTAACATTTTTTTACCGAGTTGTTTTTTTATAAGCACATACGCCTCGTTATATATTTATAAACATATAACTGGTTGTCCATTTTGAACGTTTGTACGAAAATGGTATATTTTCGTCTGTTATATAATCGACTCGTAGCGATGACGATGACTATTTCGAAATATTAAAAGTCGTAATTCTACAATCGATCATTTCAATCGAGTTCATATTATTATTATTATTATTATTATTATTATTATTATATTATTGGAGTTCACATTTTCGTGTTAAGCCACTAGTACGTTTACAAAACATTCTACTAAATAATATCTGCACCGATTCTGATGATACTATATCTAAAAGTAAACACACCGGGTTCTTTGTTTCTATATATGTAGTTAAATTCTCGAATTATATATGCAAAAGCAAGTAATTAGTCAACATTGGTATCTTTGATGATGGTAACACTAGCACCGCGATAGAAGAGATTCTACATTTCCGTAAACGTAGTCTGTCTACGCTGGAACCGTTTTCTTTCATTCGATATGATCAAGATTGACTTATGAAGACCTCTTTAAACGATCAAACAATTTGCCAAATTTCACATGTTTTTCAAATTTAATTGATACGGCACTGTTTGACAAAATAAAAACCGTCTTTGTTGTGTTTTACGAAAATTTTCGTCGATGATTAAACAAGTTTGTAGGTCTGCGCGTGTGTTTAACAAAAAAAAAAAAAAAAAAAAACAAGAAAAAATTTTATTATTTTTAATATGACGGACGTTTCAGAGCGAAATACGAGGGGAAAATAATTTATAATTTACATCACTACACAGAGAATATAAGATATACCGAGGGATTAGAGAAGGAAGTTGAAAAAAAAAATATATTAAACCTATATCTTAACATTGACCATTCTCTGAACTGGCCCAGCGTCTTCTTTCCTTTTCCTTAATACACATGGGTCAATGCACTTTGTGTAGTACTTATGTTTAAATATTAACGGTGTACACGGAAAGTTGTTTGAAGATTATACACGGAATTAACTCGATCAAAATTGATAGCAATTTGACAAATGCACGTCTGCCGTACTTGTTTTCCGAATCTCGTTTGTTTGTCAAATATAGTTGACGAACAAATTTGATCGTTTACGGTTGGTATTTAAAAACGGAACAACACAAAAACGGCGTGAGGTAATAGCACACTTCATCTCTATACCGATATTGTTTATTAAACCCTTTCAGTCACGATGTCCGCTACATGTTACGCGAAGTTTTAATGCTAACAACATTTTTTACTTTCTGTTTAACGTGAAATGTTTAAATTTTAAAAATATATCAATACGTCGAAAATTATCTACAGTTCACCTAAAAGACGGTATTGTATAATAAACACTACTTGTATAAAATTTATAATTTTGCGTCAAAATCTTATAATGTATTATGACTGAAAGGGTTAATATCCACTACTTATTCATCGGCGTACAAAATGATCGTTATTAAACTTTCATTTATTTAACTTCCCCGTCCTATCTGTTTCTTCCTTGATCATCGTAAATTATAAATTATCTAATTTAAGTGTGTTTACATCGTCGTGTAAGTTTCAACTGTTTTAACCTTCGATCGTAATAATGGAGGAAATATTTTATTTCACGTCATATATATATATATATATATATATATATATATATATATATATATATATATATATATACAGGGGCGTATTACCCCCAATGCCAAGAATGCCATGGCATAGGGCGGCAAATTTTGGGAGGGCGGCATGTAGGACCAAAAATAAATTTTGTTAACAAAAAAAATTAATTTTTTTAGTTTTAAATCAGATATATTTATCACAAAAAATACAAGTAATTATTTTATAGTACAATTTTTCTTGACTTTCTTAAGGCGAATTCTTCGATCAAATTTTCAAAATTTATTCGTCGATTCAAATCATTTTCGATGCATAACAATGCTAAAGCATTTAGTCTTTCATGACTTGTCGTAGAACGTAGATAATTTTTCACGCGTCGCAACACGGAAAAAGAACGTTCACCCGAGCAATTCGATACCATCAAACTCAAAAAAATAGTCAATGCTATTTGGACATTAGGATAAACAATATCATACTCATTTTCGCAAATTGACAATAAATTAATTGGACGGACATCATTAACTTTGCTAATAAACATCATGACTTTTTTCTATCAACTATAATTATTGAAACAGTGTAAAGTTTTCAAATGTAAATTATTTATTATACAGTAAATACAAAAATGGATTATTTTTAAAAAGTTTTTATTTTACTCATACCATAGACTTTAAATTTTTTATTTTTGTGTTTAAGAATAGTAAAACACTTTTCAGAAAATAAAATTTTGTAACCGAACCAACATATTTGAGTAACAAAATTTTGGAAAATCGATGGCCTTACATGGGGCGGCACCACTTGTGTGGCGTAAAGGCGACAAAAGTTGAAATACACCCCTGTATATATATATATATATATATTTAATACAGCCGTTTAGGCTATTACTGAGATACAATGTTAGCCGTTTGACTAAATAATTATCATCTTTAATTTAATGATTACTAACTGGTTAACTTAATAAGTACAAAATCGAGTGTGGAGTACGTAATCCCATTGGATACGCATCCATTATACATAAATTTACATATTACAAGACTAAATCTATTCTAATTCCGTGTTTAATGTCAAACAGTTGTCTTGCTTCTGCGCATTGACGTGACTGTCCAACCGGCTCTTGTACAATTCTGCGTAGTGACATGATTAATGAACATCATATTGAGATCAGAATGAACGTCATCGTTACGTGAATAACCATAAGCATCATACGCGATATATTTAATGTGAAAATGAATACGTTCATGTTTTTCTATTATAAATTGACACACTGGATTTTATATATCGATTTGTGTACGCTTTCGTATTTTATATAACAGAGACTTATTGTTTATATAAAATTTTTATTCGCCTTTCAAATTCTACCATAAGGAAATGTTATTACGTTTATAATTTACGTTCCAAATATCCTAGTGTGTAATTTTTTTTTTTAATGCAACAACGACTAATTTGAATTTATATCTGATTTAGATCGCTACTTGTGCTTATATCTTTGGGGCTGGAGGTAAGATAC
Organism: Coronaproctus castanopsis; assembly: GCA_032883995.1. Taxonomy (NCBI): domain Eukaryota; kingdom Metazoa; phylum Arthropoda; class Insecta; order Hemiptera; family Monophlebidae; genus Coronaproctus; species Coronaproctus castanopsis. The sequence goes on from CM065052.1 coordinate 90,193,154, forward strand.
CGCTCGTATTATACCTAAGACCCATTTGCAAACACTTATCCGAACTAAAAAAAGTCAAATACGTAATATTGACGATAAATCATTTTATTATAATGTATCGAACTAATTAAATTATGGCCGACCCGGTGGAGATGAAGGTTTTGTTGGTTTTTTAAAAATTTTTCAATGAAATTTTATTAAAAAGTAGGAAAACCAAAGATTAGCTTACAATCATTCGTGGAATACAATATCCTTCAGACGACCGCCATTTGCAACAATACGTTCATTCGGTCTTCACAAAATTTTCCAACACTTTTTTCGAGCCTAGGTCGCTGAATTTGGGAGTTTACTATAATTCAGATTACGGTACTTTATGATTTCTTTATTTCCTCCTTTCGGGGGATGCTCGGGGCCCCTGAGTCCCTCCTTTATATTCGTCTTTGCTCGTGTATATGACGCGCGCATTTGCGAGCGTTATATATATATATATATATATATGTTTAATTTTGTAGCTTTATTTTCTTGAATTGACTGATTGATTGTGTTATCTTTATTGTTATCATTAATAATAATACGGGCGGCTGTCTAAAATTAACTTTTGATATTTTGACGTGAAGTATTTGATATTGCGGCATTAACTCGTTAAATTTCGAGTAATCGTACAAATTCCGGTAATTAAAACATAAATACTCGATTGATTAGTTTTCGATGGGAGTCAAACGCGAGAAGGAAAATTACACGTCGTGATTCTAAAGGCGGCTTCCATCGGAAAGATAAACGAGTTTGAATGTTCTAGCTGCAGAAGAATAATATGAAGAATCTCATATTATCGGGAAAAGGTTAATATTATATAGGGAAAAGTGTCACCACGCGTTATTCTAGGTATAAAGATCTTATAAAAAATTTTTTTTTTTATTTGTTTAATAGCAGTACTTATTGCCTTAATTTACATTAATTATATATAAAACATTAAATTCGTACAAATAAGATTATGCATCTTAATTTAAATTAATTAAACGTAAGGCATTAATTCATACAAATAAGATACTCGTACAGTTTACGTGTTGTATATACATTGTCCTGGAGAACATCCTTCATGTCATCTGTGGATATGTTATTCAGTGCTCTGCAATTTACATATTTGTTGCACTTCAATAACAGGTGGTGTACGGTTACAGGTTCATCACAGAGTTCGCACTCTGGAGGTTCGTCGTGTTCGAAAATATATGCATGCGTAAGTTGAGTATGTCCTATTCTGAGCCGGGCTAGTACTTTTTCATATGTTCGACTTTCTTGAGTCGTCGTCCGTAGAGGATATATATTATTTTTTACCGACCTCAGCTTATTTGTTATATCGGAACTGATCCATATTTCGTTCCATTTCCTTAGTGCGCAGTCTATGGTGATCGAACCGATCTTTGCTCGGGGCAGATGGAGAAATCTGGTCATTTCAAGGTTCAGATCAGCGAGATCTGCTCGGACCCTCGCTGCCATAGAGCTCGTACCTGAAAGGTTCATTAATGCTAAATTAGGATGATTTATCTTCGTCAGCACGGTTGCTCCGTAGATCGGCGCAATCGGAAATTGTCCGAATAATAACCGATGCTTAGTCAAATTCATTATGTTAAACCAATTTTGAGTAATCTTAAATAAATAAATATAAATTAAGGATTAAAGATTAAAAGTTAATACAGGACAACTGTATACCAAAACCTTCGCCATATCTACCGAACCCGTTAATTTAAATTAATTTAAATTTAAATAAGTTAAAGGAGGGAAAGTTCAAGACAAAATTATTAAACTATAAGAAGGACATTGTCGATAATAAATTAATTTTGCTTAATAAATTAATAATTCAACTAAGTAAAAGCGGAGATAAAATTTTAATTCAAATTCACGAAGTATATGAATTTTAATAAATAAACTTTCCTCTTTTTTTCAGTTACTTTATATATATATATATTCAAACGAAATAAAACAATGGTATATTTGCGTAGTAAAATTTACATAAAATAATACATATAATGACGTCAAAAATACCTTACCACAGTGAACTGCTATAGTAATATATTTATCGTCGTTATTCTATATTAAAATGTACAGTGAAAAATTAACGGGAAAAACCCCCCCGCTATAACCTATGAAAACCAGTACACTCAAAAGTAATTTAATTATTTACTAGATACGATATTTACGATAAGGTAACTCTAATTATAATACAAAGCAAAATTTATACTATATAGTTACTAAAATTAATTGATCAGAAGTTTATAATAGGTTGTGTTTTAGACTATGTTTTGTACTTCGTATACATAGTCGCCTGGGGAATCCAATAAGCTTAATGTGTGGATATTAGTGTAAGAAGTGCCGAGTAAAATTTAGGCTGACATCGAGAAATACACCGTGATAGTATATTTCATTAGTCCAATTAATAAGTTTATTCGCTATTAGAATTCTTGTAAATGCTTTTGGATGACTACGACTGAAAAAGATAGCTTTAGTTTTGCTTGGATTAATCTAAATTTGTCACTTTTTAAAATATCGTTGCGATTTAAAACTTTTTGTACTTTATTACCAATTGTAACGGACCTAAATGAACGATCGAATAATGCGGAATCGTCCGCAAATAAGACGGAATTAACTGTAGATAATTTAGGAAAGTCGTACAAAAATAAAGTGAACAGAAATGGACCGAGCACGCTTCCTTGTAGTACACCAGATATGCGCAGGTTTTCATAATGGAGTATTCATCAGAAATGCATACAATGATCTATTGTCCAAATAACTTTTAATAATAGTAATTAGATAGTCTGGAAATTTTGTTTCAATTATTTTATAAATAATACCATTGTGCCACGTTGTGTCGAAGGCTTTAGCGACATACCTGAATGCTTATTACGGTTGAAATTATTTGAAATGTGTTCACATATTCTTGCAATTTGATGAGTTGTGGAGTAATTGGACTTGAAATCAAACTCGTATGGAATAAGCAATTTTATCATATGACATTTAACCCTCTCGGCTACGTTGTTTATGTTGTTAAGTTTTCGATATAGGAAGAATTTTGGCCAGGCTTTGGAAGTGGGATAATCTTGGAGAACTTCAATAATTCATTTCGGCGGTAAATTTTTAAAGATTATTTTTGAGGAAAAAGAATATTCTAGTGATCTTTGATTCCTTAAGTGTCCTATTACAATTATCTAATCTCCCAGAACTCAAAATGTCAAAGTTGGAATTTAATGTGAGACACCGTGTTATTTAGCTTTATATTCGTGGATCTAGAATAAAGTTTAAGCGGGTCTCTTCTTATTGTGGTATTACTGGAAACGAGGTGATCGATGAATTAACGCGTTATAATTTATCAAGTGTCCTTTGAAAGAACATTAAGTGGAATTGGACTGATGTGTTACCAAAGATTAAATAATTTTTACTAATGGGTTTTCAACAGTACTACACCGCCAAAAGTCAGAATAAAGGGAAAAGATAATTCGCTTTGGTTTTCCAATAGGTTTCAATCATACCAAAACGTTTCGAGCGATTATATATCAACTTTATTTCGATTAAGTACTGGGCATAATCTCTACCCTCGCATCTTTCTAAATTACGCGTAATTTCGGATGGTACATGTGACACGTACCGTGTTGACGACTGTATTTACCATCAAATTTGGGTTTGTCCGAAATTTTTAAACCATAGAGATGAGCTGTTCTCTAATATTTTACAAAAGTGATACACATTACCTGTGAGAATCAAATTAATTGTTTCCGACCCATTGTCTTCTGTTAAAATTAGTTTATGTAAATGTATCAAACGTATTGAGATTTAAAATACACTAATTAGATAAAGGTTTAAACTGGTCAAATAACTCAAGCTGGGCCAACAAAAAAAAAAAAAAATTGACTTATCACGCTAATATTTAATCCGTATTGCGCTAAATTTAATCCTTTATCCTTTAATTTTTTGTTGAAGTCTTTTATATCTAAATTATCCAGCGAGTTCTGTATAAACTGGGAAAATTTTATTTTCTAAGGGTTTTTTTATACTTGTCAGCAATTACTAATATCGTCTGAAAATGTGAATACATTTATATTGTTTGGAAATTTGATATTAATGCACTTGTGAGAAAATTATAATCCACAATTGTGCGCCTAAAACAGACACTTGTAGCACCCCATTGTGGTTTCTAGTTTTCTTTTTTACTAATTTCTTTACCGTTTCCTCGTTTTTACTGTGATTAAGCTCGTTTTTTATAAATTATTTATAATTATTATTAAATTATAAACACCTTTATTCGAGGAAACGTCTTTTTTTTTTACTGTAGTACACACAAATAAAGAAGAAAAAACCCGTATTTCGCATAAATTATAATAAAATAAAGATTTTAATCAATAATTTACGTAACGCACACGATGACTCACCATATATATATATATATATATATATATATATATATATATATATATATATATATATAATAGAATTAACGTATATAGAATCGCGTAACGTAGTAAAAGAAATTTGTATAATAATGATTTATTAAAAAATACTACCGTGAAAAATAAAAAGTTTTAATAATAATAATAAAGAGAATGACGCACGTTAGGAAATAAGTTAATATAGGAGAAATAATAAATTGTGAAAAAAAAAGTGTCATATAAAGTTATAAAAGGCTATTACGTTTAAGTCTCCTATGGTTATATACATCAACTGAAGTTGCCTAGAATCGTAATTACCGATAATAGTAATATTAAATGATTATCATCGACTAAGCAGTCATCCTAGAACTGAATTTAGTACATTATGATCCTCAATATAAAGCACGCGGAATACTTAATATACGCCTGCGACATCTGTCTTCTAAAATAATTGTGATTTGTTAAAATTTGTATCTGAAATAAAACGGTAACATGATTAGAAAACTTTAGTCTATTATCGAAAGTACATATATACATTATTTTTTTGTGTACCAATCTATATGAAGATTATAAACACAACTGCGAGAAAAAAAAAAGAGAATAATATAAAATAAACAATATATCCCAATGGATAATGTTGTTTCGTTTTAGCGATTTATATTTATTCTTCATCCATTTTATGATGACGTAAGTGCATCCCGACATTGATCTTTTTTAAGACGTCTGACAGGGTTATCTGGAAGGTGTGTTGTCGACATTCGTGATATTAGCGGATTTGGATTTTCCTGGTGGTTTGTTGCAACAGTTGGTATTCCGAGGTCATGATGAATGATATCGTTACGAACATAAAATGGTGCATTTGTCATTAAAACCTTCGACTGAAACGATTGTATCTTATTTAGATTGGTTTTGGACGTCGAACCGTACACCTCGTATTTCCAGATAGGAGCAATTACTGTGTTGTATAAGAGGACTTTGTTTGCAAGACTAAGTTGCGATTTGCGCCCTATTAACGGATACAACTGGCGCAGTAGAAGCGTCAGCTTTTTCCGCGTATTTACGACGTGCGGTCCTCCCCACGTTAATCTTCGATTGGTATCATTCGACCGTAATATGTAACTGGCGGGCAATTTTGTCGTCTAGTTGTGAAAGTGACATGCGATGACTTAAGGTTATTTATTTCTATTACTGAAAAATACCACGAGGTAACGAAGATATTTTGATCAGCTAACTACGGTGAAATTAACTTTAAAACTAATTTTAGTCGGTAATGTGGTAGGCCTGAGAGTGAAAAATATCGCTTCAATTTTAGCACAATTCGAATGAATTTTCCACCTTTTATAATGAGTAGAAAAAAGAAAGCATACGTAAGAGATAAGTTTTTTTTTTTCAGATCCAAGTTTAACCTTTTGGTCAGGTGTTTTTTTTGCTTTTTTTTTTTGAGCTGCCGTGTGCCACAACTTAGGTTAGAAGCACTTAATTTAAATTTATATAGTTTACTAGTATTTCATATACACATATATCGAATACCTCGGAAACGACTTTAACGATTTGGATGAAATTTTGTGTATACACGTAATTTATTAAGTAATTGAAAATGACCCGTATGAAAAGTAGGAATTTTGAAATTTTCGGCCTCTACCTCGATTACACCCCGTGAAATTTAATTACATCAATTTGCGTTGAAAATTTCACTTCGATAAACCGTTTGAATGTTACAAGCTGAGAAATCTGCTTTTTACCGCACGCGTTAGTAAATATAAATAAAATTTTATATCTCGGCTATCGTTTCGATGTAAAGTATAGAGTCTTTTGGAAATAATTTTTAATCAGTGAAGGAATTGTCTCGAGGATAAATTCAAAAAATTAATTTCTAACAAAACATTAAGGGTGCCTGCCTCCGTCTGATATTTGTAAAAACCGATATTTTCGGACACCGCAAGTTTACTAAACGAAATTCTACGCGATTAAAGGTAATTATAGTTATGACGCGTGTAATGAATTTTAATATAGTGCGATCAGTATTTAAATATATTTTTCAAAAAACATTATTATTAAAAAAAATAAAAAGGCGCTTAATTCCGATGAAGGAAAATAAGCTATAAGAGTGTCGGGAGAAGTCGAATTAATAATTGGTTCCTCTGGGTGTATCGGTAGCGTATTTCACTGGGCATAAGTTTAGCTAAAAGCTTTTCTCTATTTTCATATTTTTCACAGGGTTCAAATTTTACGATCAATATTACTTATAAACATCGCTTCCGAGTATACCTAACTTTGTAAGATGACTCGACTTCGTAATTTAACAAATAATAAACTGCAATCAAAAACTAAATATGTCGAAGATATCATTCATCTTGGGGATAGAGAAACTCAGATAAAATTATGTAAATCGTATATATATTAAGCAGATTAGATTATGGCAGCATCTCCCATAGAACATTAAAAAATCTTAATACTATTCAAAATACAGCCGTTAAAATAGCCCTGAAAGCCTTTCATACGAGCTGTAGTACAGCACTGCGTGTGGAAGCAAACATATTAGTACAGAAGGCACATGCTCAAATATCACACTAGATTACTTTCTCGTTCTCTTAAGTAAGGTTATAACATTTTAACAACAAATCGATCTCACGGTCTGTTTAAACATAAATCGAAATCGTCTAAACCTCTAGCAGAACGTGCGAATAATCTACTGGAAACACTTCAATATACATTGCCAAAACTTAAAACAATATTCTCATACTGCCACCTTGGAAAACATTTTCAGTTAAAATAAATACCGAATTAATGAAGTACAGGATAAACTTAATCTCTTTGGAATTTTCGAAACATAAATTCCACGATAATCTTAAAGAAAAGTATCCTGAACATCACCGATGTATCAAAATTATAAAAATACTTCTGCTTACTTGATAAATAACGAACCTTATATTTTTGATTTTCCTACGGAAACTTCCATTTACACACCCGAAATTATAGCAATATACAAAGCCTTAAAGTACATAAACATTCACATCCAAAGAAGTATCCAATATGTAGAACTCAGCGCATTACAACATATGCAACACCAAAAATTACAAACACCGACACTATCAATCTAAAATACATTATCCATAAAATAACTTCAGCAAACAACGAGCTGGTGTTTATATGGACTCCGGCACTCGCAAGAATTGCAGGAAACGAAGCCATATAGATATTGCAGCTAAAGCGTATAGACAAAAATCTAAATACAGTTAAATCTATACACACGTCAAGCTTGCACCCATTCGTATCGCAAAAAATTACAAAAACTATACCAACAACATTGGGAATGCACTCACACACACCTTTATCAGATTAAACCGAAATTAGGACACTATATAACATAGAGACAAAAAATTAGACGAGTATAAATTAGTCAGATTACGTATAGGTTTTAGATTGTGGAATGTAGTGATTTTATTTATACTTGATTACTAAAAATAGTTGAAATCACTAAATTTATTTAATTATGCGAAGCTTTTCGGCATTTACGCCATTGTCAAGCTATATACAATTAAAATTAATTATATTATATAAACCATAAAATATTAATTTAAAACTAAGTTTACAATTTTACACAAAAATGAACTATAAATACTTAAAACTATCTGACAAATCAGATAGTTTTAAGTATTTATAATTCATTTTTGTGTAAAATTGTAAACTTAGTTTTAAATTAATATTTTATGGTTTATATAATATAATTAATTTTAATTGTATATAGCTTGACAATGGCGTAAATGCCGAAAAGCTTCGCATAATTAAATAAATTTAGTGATTTCAACTATTTTTAGTAATCAAGATTACGTATAGGACACATATATAACAACAGTTGCCAAACAGAGATTCTCCACCAAACCATGTAATACTCAATTAACAATAAAACATGTGTTATTAGAATGTAAACAAAATTATAATCCACGAAATATTTACAAACTCCAAATAACACAATATAATCGATATTACATGATAATCCCCAAATAATTGAAAAATTCCTAAAATTCCTCACAGTCACAGGCACAATTCATAACATATAAAGAATACACAGACGCAAGTGATCTCGGAAATCGAGCGTCTTTAAATAAAATAAATAAAAAAATGAAGTCTTAATTAAGGTGTTCCCGGTATTTAACACTTTCAATATCTTTCCCGAGTCAGAGACGGGGATGATTTTTTTCGTCATTATACCTTGCCCGAGTCCTGCTCGGTTTTATGGTTTTAATTTTATGGATCGTTTGTTGTTCATTTTACTCGTTCATAAACACTGTGGAATATAATATACAGTAGTTATAACATAATTTATTTGATGTAGCGCTCTCTGTTGACAGTTTGTGAAGTCTAAGATGATGTATGCGAACATTTCTTCAACCATATCGAGTTTGTTTACTAACATTTATAATTATTATGAATAATTGTTTCTCATTAGAACTATAATAAAATTTGTTACATGATTGAAATAACTTATATATATAATGATTTGCAGTATGTTCTATAGAGAAGCCCGAGTTAGAGTCGGGCATGTCATAAATCATCCCCGAGTAGACTTTACAGGGGCTTTAATTGGTTCGCCCGAGTACGACCCGGCCCGAGTTCACCGGTATAAAAATAAAATAAATCTATAGTTTTCTGATAAATCAAAAACATCATTTTTTGGCATCTATATTAAGTAGTGTTAACTTAAATAAAATAAGGATATTTATATATATTTTCGAAGATAAAATCCTCCTCTTTCTGGTGGTAGCATTATAATTACATTAAAATTATTATTTTAATGTAATTATAATGCTACCACCAGAAAGAGGAGGATTTTATCTTTAATTCATTGAATTACAAGTCCGCAAAAAAAGCTTGAAATGCCGAGTATTTTGAGGAATGATTTTGCAAAAATCCTGGGTATCGAAAGTGTTAAACCTGAGGTGGCCGTTAATTACTTTTGCTTGATTTTTTCCCAAACGTGATTTGAAGAAATATCTTTTTCAATCTTACTCACAAATGTAGGATATGACGTGTAGGAAATGTTTGGTACCAAAATTCTCGGCTTATATCTTGTACACGTAGTACGTGGAAAATATATTTGCGGAAATCGTGGCCATGGTCCGTGAACTTAGTAATTAAAGAAAAATTTGTGAATTTATTTATTTATACCGTCGACATACGCGTTACTAACACACGCACACTAGTGACACGATTATTAATTACCGTTATTTTAATGTACGGGAAAATATGTTAGCGATTCGCGGAAGTCCCACATGAATATAAAACGGTAAAATTCACGATCAAGACAAGATTCCAAGTTATCTTTTATTTTTTTTTATAAACGTCTTTTAAATGAAACTAAAATTTCTACACACGTACATCGTTAATAAAAAATTCGACCGATTTATGTCAGATAAAAATCAAATTACACGATTTTGAACACCTAAAAATAATTCGTCATATAACGACGAAATTGTATAATCGATAAAATAAACAAAGCTAACAATTAACGAAAAAAACGTCTAAACTAAAACAATAAAACAAAAGTTCAGAAAATTAGGAGCAAAGCAGAGTACACATCTGCACAAAGCTGAACCACTTTCGAACAGCACACGAAAGGTGCAGGAAAATGATGAAGACATACGGATTCAAGAATGAAACAGCGTGTGACTGCTGGGAGACAGAACAGACAATGGGTCATATCCTGTTTGGGGTGCTAGTAACAAGTTTTAGGAGTTGATTAAGAAGAAATTATCAAATTGACGTTCCAAGCGATGGAGTGATTACAAAAAACGTCAACGTTATAATTTGGATACCAATACGATGGATCAAAATAACGCTCATGATGGAATGAGTGTCGGGAAAACGATATTACGAAGACGTCAAATTGACTACGTTAATACGAAATAGATGGAAATCGTCCCACAAAAGCTTCAACAGATAGTACTTAAAAGATAATGATAAATAGAGCGTGGAGGTCACATAAGGATTAAATGGAATAACAGTAAATAAAGTTAGGTTTGCAAAACGGGTGTAAAAGAATATTGGTAAATAATGCTGAAAAATACAATGTGTCCAAAAAAAATTAGAAAACCTTCGATAAGACATGGTTTAAAAATTTTCGGGCTTATCACGAGAAGAAATGGATTACCATAAATTCTCAATCAATGTAAAAATGATTAGAAGGTTTCCATTGCTAAGATTCTATGATAATATTAAACGTGCCACATGATTGTCTCTGACTCAACTAATGAAAAGTATCAGTGACTGTGAAAAATTGCGCCAGGTGGTCGTTTAATCTACTGGTATAATGGCGTTCGCTAATATTCGTTTATCGCCCTCTACTTCTTTAACTAATCCCTGTATGACCGTCTTTTCCAATACATTTGGCCGTATAATATGACTGAAAAATCTGAGAGCTCTTTTCTTTATCTTCATGAACCAGTCTGTCCGTTTGCTCTATTCACAGATCTGTCAAAATTGACGCGTTACATCGATGTGCCGTCCACGGTATTCTGAGCATTCTTCTATAACAGATCATTTCAAACGCTTCTAACTTACGACATCAAGTTTTGTTTAGCATCCATGATTCAGATCCGTAGCTGACTATCGAAAATACTAGCGTTTCTATTAGTCTCTTCTTAGTTATTAACCGTATAGAATGGTCTTTTCAATATTTCAGTTAATTTCCCTAGGGCATTTTTAACTATTCCGATTCGTCTTGTGATTTCACTTATATCATTTCCATTACTTGCGGTATATATATGCTCCAATAGATATGTGGTTGAATTATGTCCGGTATAGACGTAAATATTTCAAGCAGTGTCCCAGTCCTATCAATTATAGTGCATTTCAAACGATTTTAGATTCGCTTTTCGGCTGAAACGTTCTACTCGTTTTAAAAGTGTTATTATTTCCAGTTCATTCGTAACTAATAGTATATCATCTGCATATCTTAAATTACAAATTTTTCTTTCACCAATCGTTATTCCACCGTTCCAATTTTCAGTTGTTTGGCGCATAATTCATTCACTATATATATATATATATATATATATAATAAAGTATCGGTGTTCTTTTATTATGTACAGCATTATTTTACTGATATGATTGATAAGAGCAATAAGTCTATAATTTTGTAATAAATCTCTAGCAACATGTCCGAAGAAACCGAGAAATATTTTTCTTATTCCGTTTAATAAACGCCTATGTATTTTTAGCTTGTTGAAAACATATTCATTAGTTTTTCCATCCATCCATAATAGTTGTTGTATATATATATACATTATATAAAGGAAATTTGATGCTTTTTCGCGTATCTTCGTACACATTAGTTATTATATGAAATTTTATAGGTCTATATAAAATTGCGTGCAGAATCAGATTTTGCGTATGATGAAAGGCTGAAATATTAAACGTAAAATCGTAGTTTTGGACGTAGGTTTAATGTATTAGCAAACAGTTTTCAAACGTTTAAATATTCGTCAAATTATTATTATTATTATTATTTTTTTTATTATTTTAGTCAGATTTCGTTGGAAGAATCGTCTTTCGTCTCGCGGATTCTATAAAAGAATCTAAAGTTCACAAAGGTATCTGACTGTTCCTGTTGATTTTGAAGCTGTACGTTGTTGCCACCGTGTTCAATCTAATTTTTAACAATTTTTCTCTGTGGCTCGGATGAATTGCGACCGGTGTACCGCGATTGCTATAGAGGTAATTGTTGTATATTAATTTCTATTTGTAGTTCTTTGTACTTTAATTTTCTTCTTTATCTCTTTACTATCTGTAGGATTTTCCATATTTATGAATTACTATTATTATTCATTATGTGCGTGTGTTAACATTATTGAATTCATTCGTAATTCGCGAAAATTTATTAATTGCGACTAACGGTAACATGTTTATAATTTATTTAATACAACAATGTTCGGAAAATTAACGAACTCGAATTGAATTATGATCTTTTTTATTAGGATTTCCTTAAATTGTTGTTTTATTTATTTATTACGAAAATATATAAAGAAGCCATAAATCGAAATGAAACATTTCGGTAACTCGTATTATTAACGAGTGTTATCGAAATATAGCGAACACGTAAGCTACTCAAAAATTGATAATATCTTGGAGCTCTCGCGTCCTAGGGCTACATATGTTAGGCTTGAATAAATTATCCAACCCGTACACTGTAGGGTAATAAAATCATACATAGGAAAGTCCTTTTATTGTATTTAAATTTAAAAATCTAAATAGGACTTATTTGGGTGTTCTGAATACTTTTATAACTGTCTATCCATTATTTCATCGGAAATGGTCGTATTAAGTGGAATCTGCGTATTTCCGTTTTCGATAAGGTTTTTTAATGCGTTTTAATATGTATAGGTCAATTTTACGATAGTAAAATGTGTAGATACCATATGATTTATGTCCATGCATACATATTTATATTCATGGGCAAATGTGTACTTAAGCATATATATATATATATATATATATAGCTTTTCAACCCTGATCGTAGCCTGGATTAAAAATTTTATAAATCGATTTATATCGTTTTTTTTTACGTCCAAATATTTTTTCTATTTTCTTACGTACAAAATAATATCATTACTTGCCCAACAACTTTTTTTTTTCTTCAAAAAATAAACAACAAACATGTAGTTAAAATCACATATAAAAAGACCGGTTAAACCTTTTCGGCTATTAAGACGTTATAGAGTGAATGGAAAAAAGTAAAATATATAAATATATACAATTTCTAAAAAATATACAAGGAAAACAAAAATACTTAATTTCGATATACAACGTGAAAAATAAAAATTTTCTATTTAATATGAAAATTGATTCAATTTTTAATTATACGTCCTAAGACGAACCCTTCATCGAAATTTATCACCGAATGTAATAAATTGTTTTCATCGGTTTCTTTTATTATTTTCAGTTTTTCTAATAGTTTCCTTTCTTTATAATGTTTTTCTCTGTGTAAAATTTAAAATTTTTGGTTAATGGTTAATATTATCGATTTTGTTTGCTTTTCTTTTTTGCTTTATTAGTTTTATAAATGCGGTTTATCCGTCTCGTATGTTTACCGATCGTTTCCTCGTTATATCTATAGATGTAAGGAAGTTAGGAATTTTAAGTCTGTTCTGTTCTTTTAATTACGATCGGAGTGAATGATAAAAGGTAATATGAAATTATCGCAAACGCGGAAGTGGATATACTAGATAAGGGACTTGATATGTCGATAGGAAAAAACAGTTAACGTAATATGTATGAGCGTCCATATAATAGATAGAAAACAACAAAAAAATTATAACTACTTCATCAAAATAAATATAACCTTAACCTCTTAAATAGGTTAAGGTTATATTTATTTTGATAAAGTCTTAAATACATTGTCTTAAGGGAACACCATTCTAAACGATAAATAATAAAGTAAATAATGTGATAAATTAACTTGTACTCAATCCATGTACATGCATAAATACACTATACCAATGGTGATGAACATACAAATATACGTGTATATATATATACATATATCTACGTAAATACTCGGATAAAATATGTATAATCGTGATAAAAAGCATAAACACACAATCTAATGTTAGCTGCCAAACCTTATCTGCCGAAGAACGTATTCTTCGGGATTGTACCGACCAATTATCTTCCTGGTCGAATAATAGCTTATCATTTTCAAATAATAAAACTGCCACCATGCCCTTTTGCCATATATACGCGAATGCCAGGAAAAGTTCAATATCTCTCTTCGTGGTGAATTAACTCCAAAGAGCCATCAGTTCGCTACTTAGATCTGGTTCGAGAATTTAAATTATCGTGGAATCAGCATTTTTTAATCTACATAAAAACAAGTTTTGTTAAAAAATAAACACTCAGAAAAAAACTATCCCACAAAACATTTATGTCGCCAATCGAATTTCACTCTTACTCACCTATCGCTCGACTATCGAGCAGCGATTTATTCCTCAGCAAAATCATCATTACTCGAGTACCTAAACATCATCCAGAATTCAGCTCTTCGTTTAGTTATTAGAGCATTTCGGACTTCCTTAATCGATAGTCTGTACTCACAGTCATCAGTATAGCCTCTCGATATTCGTAGGCGATTCTTCATAGCTAATTTTATAATCCATTCAGAAGCTTCTAGATTATTACTTCATAAATTACTTCCATCTACTATCTCATCCTGTTCGAGACCGCCTCAATCGATTTCAACCATCTTTAACAACATCGTCAGAAATAAACATTCTAAAACCGCAGATGTTAAAACATTCAATCGCTGTGCTAATGAAGCTGGATCTCTCAATCATCAGTTTGAGGAACGAGTGCTACCAACTAACGATATCAGTGAAAAAGTTATGTCTCTTATCACTGGTTCATGAGTGTTGTATAACGCATCCTTATTCAATGGGTTTGTTGGCTGCTTAGTGTCATCATGTACAGCGTCGTCATTATACGGTATTTACTTCCTCAGTGATTTACTATTCTGTCGGCCGAACTTTATGCACCTCGCGATGGACTTCATAATGAACTCTAACTCTCAACAGCCATCGGTTATATGTTCCGACTCTATTCAGCTCTCAGCTTCATACGCGACGTATTCAGCAACAATCAGCATCCTATAGCAAAAAGAGTTGCACGGTTGTTATTAGTCAAACCGAGGCAGTTAGTTTCGTTCCTGTGGGTTCGAGCTCATCCTGGGATTCCGAGGAATGAACTGGCAGACAGAACAGCAAAGATGGCTGCTGCATTGTTGCCTCCAAAACGTCCCCGTTCTGGTTATTGATCTACCGAATTATATCAAATCGAGACTTTTTTGCTTCGTGTCAACAAAAAAGCAGTGTCGACCCACTCATTAAATAAGCTTCGCCAAATCAGGTGTTTTACCTTGGAAGACTTCGCTCACAAAACCGCAAAGATTACGTTGTCCTTAGCAGACTGCGGTTGGGTCATATAAGACTCACCCGTTCATAGCTGATTAACACAACTCCGACTCCTCATTGCAACGTGTATAATGTCACGCTTTCCGGCTCTCATATTTTTATTAATTTTCCTTTGTATTTCACTCAGATTGTCTCTCAACCTTCCTGTCTCACTTCCTCTTCTTTTCAAAGATGAATACTCTTCTCTAACTAACCTAATCATGTTTTTACGCGTGTTTCATCTCTACTCCTTGATTTAACTTCTTCTCCCTCGTGCCTCTAGCCTTAGTTGCTGCACACGGCAGGTTAATTTGCCATCGAAACTCGTCATCCATTGGGAAAGAGAAGCACATGAAAATTATAGACCGATAAAAGAATAGAGTAACATCGACAACGAATGTTGCAATTTTGGAGACAGAAGGAAATTAAAAAATCAAAGTGATTCGAAGTTATTCGTTACTTTTAACGGGGGCTCAAGTAAAACGACGTAACCATTTTTTAAATTTTAATTTATTATAAATAATTTCGATTTTGAAAAGAATACTCAAAGTTTCTAGACATCCGCGTTAAATACCTGTAGCATAACGGATTTAAATAAAGAAGGATTTAGCAATTTGGCCTTCAAAAATTGCTAAAATCTGTTCATCGAGGTTGGAAACAACTGTCAACAGAATATATATTGGTCACACGCTGAGTACGCACTCGTATCTAGTGAGTGTCCAACCACCTCCAACATGTGAAGTTTGCTGTTTATTTCTAGCGGTCTATCATATTGTTTTTTTTTTGTTTTTTTTTTGGGCACTGCTGAGGAGCAATCACAACCCACTAACGTGTTGATAAATAGTTATTATATATTGATATTACAATTGGTTAGGAATTTGTAAAAAAGGAGGAAAACACGGGAGTCATTAGGAAAAATTAAGGAAGTGATAGAGAAAGGAGGACGATAACCGATGGATATTAAGGAATTCAGGAGTGTGAGTTGGTCAGGTGTGTGAAAACTGCAATTGAAAAGGATGTGGTTTTCATCGGCGATAATTTGTGAATCGGCTGTATGAGGAACTGGAAATCCCAATACGAAACATGTGAGCCGGAAGACGATTGTGTCCAGAACGTAAACGGGTGATGGTTGTAATAAATTTTCGGAAGTTGAGGTGTATGTTGGACAAATTAAAGTACCAGGGAGTAGGTGATGTGGCCAGATAATATCTAGGGGTGGTAGAACTAACTAGCCACGATGACCACTCGTAGGATATATCCATGTTGGCAAGAGATATCAGGTCTGTGGTGGAAATTGCCGGCACCAGAGAGCCGAAGAAAATGGCTTCCTTGGCCAGAGTGTCGGCAACCTCATTGCCATGAATTCCGGAATGACCGGGAATCCATACGTATGATATTAAGATGCCGCGGCTGAATAGTAAATAAGTCAATTGTCGCACTGCCAAGGGAAGATAATTGGAATTAGGTTGAAAGGAGGAATGCTTCAATGCAAGGAGAAAACTTAAGGAGTCGGATAAGATTAAGTATAGGGAGGAGGAATGGTGATCTAAACGTGATAAGAATGGCAGAGTTTTAAGGATGCTTAGGCCTTCGGCAGTGAAAATTGAATTGAACTAAGGAAAAATGAATGATTTGGAGATATTATATTGCGGTATATTCTCGACCGGGAAATTGTAATCTACGATAAATATACTCAATATCGTTGCAATCAGCTGAAAACGAGTATCACGAATGTAAACAATCTCAACCTTCTCACCAACTTTATAATAAATGCTAAACTCTGTAATTATCTCTAAGTAATTGATAATTCGAGTAATAGCCTTATAGGCAGTAGCTACTCGTGAAAAAAAAAAAAAAAAAAAGGTAACCAATAATTTATCGCCAGAATATATTTTATAATTTTACATAATTCGGTTGTTTTTTATGTTGTTTTTAGATATGTATATGTGTCTATGTATGTGTCTATGTATGTGTCTATGTAAATAAATGTGAAAGGACTTTTGTTTGTGCATTATCTAAGTCGGATTGTTACGGTAAAAAAGTTCGTACCTAATTCAGCCCTCCATTGAATTGGTCGGGGAACGAGTATCCGGTTACTAATTAGCGCCTTTGAGTTTGTTCAGGGTGTATCGTTTAGCCGGTCCTCTATTAATCCTCCAGTTGATGAGAATTATCCGGCGACGATGCCTACCTACTTTCGAGTTAATGGGACTTTCTTCATTTGATGCATTTAGTTACATACGTTTGAAAACTCCTCGGTTCGCATCTGTGATTTCACGCGTTTCTTGAGATTGTATTTACACGTATTTAGTTACATAAAATATTATTATTATAAATAAGGGGTAAATCTAGGGAATTATACAAACTGCAATTACTCATTTGAAAAATTGTTTATCTGCTAATCTGGTTTCGCTCATAGCTAGGCTTGGCGAATGGCGCGTATATTCGTATATATGTAAGACATTTACTTTATTTTGCTCATGCATTGTTCTCCGAATAAAGTTTGATTTGATTATTAATGATTATTAATATGGGACACTTAATAAAAAATATAAGATGAATGCACGTTTATCTAATCATATACAAGTGCATTGAGACATATGAAAGTTTCCCATTGTTAATAATTAGTTAATTGCGAACGAAGATTACACACTACCTGCGTGAATGTAAGTGCATGTATTATTATATTATGCACATATGTATAATACATGCAGATATACACATGTATACAGTTATACATGTAAGTGTATACAGGTTATTATACAATTATAACGTTTAAATGGGTGACATGGTGTGTTATATTTCTGAAATAATCCACGATGAATATATTAAACAAAATCACAATAAACGATTAATAAAATATAATAATAATAATAATAATAACAATAATAATAATAATAATAATACTGATTCTGGGGCGTGTATTGTCTAACATACGATGTCCGGTATAATAATGTCATTCAAGATTACTTATTCTACGCCAGGTATCACGTTAGTGACGCAATAAGTGATGGCGGCCACGTTGTTTTATGACTGTCCATTTTGAACATTCACAAGTTCACGGTCATTATCTAACGTGGTCTGTAGCTTGGGAAAAATGTCTTCCAAAACACACTCTTTACACATATATATATATATATATATATATATATATATATATATATATATATATATATATATATATATATATATATACGTTATCTTCCAGTTAATGACTTTCTTCCGTTTCTATTTCGATAGTATTCAAGAAATATAAAATTATTTTTGTTTCCTATCAAAGATTAAACAAACTCGTATTTACTATAATTATATTTTCGATGATAATAATTGTACCAAAAAAGCACCTCATACAAGAGGAAGAGGCAGAGTGTCTACTCATTGGACTGACGGCTTGTGGAATCAGTTTGGTACGGTAATCACTATACTTTCAAACTGGAATCTATGGACTAGCACTGGCACTTCATAATGGACAGAATTGACTGAATACAAAATAGAATGGATAGCACACAGCTTTGCGTGAAAAGTTTGAAATATATACTTCGCACAGAAACACCAATTCATAGTGAGCAACATGTATTTTCAAAATCATAAAAGAAGCTTATTGAATAAGTCCAAATGAAAAGTATAAGAATCAAATAGATTATAAATTGATAAATGAAAGATACAGAAACATAATTAAGAACTGTCACACATATCCTAGTGCAGTGTAAAATCGTATTGAAAATCATAAATAAACACAGAAATAATAATAAAAAATGGATTATTGATAATTTAGAAAACACAGTCATAGCAGAAAAATATAAAAATACGTTAGACATAAAATATAATGACATGGACAGTGATAACATAGAGAGAAAATGGACAAACTGGAAGCAGACAGTTACAAATGTGACAGAACAAATATTAATAACAAGGAACCTACGTTAGAACAAACCATAGATAACAGAAGAAATTTTAGAAATTATGAACAACCGAAGGAAAATTAAGCATGAATCTAGTCAAGAATATCAACACATGAATAAACACATAAATGCATAGAAGCAAAAAACAGGTGGTATGAAGAGAAATGCAAAGAAATAGAATAGTTAGGAAATAATGACAGAGAAATGCATGTAAATATTAAATTTATGATGAAGCAGCATAAAAATAAAAGGAATAACATAATAAGCTTAAAGAATAAGCACGGGAAACATTGTGGAGATCAGAAAGAAATGTTCGATACGTGAATGGATTACATCGCAGAATTATACAAAGATAACACAAAACCACGTAATATAAGTATCAGAAAAGCAGATGAAGCACCGTGTATTAAAATGCGGGAACTTGAGGACGCAATACGAAAATCCAGGAAAAACAAATGGAACATGGAATACCAGCAGAAATACTAAAATGTCTGGGTCAAAAAGCGAAAAAGCAGTTGCTGGATATTTTAAACAGAATATATAATGCTGGTATAATTCCGGACGATTTCAAAAATAATAGCTTTGTTCCAATTCCGAAGAAAGTGTCTTCACAAACATGCTCACAATACAGGAGCCTTAATGAGCCCCACATTAAAGATATTACAGGACATAATAAATAAGAGGATAGAAAGAAAAATAGATACACAGCTAAGTCCCAAGCAGTTCGGCTTTGTAGCAAACCGAGGAACCAGGGACGCCATTGCGATGATAAAATTAATCGTGCAACGGGCACTGAACGCTGACAAAGAAATAACAGCCTTCTTCATAGATTACGAGAAGGCCTTCGATAGGGTACTTCGTGAAGAATTAATAAAAATATTGCAGAAGCATGGTTTGTATGAAAATGATGTTAGATAAATAAAAAATCTTATAAAACGCTATATATAAAAATAAGAAATGAATATTCTGGTTAAAAATGTGCTATACAGAAGGGAGTAAGACAAGGATGCCAACTGTCACCGAGGCTGTTCGATATTTACATGGAAGAAATAATGAAAAGAGATAATTTAGATCAACTTGGATGTAAGTTCAACAAGTCATTAATAACATCAGTTACGCGTATGACAAAGTAATGATAGCAGAAACAGCTGAACAAATGCAGAAAATGTTGGACATTATGAATGATAAAGGGGAAAAATATGGGATGGAAATAAATACAGACAAGACTAAAGTGATAAGATTCAGTAAAGCGAAGATTATGAATAACGATGCGACAAGGACTAAAATTGACAATAAACAAATAGAAAGTGTACAACAGATTAAGTATTTGGGAGCGATAATTACGAGCGACGGCCGTGATACAACAGAAGTCAAAGCTCGAATAGCCATGGCGAAGCAGTCTTTTAGTAATATGGAAAAAATACTGAATAAAATGCCCTTAGAATTAAGAAAATCAATTACACGATGTTATGTTTAGTCCGTATTAAAATATGCAGCCGAATCATGGACATTAAATGCCGGGTGCAAAAAAAGACTGAACGTATTTGAAATGTGGACTTACAGAACGTTGCTCAGAATATCATGGACAGACTTAGTTTAAAAATAAACTGAATCGATGTAGTGTAAACCAGTTGTCCATCGTGAAGGATATTTAACAAAGGAAGAGAAAATACATCGGCCATAAATTACGGCAGGTAGACTTATTTTTGTTGGTAGTACAAGGAAAGATACTTGGAAAGGTCAACCAGAGGAAGGAAAATATTGGAATGTATCACGACAAATACAGGTATCGCTAAAACATACCACGTAATCAATGCAGCAAGGAAAAGAAGACTATCAATGATTGATGCGCAACCTCCTTTTAAGGAGATGTTACTTGATGATGGATGATATATATATATAATTACGACATCCTCCACCCAACAAAACTATATTAGCTTCTTGGCACCTATTTCCATGATGTTAGTTTCTTTTGTGACACATCTGAACTTCGACATTTAAATCCTTCGCAACAAATTTTTCATTATATTGAAATTTACTATCGAACCGTATCTTCGTTATTCCATCTGAGATAAAAATGTTATCCTTTAAATAACTGTTTCATTTCAGTGAGTTCCGGCCGTTTCCACGTTAGAGTAAAACAAACAACCTATCATCCTATTAATCATCTATACGGTAATCTTTACGTTCGATTTTTCAATCTCGACTATTATTTTATTTTTAGTTCTGTTCTCGTCATTTTGTATTTACAGTTTTTATTCGATGAAAATACTACTACGATTTTTTATTTTTGCAAAATTACTTAACTTTTCTTTTTTAAAACAAAAATTATTTATTCCTCTATCGCGATATATATACATTTTTTTTTTCGTCCCACATTCCTGCGCATATGCAAGTGAGGCAAATTTGTTAGTTAATTTGTTTACACAAAGGTGCGTATATCGTTGTAGTTGTATTGTTATAGTGTCAGTTATGTTTACAAAAGAAAAACAAAACAGATTAAAAAAGAACGTATAGGATATTCGTGTCCGAAGTGAATATTTCGTTCTTAAGAAAGTTTAAACTGCCTAAATTTTCTTCAATATTTACATCCGAGTCGCTATTCTCAGGGCGCTTCTCTTTTACGCGTCTGCAAATATCGGTCAGAATGTAGTAATTTTCACGGATTCAAGTAGCGCTCTCAAAGCTATTTTAAATTTCTCGTTTAATAACCGTTGTTTTCCATCAATCTACGATATTCCGAGAAAAATTTACGATCTATCTCTGAAACAAGTCAAATTTTTCTGAATTCCCAGTCACCCAGGTATCAACTGGAATGATACTGTAGATAATCTCGCTAGAAGCGCCCTCGAGAATGGCTCATTCAACTTCAATACACCTGTTAGGGATATCCGATCTGAGGTTAAGTTTTCGAACGAGAAATTTTTGAACCACGCTTGAAGGTAATTCAGCTAAATAATTCTGGAATACCTTCGATTCCGGTAATTCCTTGGTTCTTCAATCTTCCTAGCAAAATGGAAAATAGGATTT
This sequence comes from Coronaproctus castanopsis, assembly GCA_032883995.1. NCBI lineage: Eukaryota > Metazoa > Arthropoda > Insecta > Hemiptera > Monophlebidae > Coronaproctus > Coronaproctus castanopsis. The sequence continues at coordinate 90,215,423 of CM065052.1, forward strand.
CGTTTATTCGTATCCTTACGCTTCAACAACGTTCTCCGCACGTTCTATTTACACACAAATTAGCCCCATTCCGTACCGATCCTTATATTCAATTACATATCAGCCTGTAGAAGAAATATTTAATAAGATATATCATCCATTTCTTGCAATTTTGGGCGAAATCAGTAATTCCCACATATATATTATATACACATCGTTAATTAACGAGCGCAACGTTCAAACGTATTCACTTTGTTTACATTTAAAGTTATCGATTAAAGAAGAAAAAAGACGGAAAACGAAAATAATTATAATTAACGGATTAATCGTGTGTTTTTACGAACAAATGACGTAGTAGATTCGATAGCGATTTTTTAATAACTCGGCACATCACGAAGGCCATTGGTGATACCACCCAAATAAACACGTATCATTATGATCATCATCGCGGCATCATCATCATCATCACTGTAACACGTATCATCATCGTTTTATTTAGTTTATCGTAAAAACGAAAGCAATTTATCGAAAAATATCAAAATTGATGATGATTAGATAGCCCTCTGTTCGGGTGTGCTACAGCGCAGTACATTAGGATCATATTTATTTTTGATGACCTTTGCGACTTGGATATTTCGGGCAGAATTAATATTAATTTTCCTGCGCCGTTTGCGCTGTTACTGTCCTAATATTGATTTTTGTGAAAGTCTACGGTTGAGAGCCATGTGAAAAAAACCGACAGAGCACACAGAGTATATAGTTTTCGCTTTAAACATATCGGTATTTCGTTATTTTTAAATACGTAAATTTACTAATGATATTCTACAATTTGTTCAGCATTGGAGTTTTTTTCCTTCCTGTCAGTCGTAATTTTTTGTCCCGAGATGCACGTCTTGGACTGTTCCTGCCATTACTGTATTGGATAATTTTATCGAATGATGTACCGTCGTATCGAATCGAGTTAGTATGTGAAAAATTTATTTAATATCTTACTTCGCGAAGTATGCAGCACTCGTAAAGTCGATATAGGGATGAAGTAAAAATTAAGAATAAATTAACAATAAAGAAAAGATAAATTCTAATTGCCTACACGTATACGTAGAAGCGAACACGTGTACAGTGTACGAAACAGATTAAATTTCGTCCAATTGCACAACAAATTTTTATTACGTGTCGAATTTTTTTTGAGCGTGAATATACATATACGCACGTTTATTCCAAACTTCTGTTTTTATTTTTTTTATTTTTTTTAGTTTTTTTTTTGGGCTTCCAAATTAAAATTGTAATATACGAGATTAAATAAATATAAAGAGGTTATATCGCTAAATTACATTCACGAATGAAATTGTATAAACAAACATAAACGTACACATTACGAGTAGCGAGTAAGAAAGACATATTTATAGGGAGAGGAACAGATAAGGACATGATTTAGTTGTATAATGTGTTACCGGAAGAAATATAGTGGCAGCAAAATATGTGATTAGCGTCAGCAATGTGGATGGCATCTCCAGGATGAGTAAGTTTAATTTGAAATAATGAAGAAGGGAGACGATTTTTTCCGAACCGTAATCTGCATATTGCGATTATGAATGGGCGAATTAGGTTGACTGACTATATTGTAGAACCAGGGTAAGCATGGCAGATCAGTCTGAAGCAACTTATAATGTGTGACATTATAGGAGTTACTCAGACCACTTTCCAGTATTCCTTGTAGGCAGTTTTAACAATGGAGAGAAGATCAGTGTGCGGTGAGTAAGCAATGAATAGTCCAAGAAGGGAAGGAGAGTGGGCATAGTAGTCAGCGAGGAGATTTCCGCTAATTCCAGAGTGGCCGCTAATGGAGACACCAACATCCTGCAGAAGGGCGACATGATTGCTAATTTTCAATATTATCGGTGAGGAATGGGGGTTGTATTGAGAAAATTTTAACGCAGAGAGACAGCTTCTAGAATCTGAAAAGATTACAATTTTCTTAGATATTTGACTAGAAGGGATGAAACGAAGAGAATGAAGAATAGCTATAGCCTAGATAGAAGAAATTTTCGACAGAGACATATATTTGTATTACTATAATTGGATACATGATGCGCGGAGCGGCAAAGGATAGGACGGCGACTAAGAGTGAATCTCCATTTTTGGAAAATGTCGAGGAATGAGAGGAATAATGAAGGAGTGGAAGATGAGAAAGAGTTTATAAAAAATCTGTCAGCTAAATATGTCCGACGCAAATATAGAGGAGGAACCTTAGTCTCCACTTCCAAAGCCGATATAGGAGTAGCAAGGGCTGTTAAGGATAAGCGTAGACACATGTTTTGAACTTTGTCCAATGTGAAAATGTAAGTGGTCGGGAAATTGCCGAACAAGCGTAATCCATTATACTGCGTATGAAATATTTACAGAAGCAATAGAATAAGAGGGTCACCTCCGAAGGTCGTGTGAGAAAGAGATTTTAAAAGGTTTGTACGTTTAAAACCTTTTGTGTAGAACGTCCTTACGCCAATTGAGTCTACGATCCAATACAAAGCCTAAATATTTATGAAACATAGAATATGGAACATAATAGTCATCAATAACCAATCTATTTATGGAATAAATATTACGCTTGTAAGAAAAAATAATGGAAACACGTTAAGACCCGATTTGTGAATAATTTACATAGTGCATTAGCAAAAAAATAAGGGATACCTAATGAAATGAGCGAGTCAAAAAACGTGGCTAGGGGGTACAGAATCAAAGGCCTTATTTATATCTAAAAAGCAAGCAACTAAATATTTATTTGATACGAAGGACTTATAAATTTCTGCAAATGAGATGCACAGCGCAAGGAACTAATGTTGTTACGGAAGCCAAACTTCCCAGAAGGAAACAATTTATTATTTTCGAGCCGCCAAACAATTCTATTTTTTAGTATTCTTTCGTATGTTTTACGTACACAAGAGGCTAGGGATATAGCACGATATGATGTATTACCACGACTAGAATTGGATTTATTAATTGGAACCACGAGAAATTGAAACCAGTTTTCTGGATAGAAGCCGGTCTTGAGAAAATAATTGAAACAATTCAAGAGAATTTTAACAGCAGAAGGGGGTAGATTATTTAGGATTTTATAGGTGATGCCGTCACAACCAGGTGAGGATTTTTTTTGAAGGAGAGACTATGTAAGATTTCAGATACACTTATAGGAGCAGATGGAAAATTGGAAATTAATGCCGGGAGATGGGCAAGGTTTGAAGGAAAAGCTGACATGGAAAAAGAAAGGTCTGACAAATTAGGGACATACGAACGGGCCACACTGTCTACAAAGTGCACGAATGAGTCATTGGAAGGGACTGAATAATTGTTAAGAGAGTTTTTTCGGAGAAAACCTTGGCTTTATTCCAGATGTAGGAGGAAGGTTGAGTACGATTTATGGAAGAAACAAACTTCTTCCAAGCTTGTCTTTTTTTAGTTAACAGGAATTTTCGGGTAATAGCTTCCTGTTTTTGTACGAAAGGTAATCTGAGCGACTACGACGGAATTGTTTAAAATAATTACTTAAAAGGTTTTGTTGATTTTAACAAGAAATGTCCCACCAGGGAGCAGAATTGGATTTTCGATTAGAAGGTTTAATTTGGAACGCAAATTGGATCAGTACTATATTGATATGATGTTTGTCGTACAAAGGGATATCAAAAGAAGCGGTATTAAGTAAAGGAGAGCATAAACTATCTAAGAATGAGGAAAAGTTATGAGTATTATGTTCAGGAAGCAACCACGGGTAAGCGTATAGATAATTGTCCTGAAAGGATGGGGAAGAGGAAAACTGAATGGAGAGAAAATAATAGGAAGATGATCACTGCCCAAAGGTAAGGATTGAACGGCCTAAACAGTTTGGAACAATAAATTGCTAGAAATTATGGATAAATCGAGTACGTTTGAGAGTCTCCGGATGGAAGGAATGGAAGTTTGACGTCCGTCAGCGACAGTTAAATCTGTTGCATTAATGATGTCTAACATCTAACATAAGTTGGCCGGAATTATTACTAGCAATACTATCCCAGGAGAAATGCAGAGCATTAAAGTCGCCACAACATATTACGGAAGAATTTTGAGATAAGTCATTAATGAAGTGTATAAAATTCTCATTATTGAGGAAATCATATAAAAGTTTATTTAGGAACATTACCTGCAGACACAAACCATTACAATTACTGTTGATTAAAATAGGATCAATAGGCATAAAGGAATGAAGAATATCATTATGAATTAAAATAGCGGCTCCCTCGTAGCCGTCAGCTCTATCATCACGGAAGAAACGATAACCGGGAATTGAGAACTTTTTGGGAGAGGAAAGCCAAGTTTCTGATAACAAGATAATATGAAAATTGTGGCGAGAAAGGATTCCAGACTTGCCTTATTAGAGGAGATGTTGCGACAATTCCATTGCAGTATTTATGCGAGTAGATTGTGCAACAGATGTAGATTACTAAAGAGGTGAAGAATAACCAGTAATACAGAAATGAGGAAAATTAAATAAAATAAATATATATACATACACATACACACAGATGCATGTATAAACATATACATATACTGTACACGTGTATACCAGAGAAACAATTTACGCGGTTAAAATAAATTACAGCTGCGGATTTTTTTTCTTGATCGCTTCGGCTCGAGTTATATTGTCGTAGGCTATTCATTTCTGGATATTCAGTTGCTCAATGTAGAAAGGACAATTACGATCGGTAGAAGAATGACTGCCCCTACAATTGACGCAACTTATAATATAAGCAGAAGTCTCGGTATTAGAAACAGTACACTCGTGACACATTTTACATCTCGGTTTGGACCGGCAAATGCGGTATGACCGAAACGAAGACAGTTAAAACATTGTCTCGGTGGTCTAATACTAGGATCGACTGGAAATCTTAACTTATACAAATACACAAATTGCGGAAGCGTGTTCCCTAAACATTTAATTTCGATGACGGATGTAGGTATAAGTTTGTCGGATTGCCTTCTTTTAATTCTACGAATAGATGCGAAATCGACGTCGCTTTTCAAACAGTAACTAATTTCTTCATCTGGCAAGTCAGTCAGGACTCCACGAATAATGCCGAAACGGTATAGTAAGGTATTTGGAATGTACGCTTTTAGGTTATCGTTATTAGCGAGAAATTGTTCGCATTCGATAATGTGTCAAACACGGCCCTTATTTTATCAACTCCATTGCGTTGGAAGTATAAAAGACCATCATAGTTTGCGAGACGTTTGCAAACCGACACGAGATGAAGATTTCCTATATTCTTGTCATTTATCGATTGCACAATAATTATATAGGGGCCTTTATGAGTACCGGGTACAAAAAGTTGTAGTTTGTTCGGAGTGGAAACGCCGTTATTATTATTAATATAAATATTATTATAGTTATTATTACCACTAACATCACAGTTGTTATTATTATTATTGTTACCATTATTAATGTTATTGTTAATATTACTGTTATTGTTATTACCGTTTACGTGATAAGGATTATTAATGTCCGTAGTATAAAAATTGTCCGATGAAACGTCTATTGTTAGTCGATACCGAATAATTAATACCTGACGCCTGGTCGGGTGGGAAAGCCCCACCAGGGCTGGCATCGTTCATCGCTGAGAAAACACCAGTATACTTCGAGGAAACGACGAAATAAAAGAGAAGAGAAACAAAAAAAAAGAAAAAAACCTAATAAAATGAAATAAGACGCGCGAGATAAAAGACGACACCACGCTTCGATACGACGATAGGTTTTCTGCGTAGGCATATTCTGATGAATTGATGAATAGAACAGTTTTGAAGGGATTGCACATTATTAGTTCATATTACAATACCCCACCCTCATATATATATATATATATATATATATATATATATATATATATATATATATATATATATATATCCGCGTGATTCACTCTCTCTCTCTCTCTCTCTCTCTCTATATATATATATATATATATATATATATATATATATATATATATATATATATATGTATATATATATATATATATATATATGTATATATGTATATATATAGAGGGAAGGTTCCATCGATTGGAAAATTTATAGGAACGACGCCTAATCTATCCAAGTGGTACTTCCTGGGCAAAGTCTGTTTGCCATCGAATTTCCCGGTTTTCTTCAAACAACTTGGTACTTATTTATCATCCGTTATTCCAATGGATTGATTAACTAGCTGTAATAGCTAAAGGTCTTTTTAACATAAGGAATTCTTGTGTATATTATTTATAAACATGGTGCTAAAAAAAGAACGTAGGCCAGGTTGTTAATATTAATTCTTTGATGATCGAATTTTATAGTCGATAATTTTACCACAATTACGTAGACGTGCGTAATAAGTATGATAAATGTGGTATATCTAGTCTAAAAAAAAGAGGCGAAGAAATACAAACACACATTCACATATTTATCTGCGCATATATCGTCGTATTGTTAATTGCCGAACGTCGTGACTGGGCGTAAAATGGGCTGGTGGATGCCACTGCCTTGTTCGCGATATAACTTTTACCGCGCGAGTTGGTTTCGAATACCCGACTGTCCGGTTAACAGTGGTGCACTCTAGCAACTATGCCATATACACGTATATTGTTATAGCAATTTATATATCTAGTCTCTCTAAATTGGACAGTTCGGGAAGTACCGAATCAGAAGTACGTAGAGGGATCCCGTTAGGTCGTTCTGCAATGAACCAACTATCAAAGATATGGAAAAGCGCTGATATTACTAAAATACTAAAATATTCCTAGTGTAAACTTTAATATTTCCGCTTTCCTATATAATTCGAAAACTCGGGTGATAAATATTAAAGATCAGCGTCGAATATAAATCTTTAAAATGTGGTGCTATGGAGGAGACTACTGCAAATACCTTGGACAGCTAAAATGACGAATGATTCTGTTCTACGTGAATTAAGTCGCAAATACTGATTACTAACAGTAGTATATGGACGGATGGTGAAGTTTTTTTGGGCACACTGTACGTGCAGATAATATGGCAAAAATTACTGCCCAATGGAAACCACTAGGCAAACGAAAGAATGGACGACGACCATCGATAAGTTGGATAAACGCAGTTTGTCAAAATCAGTTGAATTTAGAACAGACAATCAGGCTGGCATATAATCGGATGGCGTGGCGTGGTTGAAAAATTAACAGATTGATTAATTACTATCACTACACATCGTATGTGCGGGTATTTGTTTTATGGAATAAACAATTCAAATTGTTAACTTAGAATAATTATACTAAAATCGATCGTTCTGATTAAGATTTTTTTTTAAAATATTTTCCAATTACCGAAATATGGTGACAACGTTCGACCATATTGTATGACTGAGAAACATTTTCTCTTTTTCTTATTCTTTTCAACTATTTTCAATCCGCTGCTGGATTGGATGTTTCGAGGTTCCTTCTATTTTTCCTTGTCGGTCGCTTTACTTATTTTCTCGAACTTTATCAGAGTTAACACCGAACAAGCGTCGTCTGTAATTATCGGCCGATGTTTACAACCCCGATCTCTATGAAATACCAGGTGAAAAATATAATTTTGAAGTCTGACAATTTATTTACGAATCGATCGATATTCCGGCTTATTTTGTAATTACTTATTTTAAACGATTACTCGATGACATTATTACTAATTGCTTAGTACGTACGTTCGAATTGGCCGGGCTAATTGGACAAAAAACGGTACACATTTTTCAGAAGTCCCAGTGTACAACGATATCTAACGAGAACCTATAAAGAAATTCAAATTGAAAGAAGAATTATTCCCGCACTTTATTCTCTTTGAATGTTGCTCGACTCGCGGTACTTAACTGTTTCAGTCACACGTTAATAAATTTTACGCAAAAAATTAAAATGTGAAGTAATATTTTGTGGATAACACCGATTTTTAGAGATAACTCTAGATAATTTCTATTTGATCGTATAAATACTTTTTGGAATTGAAAGATTCCGCGTCAACAGCATTGTGTCTTACTACGAAATTAGATAAAAAAAAATTTTTTTAGCACTAAAAGTTTATGTACCGTATGAGGGACACTGCGATCGAAGAGGTTAACAAGATAATGCGATAATTTCCGGGAATAATTTCGATTCTTCGATGTATAATATAACCTATTAGACGAATAATCCGAGAATAATAATCACACGGTTTTTTTTATTTATTTTATTTGTTATACAAGTTACGCGGAGAACAATTACAAATTATTTACACGCTACATTGATAACGATAGCGTAGTTATCGGAGAATAAGTGACACAAGTGCGTTAGCTATTACAACGTTCGAGTACTTAGTAACTCCAATCGGCGAAGTACAGGGTGACCTAGAGAAGATGGACGGTCTTGTGTTTTAAAAAAAAAACTACTCGACCAAAATTTTTAAATGACATTTTATTTAAAAATAGGAAAACGATAGATTAGCTTACAATCATTTGTGGAACACAATATCGTTCAGATGATCGCTATTTGCAAAGATACATTCTTTCAGTCCTTTTACAAAAATTTCAGTTCTTTTACAAAAATTTCGAGCACTTTTTCAAGCATATTTTTGCAGAAATCCGAGTTTTCAGGTCTTCCAGATTTCGTGGACGTGTTTCGTAAACGCGCTTATTAAAGTATCCCCCCACAAAAAAATCGCGTAACTTTGAATATTTTTGCGAAACTCTTTTTACACTATCGCGATCGATTCACGCCGAAAATATTTCGTTATAGAATGTCGTAATAACTCGAACTAGACAAAAACGAATCTCTCGTGTGCGCATTAAACGCGGAGCACGCGGTTTGCTATTCAAAAAACGAAACCGTCTGGCTTCTCCGGGTCACCGTTAATGTTAAATCTAATCTTCAGTTACGAAATTATTAATAATCAATCAGATAAAAAAGAAATAAACCTGAGCCTCGCTTTGCATTTCGTATACGCATAACTCACGTTGAAGATCTGTATAAAATATATATTATAATTTTTTCCAAGTCTTTATTTCTGATTTTTCATAACAGACATTTTTATTTGTTCACTACTCGAAAAGGACATCCGAGTCACAAATCGTCAAATTTATATATACGTGTACGTAATTTTTATAAAAAGTGATTTCGCAACTTTTTCCACTGTAAAACGTAACGGTTTTTTTATTACGTACAAATTTACTACGTTTACGTCGAAAAAAACACAAATATGTGGACATTAATGCAGAAGCATGGCCATATACAAAAACGTGTATACAGAAAATAAGAAAGACCAAGCTGCATTTGGGGCAATGATGCACAACATCAGATTATCGGATCGGTACAGAAACGCACAGATACGTGAACTAACGAAGTTACATGACGCAGTGGAAAGAATTGTTAAAATAACTGACCTGGCCACGTAGCTCGAAGAAATGACAATAGTCAAAGCGGATCATACAATGGTGGCCGATAAACAAAAAAAGAGTAGACCGAGGACACGATGGTACGACGATATATCAAAAGTAGTCTGAAATGTCGTGATATCGTGATTTATATATATATATATATATATATATATATATATATATATATATATATATATATATATATATATATATATATATATATATATATATATATAACATATATAAATATATGTATAAATTTCATAGGAAATATAATTATAGTTAGATAATAACGTATGCAGTAATTAGTTAATATAGTTTATAGTTACCGGTAGTGAGATTATTTTTATATATCTTCAATATTTAAAGGCTTCAAAGGTGTGAAAATTGAAAAATGCTCCCAAAAAATTATCTGGTCCGGAGGCAATAAAGCGGCGGTTATTGTATTTAGTTCAAAGTTTTTTATACTTATTACACGTGAAAATTACACAGTTTCAACAATATTGTTATTATAGCTAGAGCAAATATTGGAGACAATTATTTTTAGTTTATGTATGCAACTGAGGATCAGTTAACGTTTATATTATGTAATAGTTAACGTGAAAAGCTGAATTATATTGAAGAGGATTGAACATTTTTTTAAAAATTAATTTTACCATCAGCTTCATTATACCTTGTTTGGTATTCTTTAGAAATGGCTGCTTTTATTTCATTCAACTTTAATTTATCGACGTTATCATATCGATATATTTTATTAATAAATATTTGAAACCTTCGTTTGATATGTGAATTAATCGGTAGTATGCTGGCAATAAACTTGAATTTAAATATTTGACATCAATTTAAAATTGTAACCGTTAATTTACTCAAGTAAGGAATACACACGCGAACAATAGGAGTATAAAGACTGAAAAACAGCTTCGTGCAATATTAATTTAGAACTATTACCCCCATAATTTATCATCATCCAATATTTTAAAAATGTACTAATATTTTTCGATTTTTTTTTCTTTTATTAACACACTGAACATGTTATAACTTAATTTATCACCTATAATTATACTAAAGTATTTTATATAATTTGAATGATTAAGCGTACAATTATACAAGTCCGACGTTATCGCGCATAATTCGATGATACATAAGATTATTGATGCGCGATAACAACCATGATTTAAGATTTGTTGATCTCGAAATTAAGATTTAAATATTTAACTATCGAACTAAGTTTGCTAATGGTAGAATCACGCTGTCTTGAGAATACATTAGATATGTTTAGTCGATGGAATTATATTATCGATTAATAATAATAATCAGTCATTTGCATAACTATATAATCTGACAGCGTCATTTATATTATGTAATTTATTATGAATATTTGTGTACAAGACATTTTACAGGACTGGTCCGAAGATAGAACACCGCGGCACGCCAAAATTACTCTCAATGTCAATAACATAACATTATTTATGTATATATATATACATACATATATTACATATATATATATATATATATATATATATATATATATAATAGTTACGTAATAATATACATTTAATATATTCCGTCTTAAATTGTATAAATTATTACAAAGGTTTACCTAGGTATAACATAATATAAATGCTACAATTATTTATTTGGATTGTGCATTGTATACACGATTGATATTTGTCTTTAATTAATTAATTTCAATTTAATCATTTTTGCAATTCCTGTCTTAGTACCGTTTAAATTATAAATTATTTTTTGCCACTCTCTACAATAGATCAGGTAGACAGAATTACAAATGTAATTGAGAAAAGTCTTGAAGAAAAGAAGATCTGTACAGCTGTTCTCCTCGATGTAGTGCAGGCATATGACAAAGTATGGCGTAAAGGACTGGTAGTTAAAATTAAGGAGATATTACCTGAACAAACATGATAGTATCAGAAGAATCAACTATGAATGTACAATCCCATTTCGAAAGTATTTGAAAGTGGACAAAACGATGGAAAATGAGAGTAAGTAAGGAGAGAAATTTGTGCGTATCAATTTTACTAAAAAAAGTCCAATATTATCCGATTATAATTAATTTGAGGAACTGCGCTTCGTAAAAATAACATAAAATATCTAGGTATGAATCTGGACAGAAAATTAAATCGGTCAATTCGTATTGATAAAAAAAAAATAGAACTAAAGTTGAAAATCCTACAGATGAATTTAATATTCTTCAACAAGCTCTTAGTATATAATCAAATATTGAAACCAACATGGAGTTATGATTGTCACAAGTATGGGGTTGTGTGCTAAATTAACATAAAAAAATTCAGATGTTCCGAAACAAAGTTCTTAGAATTATCACTAATGCTAAACAATACGAAAGAAAAAATGGTATCCATCCAGATCTCCCTGTACCAGAAATCTCATTGGTGATAAATTTGCAAGAAAGCACGAATTAAGACTGCAGAATCATATAAATTCAGAGGCGAAGACGCTTTCAATCTATACGAAAGAAACAATGGTATCCATCCAGATCTCCCTGTACCAGAAATCTCATTGGTGATAAATTGCAAGAAAGCACGAATTAAGACTGCAGAATCATATAAATTCAGTGGCGAAGAAGCTTTCAATCCAGCAGGACGAATTAAGACGGTTTCAAAGCATCAAACCGAATGAATTGGGCAAATAATGAAGAATACAGGAATATTCTATCGGGAATGCCTGAAATATTGAAATATATATAATTAATATAATTACTTTAGAGTATTACTGAATGTTCAAACACTTAGATTTTTATTATTTTTTGGCACTCACCGTGAAGATACCACCTATATATGTATATATATATATATATATATATATATATATATATATATATATATATATACGATGACGTATCCATTTTGTACATAGACCGCTTTATTTTACACGTAAAGCTGGTTCCGTTTATTCCGGCTTTTTATCTGGATATTCCTCGATTGTTTATTTCTGGCTTTGTGTGTTTGGATGTGTTAGCGATCATCTGTCGTTTTTAGTAGTTGTAGTATCAGTCGCGAAGTATAATAAAACAAATGGGGTGACTTGTCTTTCCAGCCGGGCTTCATAACAGAAATATTGTGTCGTGACGTCACGGACGAACTAATACAAAATAATGCAGACGCGTACGTGCGTAAGCCCGGCTAATGCAATAAGGATGGTGATAATAATAATGATAATGATGATGACGATAACACTATCGATAATAATAATCGCGTTTCCCGCACTTTTTTCCGTATATTCCCGCTATTTTCGTTACTACCGACGACCGATGTAAAGTTGTACTACCACAGTAGCTGTCGCTAGTGTGGTGGTAAACCCGTAATCTTCTTCGTACGACTCGATTGCATTTTTCAACTAGAGTCGTCGTCGTACGCACTCACATCAGTGGTCGGTTTGTATTGTATATGAAAAAGTCTCGTTCGACGAACATCTCGTTAATTCCTCGTATTTTTTAGTTTTTTATTATATTATTACGTTCGTTTATAATGGCGTCGTTTGATTTTAATTTTGTTTTTAGCTTTGAGCTTTAAGTTTCTCGTTCGCGATGTTTTAGATTCGGTATTATTTAGAAAAAAAGAAAAAATGTGATTTGTAATTTAAAGAAATAAGTCGATTATTTAATTAATATATATATCGAAATGCCGACCGTAATATCGAAATATTTAAAAGAAAACGCCGGCAATACGATCAATAAAGACGCCATCGGTAAAGCGATTATTTTATCGTCGGTTTTTTTATACGGTTGCAAATTAACTTATCCGTACGTTCGTCGAGTGTACTACGGTAAAGAAGAGACGGTCGTTAATTGCGCCGCTAAAGGTAACGGTCGTAAATACGACGACAATAACAATAAACCATATCGAAAACATAACGGAGTAGTTGCCGATAAATCGATCGGAGTTTGTTCGAGCGATTCGGACGACGATAAAACTTTAGCCGAACGATTAGCCGACAATAATAATAAAATAACCGCGGTAAATCTGCAAAACGGACTTAACGAAATTATTACTAACGTGGTAACGTCGGACGTCGAAGATGCGGACGATATTAACGCTAAGAAGAATAAGAGGAAAATCGACGGACCCGGATTTAATAAAGAATTTGCCGTACGATTGACGCGATTGTTACGATTAATGATACCGGGCGTATGGAGTAAAGAATTCGGATTATTGACATTGCATACGGTCGCTTTGATAAGTCGTACTTTTATATCGATATACGTAGCCACTATGGAAGGTCGAATGGTGAAACATATAGTGCGACGCGATATAAATAATTTCGCTTTTATGCTATTGAAATGGCTAGCAGTCGCAGTTCCGGCTACTTTCGTGAATTCGCTTATACGTTATTTGGAATCTAAATTAGCCTTGGCGTTCAGGTAAATACGAATATTTGTTATTTAACCGCTCCAATTGTGTTGTTCGTTATGTATATATATATATATATATATATATATATATATATATATATATATAAATAAACAAAATTGTTATTTTCGTATTATTATATGGTATCCGGTCATAATCCTTTCTGCGCGACCGATACACCAGAAATTTTAAAGTTTCTTCGTCCGTATCGGAATACAATTTATCCGCGTCAAAATAGGTCGCCCTTGAATAAATGTTCGTTATCGCAACGATTTTCTTCCGCCATTTATCATTTGTTTCAGTTGTACTTGCGGCTCGTGTCACTCTACTTGTTATTCTGCTCAAGGTACGCTATAAAATGAAATTTAAATCGTTTCCTGAAGATATTCAATATTACTAGTTGACTGAGTTTTTAGCCTTTCGGATTTTGCTGAGTTTTCCCAACTCTGACTGAAGGCTACGTCTCAATTTCAATCCTCAGTTAGTTAGTTCTGTATAGTTATGCAGTGGTTGGCGGTTACACATACTAAAACATCTCCGACCGATTATGCAATTTTTTTCAGAAATGCCAAATATTTTTAATGAGTTATGAAATGAAAAATCTCGGAAACTAATTTTTCTATAAGAAGAAAATGATATAAAGCATGGATATGACTAGACGTTGTAGAAAAAGAAGTAGGTAAATAATGAAAGTTAGTGTGAAAGAAACGGTAAAACAGCGGTAAAATCACCCTTGTAAGAAAATAGTTTACACCCCGACGGGGGAGGCGTTTAAAATGAGTCCCTGTCCTCAAAATTTATGAATTTTTCAACAAAAATCACATTTCAATAATAATGACTAGTAGTGAAATTAATTTTCTATTTTAAAAAAAAATGACAATTTTCAAAAACACCTAATAGAGCGCAGTTTGACGTTAGCGCTACGTTGCGGACGAAATTTTCAGTACTAATCATTGCTATTGAAATATGATTTTTGTTGTAATGATTTAATGAAAATATTAAAATAACATACTTTAATCTTCGAATTAATCTAATTCGTCTTGTGTATTCGTTAATTTTTCGAAAACACCTTATGTAGTATAATTTTCGAAAACACATCATGTAGTACAGTTTTCGAAAACACCTAGAGTACAATTTTCACTACTGATCATTACTATTGTAATGTGATATTTGTTGTAATGATTTAATTAAAATATTAAAATCACATACTTTAACCTTCGAATTCATTAAATTCGTCTATGTTGAACAAAAATTTAAAATCAACAACTAAACAGCAAACACAAACGGTAAGTCGAACAAAGAATAAGAATTTTAACGGTTTATAACCAAAAATAACGGAAATAATACCCCCAAACGATCGTGTAATCGATCCTATAATCGATACTTATTTAAAATATATTTTGAAAATTATAACCTTAATATCAAAAATTAATCGAAATTTTAATATAATACTAACCTTTAATACCTAATAATTTAATATATAATTAGATAGCTAACCTTTAACACCTAATAATTTATTTCTGAATAATATATAATTACACAATAAACGTTAAATGTTTTACTTAATTAAATACCTAACATTTAATGCCTAATAATTTAATATTTAATTAGATAACTAATCTTTAATTCCTAATAATTTATTTCTAAATAATATATAATTGCAAACAAATCTGAAATATTTCCTAATAATTTTGTAATCGATCTTATAATCGATAAATGTTTTAAATTTATTTCAAAATTTGGCAATCAATAATAAAAAATCAATTGAAATATTAAAAACAATACTTTTTTTTTTACAAAATTTTAATTATTAAACTAGATAACCTAACCTTTAACGTCTAATAATTTATTTTTAAATAATATATAATTAGATAACAAATCTAAACTATTTCCTAATAATTTTACGAATGCACGATACACGATAAACATATCTTAGCAACACTGAGTAACTATCATTTTCTTCAGTTTCTGAGGGAATCATATTAAAATATCGCGTACTTTATCATAAAAATTGATAAAAATAATTTTTACTCTAATTTTATATCATTCAACAATTTTAGTAAGTATCTATTGTGTATTTAAAAGTTACACTGCAATTATTAAATGCCTTATTATACGAAAAAATTAATACTTTTGTTCAGGGACTCATTGTAAACGTTAGCTCCCCGGGGACGTCCACAATAGTAGATTAGCTGATATTTCGATCAAACTGTGATTTACTCTGCTTAGCATAGCCCCAAAGTTGACTTCCGTAAGTCCGTATAGGCTTTAGAATTTGATTGTACGATAATATCTTGTTCACCAGTGATAATTCGGATTTTCTTCCTAGCTAGTGAATATGAACTGTATTATCACACAAATACTTTAGCTGTTGCTCTGCTGGATAACTCGATAGAAATCAGACGATTAAAACGAACAAAACCTACGGATCTATTAATTAGCAATAAACACAAAAAGTATTAAAATATGTTTAGCGAAAATCCTTATCGCTGGATGAGGAATTTCACGAGTCAGTCGCCGTTTTTTCAAAAGTTTGTTAGATAGCCTAGTGGCATAATTGCAGAAATTATAAAAAAAAATCCCTGTGATTTAAGCAGATTTTTAACACGGTCCTATGGTGCGCTGTTATCCTTTTTTCCCTTAATTTGTAATGTTGGTTTTAATAACGTATTTCTTCAAACCTAACCAGCAAGCGTGATTTATCCTCCAAGGACGATAAAAATACAACACCAACCACGAGGATAACAATGACGAACGTGAAGGTGACTTTTTAAAATAAAGTAACAAAAATTTAAATCATAATTTTTTATTTCTATAAAACAACTATAATAACCCAATTACTTATTATAATATGAAAAAAAAAAAGGTTATTTAAAAATAATTTTTAAAATACACGATTTTGTTTATTATTATACCGAAGTAATGTACTATAGTTACCTAATCGACACTATCGCTATAACGGAGAAATTTCGACCAACTTTATGTTTGTAAACGGTGTAATAAAATTTGAGAGGTAGTCATTTATATAAAAAAATTTCTTTATACTTTTAATCGTGTATTGATTTATCCCAAGGCCCGTTCAATTTTGAGATATTTTAGTATTCCATGAACGAATTATATACGGTAATCTAGAGAAGACGGAGGGGTTTTTTTTTTTTTTTTTAAATAACTCAAACACTACTCGACCAAAATATTTGAATGAAATTTTATTTAAAAATAGGAAAACGAGAGATTAGCCAATCATTTATGGACACATAATATCGTTCAGATAATCACCATTTGCAACAATACATTCATTCAGTCCTTTTACAAAATTTTCCAATACTTTTTTCGAACATAGGTCACTGAATTCTTAAAATTTCTTCAGAAATCCGAGTTTTCAGATTTTCCCGATCTTATTGACGTGTTTCGTAAACACGGCTTTTACGTTATTCCCAGAAAAAATCTGAAATCTGGCGAGTTCGGCGGTCAAGCGATGCGGTTACCAAACGCTTATTTCATTACTGTGAGCGTTTCTTCCAATAAGTGAACGTCGCACCATCTAGTTCAAACCATGTGTGGCCCAGACGGCGAGAAGCCAAAACGAGTTTATCATCTCTGCATTTAGCGCGTTTACCGCTGAAAAATAATGCCCAACTATTCTCCATTTCGCCGATCCTGCCCAGACGATTACTCGCTCGCTGTGTGACGGCTTCTGTTCGATTGAATTCATTTTAGATTCGGACAAGCAGCGGCAGTTCTGTTTACGAATCTGGATAGCTGAAAATGAGCTTCATCGGCCATCAAAAGATTATTTAAATGGTTTTCTTCGTCTACGATTTTTTTCATCGTCGTATCAGTAATAAGTTTTCGTTGTTTATGATCGGTATTTTTCAAATCTTCTGGCCATATACAAGAGACAGATTCTTTCGACAGGCTTAAAGAAGCAGCATAACGACGAGCAGAGCGTCCGGGATTCGGAATGATCGCTGCCCAAATTCATTCGATGTTTGCGAGGGTACGAATGTTTTTTTTTTGTGCAGAACGTTTTTTATCCGTTGCACTCTAGTAAGTTTAGAAACCACCTTAAAATTGAATTGCCAGATGGTACAGATTTACATCGAGTAATTTTAAATTCTTTTCGAAACCCTCTTTACACTGTCGTGATCGATTCACGTCGAAAATAACGTTCCACGCAAAACGAGCGCTCCTCTTCGTTATAAGATACCATGATATGTCGAACTAGACAAAAACCACATCTCTGGTGTGTACACTAAATGTGAAGCATGCGGTTATCTCTCGTGTGTACACTAAATGTGAAGCATGTGGTTTGCGTTAGTGTTACTAATTGTCCTATTCAAAAACCAAAACCGTCCGTCTTCTCTGGGTCACCCTATAGATGCTGATCTAAACTTTTCATAACTTCTGTTCGATACTGCTTTTGTACCTAATTATCTTTTAGTATCTTTGTTTTGTACTTTGAATAGTTGTTCTTTTTTTTATCGACTTTCTTATATTTTAGCTGTTTTCATAAGCGCCATGTTATGATCGCTGTACGTCAACGTCTGGGTATGTTTTGTATTGTTTCATTTAGTTTTTATACCTTTTTTTCTTACTAGTATGTAATTTATTTGGTTCCTTCCATTATCTGCAGACATTTTCCAAGTGTATATTTTTCTAACATGTTGTTTAAAAGATTGCGTTTACCTCATCAATAGAATCCAACTCATTCACCTTCTCTTTCTTTATCGCATTCCAGTCACTGTGTATTATTCTTTTGGGTTGACACAGTCCGTTATGGTATCGTTCAATATATTCATTATTTTTCTCTGCTTCTTCATCATCATAATCACTCGTTGGCATATATACTTTTATTAGTGTTGTCATTGCCGATCCTGTTTCTACTTTAGCTAATATTATTCTATTACCGATCTTTACATATATTTTACAATTTTCTCATTTTGTATGTAATATTATGTCAACTCTGTTTTTATTATTGTCTTTTCTCGAGTAAATTGTAAATGTAAAAACGCGTATATTTGACATTATATTAAAAAGTTATAATAATATTTAATAAATGTGCCGGAACAAATGCCCTCTCCATTTATGAAAGTAAAAATTCGAATAATACAAATCGATAAATAATAAATATACAAGGTATAAATAGTATCGATGGAAAAATCAGACGAAAACCCGTCACAAATGAAAAGCGGTAATTGAGAAAAATAATAAGTTTAATTATATAACGAATATGTAATATCATTTATAAGTAATGGAAACGAAAGCAAATGATAACGTTATGAGACTAATAGATTATGTTTAATGCGTCGATGCTTATACTTAGTATATGTAATACTTAGTTCCCTGGAATCGCAATTCCCTATTGCTGGAAGTAAATTATTACGGTGCACACTACAAATGAGATAGATTTTTTGGGCACTGCTGAGGAGCAATCACAACCCACTAACGTGTTGATAAATAGTTGTTATATATTGATCTTACAATTGGTTAGGAATTTGTAAAGAAGGAGGAAAACACGGGAGTCATTAGAAAAAATTAAGGAAGTGATAGAGAAAGGAGGACGATAACCGATAGATATTAAGGAATTCAGGAGTGCGAGTTGGTCAGGTGTGTGAAAACTGCAATTGAAAAGGATGTGGTTTTCATCGGCGATAAATGGGAACAATATGGGGAACTGGAAATCCCAATACGAAACATGTGAGCCGGAAGACGATTGTGTCCAGAACGTAAACGGGTGATGGTTGTAATAAATTTTCGGAAGTTGAGGTGTATGTTGGACAAATTAAAGTACCAGGGAGTAGGTGATGTGGCCAGAGGGGTGAAGAACTAACTAGCCACGATGACCACTCGTAGGATATATCCATGTTGGCAAGAGATATCAGGTCTGTGGTGGAAATTGCCGGCACCAGAGAGCCGAAGAAAATGGCTTCCTTGGCCAGAGTGTCGGCAACCTCATTGCCATGAATTCCGGAATGACCAGGAATCCAAACGTATGATATTAAGATGCCGCGGCTGAATAGATTTTTTGGGATAGTTTGAGGATATAGTCTTTTACATAATCTGCAGAGCACTATGCATATATGAAATTATACGGGCACATTGAGGATATATCTAGGACATCGATTTTGGATTAATTGCAGTCTATTAAAACTAGCGTTTGAGACTGAAGACCAAACTGGGCAAGAATATGTTAAAATAGGCCTAATGATTGACTTGTACATTATTAGTTTATTATTAATTAATATTTAAGCGAGATTTACGGTTGTTGAAAATGGGGTAGATTAAACAGATTGCTCTATTGTAAGCGATAATCGTGTAGCTGCAGAAGTCACCATTATCATTCCATCTTGCTCGTGATATTATTAGTATATCCGCATCATTTCCTTTCATTTCTGACTTGATATTCTTCAATTTTCCGCATATCTTCATAGATTTAATATTCCATGTTTTTCTATTTTTCAACTGATTTCTTTATTTGACTTTATATCTACATATTTATCGTACACAGCCTGGTTAGCCACTGTTGTAGTTGCGTATTCCTCCCTCGAAGAGCCCCAGTGTTGCTTCAGGCATTAATCCGGTCGCTCGACAAATCCGATTCTATTTTTTCGAATTCATAATTAAAACTAGTTGTAAACTTGGAAGATAATGAGGTTGTTTTCTTCACCGCGGTGTTAAAATCACTTCATCAATATGTACTTCGTACTTACTAATTTTCTATTCCGATGCCGTACCGAACTGCTGTTCTCCATTCGCGGATAGTATACTGGTAATGTCCGCAAAAAGGGCCACTTTTCGTCGTAGTCCTTCGCTGAAAATATGACTAACCTTCGGTTAGAATGTATAAGAGAAAATTTGTTATTTATTTTATCGATATAAAATTTAAATAACCGTTATATAAGTGATTTTTCGCAATTGTTTTCATTCGAATTAACTTCGCGTCGTTCTATATATCACACTCAGAATTTTGATGTAGTCTTCTGCTTGGTCGTACGGTGTGGTCTTTTATTGCAGGATATTTTGAGAGACTATTCTGCGAACATTTACGAATTGTATGACGCGATCTCTGCATCGTCATGACTTCAGTTACGTGTGCGCCACGTGTTTTTCTTTATATCGTTCCCGTTTTAAGTTGAATATCATCGACATTTATGTAAAACTGATGAAAAGAGGTTAAAATATAGCGTTTTATAAACATTTCTGGCTTGTTATGCATAATGTGTAATTTTCTAAGGTATTCCGTGATAACTGCATACATACATATATGAATATACAGTCAAAGCCTTTTTTTAGGGACGCCGGATAAGAGGGACAGCCGTTTATAAGGGACACTCAGCAAAACCCCGAAACAAACGTATGAAGTGAAGGTTATTTTAGTTCGCTTTAGTGGTACAACGCGTCGGTTATAAGGGACAAAGATTAATAGACTTTCAAGGCAATAAATAGTGAGAAGGACGATACGCGAGCCGAGTTATAAAATGACACTTCCGGTCGTAAAACGAAAATGTCACATAAACAAAAATTGAATAAAAATAGTCATTTAATTAATATTTTTTCTTCTAATTACATTTATGTACGGGTAGACTCCCAGCGGAATAAAATTTACCATCGTCATTAATTTTTCGTGATATTATAATCGTCATAAATTGCCAAGTAGTATACATTCCTTCGTAAACTTTTCTTTTTTTTTTAATTTTTCTTCTATTAAATAAAACTACAGAAAAATTTATTCCGATATAATATAAATCACGAATAATTTATATGCGCATATACATATGTCGAGTATATTTAAAGTTCTTAGCGGCTAAATACGAACAAACGACTAAAATGAAAATATTAAAAATTTTTAAATACCCGTTAATTCGTATATTAAATTTAACACGTTTAAATAAAATTATAAAATGAACGTCAAATGATTAAAAACCGCGATGGCAATTTTTAATTCTTATAAGAGGTATACATATCTGTGTGTGTGTGTTTAGTTTTTGTATTTTGTATTTATCGTAATCCTTTGATCAGACCATTATTAACTCTATTTATTTAGTTTATATATATATATATATATGTATGTACGTATTATATATGTACATATGCGTACACATTGATACGTATATCAGTGCACAGTGCCAAATTGCAACGCGTAATTCGATTAGTCACGGTGGCGCAGATAAGCGTGGAGGCCTTGAGTTCGCTCATTGAGAAATCGGTAAGAAGAACACGCTAGTCGAGATAGTTTGGTTTCAAATTATAATAATTATTATTTTTAAGATGATCGAATAATAACTAATCTTAAGATAAGTGAGCGTGTGTGTGTGTATGTTCAAAGAATACTATACGTTTATTATATAGTTAAGTCTTCCGCCGTTCATCCATATAATATATTCAAATAATTTATTAGTATTCTGTTTTTTGTTTTTTTCTGAATGTATGTTTTTAACTTATTAAAGGAACATTTTATAAAGCGGGAAATTGTAGTTCAATTATCGAAATGTCGTTATATAACGTATTTTAGAAATATTCGCCATTAGATATTTTTCTAGGATCGCGTGATTACGAATTTAAAAGCACACTCGAAAATGTCTATAATTTTTGCCGGGATTCAAATTACCTACCGAGGATAAGTCTCATATACACGATGAATATGTCGAAAAATGTTTAGTCGATATACGGGTTCGACATAATGTGCTCGCGCACACACACATACACACGAGCGTATAATTCTAAATCCGTGTCTCGCTGTTTGTACTAATTAGCGTACTACACTAAGTATGTATGTATGTATACGCACAACAACTCGCTGGAACTTAGTACTGAACGGCGAGGCGCCGCCTAACCCATCATCGTTTCTACGCATGTCGAACCGGAGCCGTCACGATCCTTAGAGCCGATACTTATCCCGAAGTTACGGATTGGTTTTTATCGACTTTCCTGACCTACATTAATTTATGCGACTAGGAGGCATTTCACATCGGAGACCTGCTGCGAATATATCTAGCGGATTTTCAAGGTTCATCTTAGCGGATTTTCAAGGTTCATCTTAGCGATGGTTCTTATGCGAATGTATGTATGTATTTAGAGTATATCACTTCAGTCATAAGTCCGATTGCGATCATCGTGAATTGGTAAATTAGGCTGGTGAAACACTGCCGGTGGTAAGTGTTTCTGTTCCAGCAACTAATCTCAAGATGCGCATAAAACACCGTCTAAATGCTTAAAAAGTGAGAGCGAACAAACGAATAAACTTTAATCGATCAAAGCTTTACCCGTGTAATATACCACCGTCATGTCGGACGAGTAATATAGTCATCACCATATTTCGATTGGTCGAACAACACGGCTTAATAGACACCTACTAAGTGGGACTAAAGGTCGTAAATGTGCCGTCTGCGGTGTCATCCTCTCCTAGCGAAAACACTTTTTTTCTTTTCTTCTCCTCATCTTCGAAATAATTTTTCTTTATATTTCATAAATCCGGTCTGTACTGATTAATCTAAATATGTTTGCGTCTCTAGTGGTAGTTACTGCGAAATATTTTAAAAATTAAGGAAATAGCTCTTGAAATTTAGCGATAGCGATATAATTGAAAATGCGCAATATCTTGACGTAGATTAGAAGCAGAATAAGATTTATCACTCGTTCGCATTATGAGAAATAAAGCACACAGTCGATTCGAATGATAATGCTGACAAAGATAAATGGATAACTAATGATAACTGGTTTAGAATAAACATAATATGTCTGCTTGAGTAAATTCGTACGCCAGGCTAATGTTCGCATCCGCCGTTTTCTTTTACGTGGAACATAAATATTTGATTTACTTTTTCACTGTGCTTCGAATTTCGTAGATATTTTTTTGTCTAAATTCAATTTCTTTCGTATTTCTGTATATATATATATATTTTTTTTTGTATTATTATATTCTGTATATGAAATCAAATCATTTTTATTTACCAAATATATAACATAATACAATAAATAATATTCAATTCAATTCAATTCAATAAAGTATATTTATGTTTTTATACATCAGCAAATAATAAGTAAATAAAAAATGCGCATACCGAGCAGCGTTAACGCTCTTACTACGCGTCTTAGGAAATAGTGTACAAAAGAAATCTTAAAATTTATTTTATAATTATACAATAATTATACAGGGAAAAACATACAACTAAAAACCCTGCGTAGCCGAAAATAGAGAAATTAATTAATTATAGTTTGATCTTAATAGTATAATAAGGATATGGGTAAAATTATACAAATTATATTAAGGTTAAACAAATAAATAAGAGGATAGAAGAAATACTGATACAATAGATTACATGAGGATAGCGACTTATTAATAACGATTTAAGTAGTTCGACAATCTGGTGCTAGAGAAGTGAATGTTTAATTCTTTTGTGTTTATATTTTTATATTTTCTGGTCAGCGAGTCGCGAGTATAGTTTCCAATTCGCTGTACGATAGGGTAATGGCTAGTCAGGCATTTGCTGTAGAACCTATCTGCTTGTTCCTGTACTAGCTCAGGAATAGTACGCTGATGAAGAGATGCATGCATGTCAGTTATCTTAGTATAGTAAGGGGCATTAAGTACAATACGCAGACATTTATTTTGAACAATTTGTAATTTATTTAAGGTGGAATTACTAACACCGGACCAAATTAGGCAAGAGTATAATAATATCGGCAGTATGTATGCTTTATATATTATTAGTTTGTTTTTAATACTAACTTTAGAGCGTTTGTGAAAAACGGGGAAAATTTTATATAATCGGGAGTGCGCTTTGTCCGTGATGTGTTTAATGTGTTCATGGAACGACAGTCGCTTGTCCATTGTAAGACCTAGATATGTTACACGAGGTTTCCACGGTAGTTGCCTGTTGCTTATTTCAATGTGGTGAGTTATTTGCGGTCTGCGTCTCGTAAATAGTATAGCTTCCGTTTTTTCGGTGTTAATTTTAATTTTCCACTTTGTGTAATATTTGTATATTTTGTAATAACTTTTGGTGAGTCTGTTTGTTATTGTATCGATTCGATAGGAAGCTGTAAATAGAGCAGTGTCATCGGCGTAAAGAGATGTATCGATATCCCTCAGCCGAGGCAAATCATTAATATATAAAATATATAGGAAGGGTCCCAGGATACTACCCTGTGGAACACCAGCTGTTAGTGTTTTAGTACTAGAGTAGGTATCATTTACCTTAACAATAACGATTTCATGATCATTATAAGTTGCTTGGGAAAGCCATAATGAATCATTTTGTATATTATGCCATTGTGCCACGTAGTGTCAAATGCCTTTTCTACATCTAATAACAATAGTCCAGTATGTTTGTTCAGGTTAAACTAATCAAGAATGTGATCAGTAAGGCGCGCTAGCTGCATGACAGTTGAGAGTTGGGGAATCCAAACTGGGTTTCGTTAATAATACTATGTTCATCTGAGAATTGTTTTAATCTTTGAAGTATTACTTTTTCAGCTATTTTACTAATGTTACTGATTAAACTAATAGGCCTTATATTTTTGGGTAATGAACTATCTTTCCCCACTTTTGGAATGGGAATAACAGTTGAAGTTTTCCATATTTTAGGGTAATGACCAGTGATTATAATAGCATTAATTATATTTGTCAAGTATACTATGGCTATTTTAGGCAGGTTCTTGAGCATTAATGTGTGTATTAAGTCTTGTCCTGTGGATGACTTGCATTTAAGTCTTTTTATGAAATAATTTATTTCTTTTGGTGTGGCGAGCTTAATTAATGAGTCAGATGCTGGCGGAGCGCTACAGTATTTACGCACAGTGAGATAAACTTTTTTTGTATGAGATATGGTGGAGAGGGTTGTGTTTTGATTATGCACTTGATAGTAATGGTGAGCTAAGAATTCAGCTTTATCTTTATCAGAATATGCAATATCTTTATTGTACGTTATTGGCCGGATATTAACATGTACGCGCGCGAAATTCTTTGTAATGTTCCAGAGGCTTTTGTCCTCGGTAGACAATGATTTTAATTTGTTATTCCACACATCATTACGATGTTCTAGGAGCTTAGTTTTTACTAAACGTGTTAAGAAGTTTAGAATTGATTTTAGCCAAGTTGTTTTATACTTTTGGTGCTGCTTACGAAATAGATTTTTAATTTTTATTAACATTTTTATGCTATAAGGAATAGTCATGGGGTTAGTGTCAAGTGCTTTCTGCGGGATGTGTAGTTATGTGGATCTTAGGATAACATTATTAAGAAATGAGACAGTATTATTAATCTCGTTGGGAGAGTGAGGACGTGTAGATATCTTTAGTGTGTTGCGTATATAATTTCTGTAATTATTCCAGTCCGCATGCCGAAAACTATATACATATTTTTCAGGCACCCGACTTGAAATAATAATACACGCTGCAAATGCGTGTAATAGTAGCAGCAAAGATTTAACAAAACGATAACACTAATCAGATTAGTTTAAGAATAACATAAAGAAAGGAACTTTAAAGGGAAATATAACACATGTTTATTTGTAATTGAAATAGTAACAGTTCAACAAGCAATACCCACGTATATGCACTAACAGACATATACTCTTTGTTGTACGAGACGCAGATGGTAGAATGTTTAAAAGCTTTGCACGATACAGCCAACTTTATCCGAATAATATACGAATTTTAATGGAAGTCCAATTTTCGCACATTACATATTGATTGAATTTCCGATTTGTTATAATTATATATTTCCAAAGTTGATTTATTCAAATAAATAGTAGGACGCTTTAAAAATGTAATCTTGATATTAAATTTTCTTTGAAAATATTATAATTATTTATTAAAGATTATATTTTAAATCACGTGGCATAAATTACAAAATTTAAATATCGTAGTTTTGTCCATACTTTATTTCTAGTGGAGCTAGTTGAATCATGTAGGTTATCTTAAATAGATATGAAAAAATTGCAAAGAGGAAAACTAAAATCGAATTCCATATGCGTATGTTTCCGGGTGGTACAAATAAAAACCACTTGCTACTTAATTAATTCTACAGATTAATATCTAGTTTCTCGATTCATTCTTTCGTCGGGATTTTACGCGAAATTTTTGTAGCGCTGGTTTGTCGCTTTGTTCGGACGTAATAAAGCACAGATATTGGTGCCCCTTGTTTGGAATCGTGAACCGAAAATTTTAGTTTCTATCTCCGACCATTCTAACACTTTGTCACCATCTTCATTAATTGATATATATCCCCATTTCGTTTGGTATCTCCAGCTACTATGCTCGTTTTCTTTGTAATTTCGATTATTGATTGACTCCATCTTACGTTTGGAGGTTTAAAGACATTTATAATAGATAGATCCGAAATTTTTATTTCTGCTGTTGATATTATATCTCATTTTTGTACCGATAAATTCCCATTGAATGCCCCGTTTAACGTATGTGGCTATGCCATATTGTTTATTACATACTGCCGCTGCCAGTTCGAAACGATTTATTTTCAGTACCTGTGCATTCTCGTCTTTGTGAGTTTTTCTAATATTTCCTTCTTTGCACGAGTTATTCCTTCTCCATTGATTTGTATTATTTGGAGGAGGTTGTTGTCCGTCAAGAAGCCCTGAGAAGTGCTGTTTCGGTTACGTCTAAATTGCTTCATTGTACACAATATAGCGAGAAGTTAATTAACAAGTTCGCTAACAGCTTCCCGTATTCTTAGCCGCTTTAAAGCGTTACCAGGCGCACGACCAGGGACGCGCCCAATAAAACGGTAATAATCAACAATTATTATCATAGCAAATTTTCACATAAACATAAATAATACCTACATGCATCTCTCTCTCTCTCTCTCTCTATATATATATATATATATATATATATATATATATATATATATATATATATATATATATATATATATATATATATATATGACATACAGTACCGATTACAACCATGTATATATTGAAGTGAAGTAAGTCTACAATTAATAAACTAAATAAAAATGTTGATAAACAACATTTTTCCATAAAAGTACATAAAATGTATATATATATATATATATATATATATACTTTCTGTTTATCTTTATCCATACATCGTTACGTTAATGATAACGCTGGTTTTCTGTATATTTATTTTTAATCCTATTATTTCAGATTCAGTTTCGCGTTAAATTAATATAGTTTAATAGAATATATTATACTTATTATCGATGGTACTTGTTTAATTATTCGAGTCTATTTCCTTTATCTACGCGTCTATAATGTATGTATGTATGTAATATAGAATTGTTTATTCTGAGTTTGGAGTTACGTGACTTTCTCATGGCAACACTAATACAATTAGAGACCTTCGTCAGTTCTAGGAAAAACTTTAGCACATGTAGCTAGTTTTAATGCAGCGTGTAAAATATTTTATATCCAGATATTGCGTATTCTATTGCCTACCTTTTTATTTGTTTAATTATTTACGTACAATTCCCTCGTAGGCATGCAGATGTTGTTGAATTGCAACGCGTATAAATTAAACAAAATAACGAAAATCAAAACAAAATGTAAAATAATAAATATTAACCGGTTTTTACGGTTGATTTCTTAGAAGTGGGTTAGGTTATTAATTTACCGATGTTTTTATTTATTTTTCTCGTTTATCGATAAATATTCCGGAGAAGCTGCTTTCGTGAACGAGATTTATAGGACGATGATGATAACGTATTTTTCCTCGCGAAAAATCCTTGATAGAAAAATCGTTCCGATTAATTTAAGTGATAACATTTATCGATCAAACTGATGAAGGCTGTCACGTACATCGTGATGATAGAACGATACATTTTTAAAGATGATTAACAATATCTTCTTCTTTAGTCGAGTAATTAGGGTTGTGTGTGTGTCGACTAAGAGACATTTTAAATTCGTTTTAAGTCTTTTTATCGTTAAAAAATTTCCCGTCCCTAACGTAACTCGGATTCGGATCATGTGAACGGAATTCGAAAATGGGAATTTGAAATAATTTTTGAGTTAGACACGGTTTCCCAGCAAGATCTGAATAATTCTAATTCTCGATGTTAGAAATAAATGTACATACGTGTAATTTATTAAGCAATTGAAAATGGCTTATATGAAGCTTACGAATTTTGAAATTTTGGGCCACGACCTCGAGTACTCTCACCGTAAAGTTTTGTAAATTTCGAATTTTTCGAGTCGTCCTTTTACCGATACTTATCTAATTGTACGTTGAAAATTTCACCTCGATCGCGTTAGATCAAGATCCGAAATTTGCTTTTTAACGCGTACGTGTCGGTAAATATAATTTTAACATTTTATATTTCGGGTACCGTTTCGATTCTTGCGAAAATTAATATATGAAAGAATTATTTTCAATTTCAATTTCAATTTATTTATTTCGATTACACTAAATTACAAGGTTATATAAAACATAAAGTGTTTACATATCGGTAATCACTGGCTATGTGCATTATTACACGAGTGCCGTCTTAAATTAAAAAAAAAAAACAGTTTAATAAACCTTATTATTATCGCCTTGACATGTAACTCGATTTTTCATATAATTTATTCCCAATCCACCAATAACAATTCGAAGAATAATTAAATTAAACTTAAAATAAAATTTAAAAAACATAAACACAGGAGTGCATACACACCAATAGACACACCAATACATACACTTATGTTTACCATTATGTCTCTCTCTGTCTGTCTACATACAAGCCCACACTAATGCAATTCCATACGTTCGTAACATTCCCATGAAACAGTAACTTTAAAATGATCATCTTACCGCCATCTATTTCCATTAAGAGCCTGTGATTCACTAGTTAAGAATGACGTTAAAAGTTTACTTCGTCGACGCTTGTAATTCAATAAATGAATCTTCAGTTCAGAAGGTAGAGTATTGTAGATCTTAGGTCCCATATAACACGACTGTATCTTCATAATAATAATAATAATGATAATAATAAAATGATTGAAATTACAAAATTCCTTTCGAAATAGAAGAGAAACCATTAGGGGGCTAGTACCCTTTTCCGATGATATTTGTTAAAATAGTTGTGCATTTTTGTTTATAACTCCGGAAATTTACGAAACGAAATTCTACACGATTAATGTAATTATACGTAATTAACTCTTTCATACATTATAGAATTTTGAAGCGAACTTATAAATTTCATACAGCTGTTCATTATACAACGCCGCCGGTGAACTAGGTAATTTTCAATGTATTTATGTAAATATTTTTAATTAACCGGAAAATGAAAAATTTCTTTAGCATTAAAATATTATGTACCATATAGTGGACATAGTAGTGACTGAAACTTTTTTTTTCTTCATGGGGGATTCCACAGCGGTTTACTCCATTAAACTTTATAACATAGTTTTAACAAAATAAAATTATCTAAATTGAAATATATGAGTATGTTACAATTAACGATAAATGTTAAACATCAATCAATTAATATGTTTATTTCAAACAAAATTCTATAAATCCTGAAGAATTTATATGTACATAAACATATGTCAAATATTCTTAAAGTTCCCTTAAATACAATCAACAAAACTAAAGAAATTATAAAGAAAATAATAATAGGAAAAATTTAAAAAAAAGCAACAAAAAACTATTAGGTGGTATATTAAATTTTGATAAAAATAAAAAATCCTAACACAGATCTGATCGTATAATGGTACATCAGAAATCGGTACTTAATACGACGGTGCTTATATCTAGTGTCATGCTGAGATCAAGCATATCTCCGAATACCTGACTTAAGTTATCGTCGTGATCCATTTATCATAAAATTTCTTTGATAATTTATAAATATGATCATAAATATGAGGAATATTTAGCGTGGAATGCATGTACTGTTTTTTAGTCCATCGAGGAGCACTTAATGATATTCTGCAACACCGGTTTTGCATTATCTGGAGTTTTTTGTAGGTACTAACGGACACTGTGAACACCAGACCGAACAAGCGTAAACTAGGTCTTATAATGGTAGTGTAAATTAATTTCTTGTTTACCGAAGAAATATGAGAACGGTAACTGAAAATTGGTGCAAGTATTCGAATGGCTTTTTTCGCGTCACCGATAGATTTATTAATGCGCGCGTTAAATAAAAGACGAGAGTCTTGAGTAACTTCTAGATAGTTAACCTGTTTCTGCCAACTGATGCATTTACAATTAACAGTAATATCAGGCAGAGAAGTAGGAAATCTTTTAGTAAACGTATGAGCACGTTACGTGTAAAGAATAAGAAAGGAATAGGATGAAATGATTATAGAAAGTGTCACGAGAGAAGCGGTAGTGTGAACATTACAGGAAAATGTTATTTACGTCTGCGATAAGTGGATATCTGAAGGATGTGAACAGAACCCGGAGAAGCAACGAGATGCATTTAAAAAAGTGTAGCCGGTAGACGATTTTAAATCACGGAGCAGACCCACTTTTCGATATTATAGAATCAGAGTAGACAAGGAAGTTCAGACTGAAGGAAATAGTGTATATTGTGTAACATTATAGGGGTTATTTCCAAGTATCTTTCCAGTATTCTTTATGTGCTGTCTTAATGATGGACAATTTTTTCATACTGAAAGGGTTAATAGTGTATAACGTTAGTAAATGTACGTATACGGTTAATTAGTTCCAGAAGTTGTAATTTCCACGGGGTACGTATTTTCGAAAATTAGAAAATTTTTATTTCAATTTTTTTTGTTCACGTTCGAATTTCGTCGATGAAAAGGTGTGTTTTCGTTGATAAGGTGTTTCAAGTTCATCTCACGTGTGTGCACGTCGTATAAAATGTTTTGTACGTTCGCGCTTGTGGACGCTTTGATGAATTACCGTCGTCTATTTACTATGTTGTAAATTGTACTCGTATGGCTCGCGTGAGTGTCGTCTTCAGACAGCGGCACTCCCCGGAAGTGTACCTGTCGGAATTTTTAATGAACCGACATATATAAAATAAGACGACGGATGATAATCAAAAATTTTGGCTCCCGACATCAACGTGTGCTGCTAATATAACAAACGGCTGTTGTCTTTACTCTCCGGTTTTACCATAACCGGTTACTTACTTCCGATCGTTGCTTCTCGTTATATCCTCGTACGTCATAATTTTCGACTTGACTACCTGTAATAATAATAATAATAATAATAATTATAATTATTATTATTATTATTATGTTGTTCACCTTGCCTTTGCGCGTTCCTATATAAATAATTGCTTGGACGCGAAATACATCCCAGTCAATTGTTGTTATCCAATTTTTTTGATCGTTAAGACGACTGAGAACGAGATTGCGTGTTATCGGTAGAAAATTGATGCTTCCTTTCCCAAAAAATCGACGAAAAATTTCATTCGTACGTAAGATTGAACTTCGAAGGTTAAATCAGGAATTAAAAACATTTCACGTCATACCGGAACTGTAATTTCGATTTCAATTTCGGTGAAAAACGAAACTAGTAAGTGAGAATAGGAAAATATAAATTTAAATAGGACGTGATCGAACGTTTATAATTTTTATTACATATTGCGTCGCCTGATAATTAGACAGAAATTTAACAAACCGAATGTTACGAATTATATTTTTTCCTTACGAATTACAAGTCGCGGTTGACTGAGCTTTTGTTGTCATAAAATATTGCATATGGCATATCGAGTTTTTTTCCTATTCGTGACTTTTGATCACGTTTTTTCGGCATTGGTACTTTCACTTATTTATTGAAGTTCACGTGATTATCATTTTTCATTGCTTACTCCTTTATAAAATTTTTTTAATGAATGTTTACTACTGTACTAGGTATTATTAGGTGAATGTATTTATACGGATATATATATATATATAATATATATATATTATATATATATATATATTTTTAATTTTTTATATAATGTGGAATGTAGTGATTTTTTTATAAAAAATCAATTGAAAATTAGTTAAATCACTAATATTTATTTTCTTAAGGAAAACACAAAGCTTTTCGGCATTTACGCCATTATCAAGTGAAAAATTTTAAAAATCATAATTTTAAAAATATAAATTAAATATAGATTTTTAATATTTATTTTCATTTTATTTGTAAAATTGTGTTTTTTAAAAAATTTTGTGGTTGTATATTTTTATATTTTATATTTTACTTTTGGACATCATACATCGCAATAGTAAATGAAAAATTTAAAATTCCACCGGTATACAACTTTTACAGAATCCGGAAAATAGTATTGAAGAAAAGAAAAAATTAATATAAAAAAACTAAATCAATAAACAAAAATATTGATATTAAATTTCAACAAATCAAAAAATAGACAGACAGAAGCAGACAGCATTTTTGGATCATATTTTCACAATTACCATCACATATTTTTAAGTAATTATATTTAATTTATATTTTTAAAATTATGATTTTTTAAAATTTTTCACTTGATAATGTCGCAAATGCCGAAAAGCTTTGTGTTTTCCTTAAGAAAATAAATATTAGTGATTTAACTAATTTTCAATTGATTTTATATATATTAAATATTTTAGTTTGATATATGTACGGGATAGAAATTGGTAAAACCGGCTAATAAACCAATATAACATTCATGATAATTATTAAATTATGTAATGTAAATATCAGCCTTTGCTGTTCATGTAGATATGTATGTAAATAAGTACATTTTATATATCTATATATAAATATATATGTAAATGTTGAAAGTAGTAAACGTGGTATTGTGTCTTATTCTACTTTTAACGATCAATTGCTCGCGTTAACGCGAAATGGTGCGTGCATACGTGTCCTTGCGACTCCGATAATAATTATAATGTAAGAAATCCAGCCACGTAAGTTTTTGAGGTCAGCTGGCTACTATTTTTCTGTCGTTATTTTTGTTTTTTGTCGTGACTATTATTATTATTGTTGTTTTTATTATTATACAGAATGTACAGTGTGCTTTGCGGTTATGTTCATCGCGTCATTTTTAAACTAGTAGTAAAAGTTGTTTTTTCTTTCTTTTTATTTTTATTTTTACAAAATGATAAAGAATTGAACGAAAAATGAGACCAATATTGCCTTATTATAGCTTAAAGCAATACGTCAAATTTGTTGAAAATTGATTTATTCAAATGAAATCGGCTTCTCTGAAATAATAATGTTGATATATTAAAAATTATGAAATAAATAAGAACGGAAAAATATTAAATTTTTATCGTCTATAGAATTTTAAACAAAATGTATCTACAGTAAATTGAAGAGTAAAGGCCACTGTTGGAAATGATTAGAAAAAAAAAAATTGAAATGAATAGGGCAACGATGGCCTATTAAACAGAACGGAAAATACCCGCGTGCAGGACGAAAGAAAGAACAAGACATTAATGGACACTACCAAGAAAGAAGCGTCTACATTGAATTGAAAAGGTTAATAAGAAGAATAAAAAATATGCTGGGCTTCGATCATATGGGCGAACTAGTCCAAGGATATTCTTCTCTCTTAGTCACCTCAGTATGTATGGTACTCTGTAATCTGATAACGATTGGACAAATGATGATGATAATGATATATATATATATATATATTGTGAGAAAGATAAAGTATCTATTGTATGTAATGGTGCATACAAGAGTGCGATAAAAAATTGCAGGAATCAATTGAGGTCGAGTTGTGCAATATAGGAACCATTGGAGAAGTCCGAGGATGTTAACACTCGGAGGAATTATGTGTATATATAATGCGTGCGAATATGTTGAATTAGTGCCTTAAACGTTAGCCCATTTTGTACCGTTTTTTCTTATATATACATATTTTTATTCAATTTAAAATTTAATTTTTAAACACCTGGATTTTTAATTATATTCCTGGCATCTGTTGTGTTATTATTAATAAATGTTAATAATATCTTTTCTTCCTTTTCCATATTCTTATAATAAGAGTTCTGTTAACATTATTTTAATTATTAATTGCAAACTGATTAATAATATTTTTTTAAGTGAAACTTCTATTTGCGCGGTATATATGGGAAGTCCCACCTAGCTTGTCAAATATCAATAAGTGAGGATTGAATATATATTTTTTTAGAATAGGATCACTAGGAAATGATTCCAAAGTAAGCGGATCAATATTAATGGACTGGAAATTCTTGACACTAGCAACATCTCTAACAATTCTATATTCAACGTTTATGAAATTTAATATTTATAAGTAAATCCTTCTCGGATTTTTCACATTTAAAAGTTTGTCGATAGACAAAGAAAACTCATAACAT
This sequence comes from Coronaproctus castanopsis, assembly GCA_032883995.1. Classification (NCBI taxonomy): domain Eukaryota; kingdom Metazoa; phylum Arthropoda; class Insecta; order Hemiptera; family Monophlebidae; genus Coronaproctus; species Coronaproctus castanopsis. The sequence goes on from CM065052.1 coordinate 90,250,432, forward strand.
AACAGAAAATAAATTACACCACCTGTATCAAAATAAACCTAATGCTTCTAAATCTACAACCGTCCGAATTCATAACCTCTTAGATAGACTTCAATACACCTTAGCCAAAATTAGACAAAATAACCTACCTAAATTACCACCATGGACCAAAGTTACTGCAACGATAAATATGGACCTAAACAAATATAGTAAAAATTCAACATCACCGCACATCCTGAAAACTAAATTTAACGAACTTGTCTGCAGAAACTACGGAAACTACACTCAAATATACACCGACGCCTCTCTGACGTTAAACCAAACCACTTCTGCTTACCTTATAAAGGGCAGAAAGCATACCACTTACCTATTGGGACATTTGTGTACATAGGTGAATTAATATACAAAGTGTTAAAAAATATAGTCAAAGAAAAACACAAAAATAACTTTATAATATGCTCCGACTCAATATCCGCTCTACAACAGATTCAGAAACTGATTAAAAATACTAATTTAGACATTGTAAATATAAAATTCATCATCCATAAACTCATACAGAAAAAAAAAAATCAAAAAATAATGTTCCTTTGGACTCCAGCGCACTCGGGAATCAGAGGAAATGAAATAGTTGATAAAGCCACCGGAACAAAATCAAAAAACATAAAAATTATAACATCTGCACTCACAAACGATCTCTACTCAACCACAACACAAAAAGTCAATGTTTTATATCAGGAATACCGGGAGACCCAGTGCGCTCACACACATCTTTTTCAAATCGAACCAATTTCAGGATACTGGAAAACCGCAGAACAAAATAAAAGGCGCAACGAAGTAGCTATAACTAGATCACGAATAGGCTACTTACATCACAATACCTACTTAACAATACACCTGCTCCAAAATGCCCAACATGTAATACTTCAATAAGAATAAACCACATACTACTGGAATGTGCGAAATATGCAAACCATCGAAACCTTTACAATATATTAACCAGTTTACTAGAAGAAATACTGCAGGATGACCTTCAAAAAATAGATATATTATTAAAATTTCTTGCAGAAACCGGATTAATTAATGACCCTACCCTGCAAATGATCTTAGTAATTGAGCGTCTGTAAATAAAAGAAATTAAAAAAAACCATCGATATTTCTTTTTCTCACTTTCGGATAAATTGCAATCTAGCCGAAACAGTTAATAGACGATCGACAGATAGGAGACGTAATAAAACAGGTGGAATGATCGCTCACCGGTGACATTTCTTACTGTCACTACGAATATTGCGCAAATGTGGTAAATCGGGGCGGCAGTCGGTCGATCGATTCGTTGCCATTATCTAGTAAATTAGCCAATGGATTAGATCGCCTATCTAGTCTATTCAGGTACTGAGCGTCTCGCACGTTTGTATTTCTTCTTTAACGCAAGATATCGTTTCGAATGTACCAGGGTGCGTTAATTAGGGACCTCAGTACTAAAAAAATTACGTATTCCGTTATGTTCGAGAATGTACGTAAAACGAATAAATAATATTTCGTTTTCTTTTTACGTGGTTTATATTCTTATTTAATATAACTTTTCTGGTAACGAGTGTATCATATTTGATGGGTTATCAAGAATAAAAAAAAAACAGTAATAATAAAAAAAAAGGAATCATGTAGAATAATATTTCCATAAATGATAAGGATCTTCGATAATATCAATAATAAGATGGATAAAGAGAAGAAGTGAAAATTTCTAAAAAATTTTCCAGATACTTTTAATTCGACCAGTACGAATTACCAAGAATCTAAAAAAAAAAAACCACAGGAATCTCGTAAAATTGTATTTCCACCGTGATAAGTTTCACGATATCGTATAGTTAAACTCTGGATCGAGGAACATAACAACGGGATTGAGAGGAAGATATGAAAGTTGAACTGATATCGAGAAAAATGTCTAGGTGCTTTAGATTCAAGTAGGTATTATTCAGAATAAAAGAAAATTACGGATATCTCATAGAATTAGTTAATCACATTAGGATTTTTCCCGCAAAAGTCTGTATTAAAGAATGCAGTGATCAAAAAGAATATGTGAAAATTGACCTGGATCGAAAAAAGTTTCTAGATGCTTTTGACTGAAGTATGTATTACCAAGGATATATATAATTAAAAAAAAAAAAAAAAAACAAACGAAAAATAACAGAAATTGCACGATATCGTGGTTAAATTGTGGATCGAATAAGGTAACAACGGGATCTAGAAGAAGAAGTGAAAGTTGAAGTGATATAGAGAAAAGTTTCTAGATGTTTTAACTTGTTTTTAGGTGCAGACACACATATATATATTTTATATATATATATTATATATATATATATATATATATAATACGTCGTCTGGTAGGCCTCTTTTTCTAAGTGAAAGTAATTGTAGATAATCGTTAAATTATTATTTAATTTTGATGGAAAAATGCGATTTAATAATTTTAAAGTTATTTAATTTTTTTTTTTTTTTTAAAAGAGACGGGTAGAAGTTTTTTCTTAATATCAATTTCGTAATTAGAGGTACGCGTTACCTGACTCATTATGGAGTTCATTTAAGTCACGAAATGAGACGGCTTGTATACACGAATACTAATAAATAATTCGCGACTGGTTTACATTCAGCATTCTGATGATGTCGGATGATAAATTTAAATTTCTTTTTTTACGGCGTGGACGTACACGGTTAATTAGTTTGATAAAGCAGATGTAATTACGATAAGTCGTTATATTGCTACGTACATTTGCCACGCTATTTACTAATTAATAACGTTGCGCCGTGTGTAGGATATTGTTTTGCGCCATTCCCGCTGTTTGTTAAATAATTTTTTTTTCTTTTTTTTTTTGGTTTCTCGTCGTTGTCATCATCGGGCTCGATTTGTACGTAATTATCGATATCAATTTACGACGTTATTAATTGAGATCTTCTCGTCTTCCTGCTGAAATGATAATGACGAACTTTACCGAGACTCGTACGGTATTGTTTCGGTTGGATATTTTCCGAGCGTCGATTAATACTGTAAATAAATGACGATAATTATTCGGATTATTATGTAACAGCGTCTTATCGAAAATTTATATACGCTAACTGGTTTTTGTCATTTCACTTCTTTAAAATAAGTATAAATTAAACCGAGAGTGTTATGAACGAATTTTCGTCCCTGTTGTCGCGTAAAAAAAATCACGAATTTACAGTCAAGGCGATGTTAACTAGTACAGAAGCGGAAATTGTACAGATTATTAGAATTATTCGGGTATCTTACGTATAAGAGATTGTCTAAGATAAATATTGATAGCTGATAAAGATGTTAACAAGTGACGTACACACTGGACGGGACAAGAGATTATTTGACCAGTTCGAACATAGCAACAATCCCATCATCCGCGGGATGCGCGCAACTAGTAGGCTAAATGAAAAATTGCGAAGTCGGAAAAGCTGACGTATGAAAAATCGGTCGATAATTCGCTAGAATAAAAATTCATTAACTTTTGCGATTAACTTATTTTTTACAGCACAGCGATAACGATACTTTGAGAATTTAATGTAAACGACGAAATACCCGATATCCTATGTCGGCATCCATCTTGACGATTACCGGTCAAATTTCGTCATATATATCAGCTGCTAAATAGGGAGTCCAAATAACAAACTTATTCCATATCAGACGACGCTGTGGACACTCTAAAGGGAGCAACGTATTAATAATTCAACACTACGTATAATGCCCGTTGCTTTATTTCGAAGAAAGGACAAATGTACATAGTAGAAGTCATATCGGACGAAGTTACACGCTCTTCGTTGACTTGAAAGACATGATAATTCTGTCGCACCGATAACTCGGAGGAAATTAGAGACTTGTACACAGAAGAAAATTCTTAGACTTAACTCGATAAATGTCTAGATCTAATATCACCAGCAGGAATTCACCTCCAATTATAGTCGAGATAATATATTCATTAAGTAGTTAATGTAAGATTAAGACTGTTATAATTGAGTGGATCCCTAAAAAAAAAAGTTTAAAGTTCTCCGCACCGATGTGGACCGTCAGCTATGCCATTATCATTGCGATATATTAGTTTTTACTTATTCGTTAAGATATGTCATTGTACACTTATTTAGTAACCTTAAAATTACGATATGGATGCTTAAGTGTGTGTTACTAAAAAGATAACGTAAAAATCCGGATGCGAATAATTGACGTCTTATTTAACGGCGTGCGTGATAATAAAATAAGTTGAACGCGGTAGGTTATTATTATGTATCGTTGTTTGTTGTTCATCGTGTATATTTGATTTAGTGGTACGATCGTATGTTGAAATTGTTACTAGCCTGCTATGCTACACTATCGGCTAGGTTAGGAATGATTAATTAAGACTTGGAGCTTCCCTGTTTGTATTTTTCTATTACTGTATCAGATTTATAAGAATATAACCGCTCGCATTGACTATAAATCATTATTATCGTTATTTTTCTTATTTCGAATGTAATGACGTAACGTTTCTGACCCGTACGGTTGGTAATTACGTAAAAAATGTAAAAGTACTTTTTTTTTTTTAACGTGCATTTAGATTAAAATCGTCGTCACGAGTAGTTTTAGTAGGATGTGCCTGTTGGCGAAATAGTCTGTTTATCTGATAATTTACGTTGTTCGGATTTATGAATATTTTCTTGCGTTTCGTCTCGTAACCGCAATGAATGTAGTTTTTCCTATTACCACCGCGGTTTTCATAAATAGTCTTCAGGGGGATTAATGTTTTTTTTTTATTAATCACACACACACACACAGTAATTCTATATTCAGACGAGTTCGCTAGAGATGTATGTAACAACCCTGCAAAGAGCGGTAAGCGATAATGTCAAACCACATCGTACATCTGATTCAAAAACTATATGAGCACAACCAGAATATTGTAAAGCTAGAACTCGGTACACAGTTAGAAAAAAATGTATAAAAGAAGGATGTGTAACTTTCTCCTATATTGTTTAATTTGTATGGAGAACATATAATGAGGAAAGTTTCGGTGGATTGGAATGACGGTGTTTCTATCGGACGGCTCAAAGTTTCAAATTTACGGCTTATAGCATTGGTAGCACCAAATATGGAAAAAATGCGACGATTATTGAAGAAATTAGAAGATACAAGTAAGTGCTACGGTATAAACAATGGAAAAACTAAATTAATGGTGACTGATCGGAAGAATATAATAAAGGAAAAACATAAAACCATTCCTGGTTATGAAACTGTGGAAAAGTTGATCCTTGTTAGAAAGCAATGGTCTGAAGGTGACTCCAAAAGAAGAATTCAACTAGCACGGAGTTCGATCGTTAAACTAACCCGGATGTGGAAAGACTCGTCTGTCAAGAAAAATACAAAAATTCAGTCTGTACGCACTTTGATTTTTTCACTATTTCTTTATTGTGCAGAAACGCGGACGATCAGAAAGTCCGAACAAATTCGCGTAAGTATCGAAATATGGTGCTGGAGGCGGCTCCATCGGGTTTCGTGGATGGGAAAGCGTACTAATGCGTCTATTTATACAACCCGCAGATTAGCAAAGTCTTGTACGTATTATGAAATTTTTGGGTCACGTCGTACGAAAACAGGATGGAATCGGAAGTGGTCATATGCCGTGCGACTAAAAGACAGAGTTTCAATTAGCTGGACGTATGCGGTGACTGTTCGTTTTCTAAAAATTTGTTCATGATGTCGAAGATCGTCAAGGATGGAAGCAGAAAATAAGGAAGCTGTTACCTTGATAACGATACTCCTACGTGTGAAGTTACGAATAAAAAAGAGAACAACATTGAACATTTTTCTCAATCTCCTTGAGAACAGTAAGTCACAGACGGTGCCGATGTTATTGAAATATCTGTATGGTATCTATGTTTCTTGGTTTTGCACAAGAATTGAATACCATATTATGTTCACGCCGGTTTCAAAGTTCTGTTATATAGTAGCAGTTTATATAGAATCTTCCGCTAGTTAACCGATGCAATTTTCTCAGTTTTAACTGAAGTTCATTTCTTTTTTTGGTAACTAACGAACTGTTTCCTTCATGTTAGTCGTTTATCTAAGTACATAATCAAGTATTTCGCTACCTCGCTCTGTACAAGAGTTTCACAATTGATGATTGTATGGGTGCAGGATATAAATCTGTAAGTGAAGGTCTTTCGAATAGTTTTATCTGTATTTATTTTTATTCGCCAAGTCTGTTTGATACTAATTTCATCGTAGTGAAATGTTACAATAGCTGTGTTATTCGGATACATCGCATCGATTAATATTATAAACAGCACTTATAGAAGCGAATTCGAACTCCAGCCACAAAAAATTAAGAGTAAAAATAATAAATGAATGGAATTCATTAGTAGAGAACGCGAAAATGTTAAACGAAGAAAATAGTTGATAAAATTGGGAACAACGTGTCTATACATACATGCGCATATTGGATTAAAAACCACTTAGATGTGTGTGTTTTTTTTTAAACCAAGTAATAATTAAATAATCAATTATGTACGAACTTAAAGTAACAAAACGATAACATATAGTTTCCCGAAGTAATGGGAAAAGTTATTTTTAAGACGTGGCATAATATATATATATATTTTATATATGTTATATGTCCTGTAAAAGGATTAGTGTTCATATTACATTAATAGTTGGATGTGTATAATAATAATAAGATTCGGTTACAACAGCTTTATCGATGCTAAACAACGAACGTCATAAATCTCGTTTTATGTATGCGAAATAATTAATAAATAAATGCTTCCTCTTCTGTACTATAAATTTCGAATCTCGAACGAAATATGTAAAATTCGTACCTTGTCTCGGTAATAATAAAAACTTGAATTTGCGAAGGAAATTTTTATTTATCGACTTAACTACGAAAGAAAAACTAATTATAAATTTTAAACTAATTATAAATTTCGCGTGAAACGGGAAAAAATATAATGTAATTAATTTTTGGTTTTTAATTTGCGAATTGTTTACTACGTACCCGATATAAATAAACGTTTCAGAAGCGAGAAGAAGGTTAATTATAATTCGTAATAATTACGCGTTTTAATTAATATATATTCGAAGAAATTCGTACGTTTTAAACCGACGGTTTCACTTATACGAGAGCTTTGTAATAAAATTTTTTGGTTTACGATTAATCGTTTAAAAAATCGTATTTAGAAATATTTCCCTAATTAGAAGATATTAAAAGATAAAGCTTGCGTTAAATTTACGTATTCAACTTGGCAAAGTTGGATCGTTAAAGTAACTTTAAAAAAATACAATTAAATAAACTATATAATTTTTAAAACTATATTCGTAATTAGATAAAATAATTTCGGAATAACCGCGTACAATTTAGAAAAAACGATTTATTGATAATAAAATAAAACAATATATTAATATTAATAAACGAGAGTTTACGTTTCAAGCAACATGCCGCGCTCATCATCAGAACTAAACTTTAAATCGGTTTTTTTCTAAATTGTACGCGGTTATTCCGAAACTATTTTATCTAATTAAATAAACTTTTTTTTTTTTTTTATCTCAAAAATTAATTTTGATAACGATAAAAAACTTTGGGCGTTACTTGGAATCAGTGAATTTTTTGTTTTATTTTCGCGGGATCCTCTTTTGATATTCACACATACATACACACACACAAACACACACACACCAATCGCGCACATATTATATATATATATATATTATTTATTACATGTTTAGCGTAGAAGGGTACATTAGAAATTTCAAATAAATTAATTATAATATAAAAATTAAAATAAGCATCGTAATAATAATAAAAAACGTAGGTTAAAAATATTTATATAAGTTGGTGTTGTCTGTTAGTGTCATTCGTCGTGCTTTTGAACAACAGTTGATCGACTAAATCTATAAGAGCCAATGGTTCATCAAGAGAAGATACGTACGAGATCATGGAAGTATCAGTGTGAAAATTAATATAATAAACGAATTTTATATATATATATATTTATTTATTTATTTATATCGAATATTCGTCGCGCCTTTTCGTGTAAAATGAATTTTATAAAAAGAAAAATAATATGATAGTAGTATTCTGTTCGATTTAAAGTACCAAAATTCTAGTCATTAACAACTATCCAATATTAATTTTGAACTACTTTTTTCATATTACCATAATAATTACTTCGGTTCCATCGGAAATAAAAAGATATTAACTGAAGTAGCGAAACTGATCGTTTTGTAATATGTAAGTAAGGAGCAGACATAATTTCTGTCAGCATCGGACCCACAAATGCCGGGTATATATATATATATATATATATATCGAGACACATCGGACGGAAGTCATTTGTCTGTTATGAGAAATTTTTTTTAAATCCCTTATTGAAGTGAGGGGGTCCTTGAAATATGTAATTTAATCAATGATTAACATACTTTTTTTTGTTATTAAATACTTTGTCAAAATTTGTCATTTTTTATTGATATTGAAGTTGTCTCTCCTTTAAGCTTAATCAGGAGAGGCCGCTCCTTACAATTTGTTGTCGTAATTAATGGTAATAAAATTCTCACAAACACCCATTTATCCGTTGTGTACTGTTGCTGCAATTACTCTCGCATGCATTAGAATTATATTTAAGTTAAAAGTTTACAAAATACACGCGGTTGATAGAATCATATAAAGACTATGTACACTTGAAATCTAAAATAATTATTTATTTACGTAACTAGGTTTCTCGATGTTACGTGTACATCACACAAATACACACGTAGATACACATGGGGACACAGGGTGATATGTAAACGGACCATTATGTGAGCTTGTGTTCTGAAATCTGGGACGAAGTGCGCGTGGAAAGCAAATTATTGGAAATTTTGTGCGATTAGTTGTTCATTGAATTTTAGATTTGTTTTATTCAAGTGTCTTATGGTTTTGTAGTTTGGACATTCGGAAAATAATATGTTCTACAGTTTTCCTCAATCCGTCGGAGCATTTATTATCTTTGCTTAAGCCGAAACAACATAAGTACACGTCAATTTTCCCACGCCCTGTTAATAGTTGGGGTCGTATAAAAATCTGGTGAAAATTTAAAGTTTTGTCTATCTAAAACGTTAGGGATCATTTAAAAACTGTGGTGCCCAACTGTATCTTTTTCCCATTCGGATTGCCAAATTGTACTGTAGTAATTTTTTAAAATAGTTTTTAATTCGTTTGTTATAGGATGCTGCAGAGACTAAGAAAACGGTTTGTATTATTGGTAATAAAAAGCTTAGTTCTTGATATAGATTTTCATTAAAAAACTGAGATTAATTATTCTATATTGCAAATATAAAGCTCTGTTGTTCATTAGTAAGTCGAGTGGAGTTACACCACAAATAGTGATAAAGCATTGTGCGAGGTAGTTTTATATCCTCTGCATGCGTTAATTGGAAATTTTCTTTGTAACGAAATTATTTTTGTGAAAATTTTTATTGTTAACCGTTGTATATACACGGTACAACAGTAACATACAGCGCTTTCAACTAGCTGTTTGTATATTATCATTTTGTAATTAAAATCGAATCCCCAAGTATTATGACATGCTTTTAGTAATTGGTGATATTTCCCATTAATTTTTGATATCATATTATCTAAGTGATAGTTAAAAGTAAGTTTGTTGTCAATTATAACTCCTAAGTATTTAAATTATTCAACGACTTTAAGTTGAGAGCCTTAGTATACGACTTTTATAGTGTTTCTCTTAAGTTTTAATGAGTGAAAAGTGAGGCGAAATATTTATCGACGGATACCTTTGTTTCTTGTACACTTTTATCACCTATTTTTAATGTAATTATGATGGTTGTACAATGTATGCAGTAGAATTTTGTTTTCACCTAGTAATATTTTTAAGTTGTGGAATAAAGCAGGATACTAGCAATTATCAAAGGCGTCTTTTATATCTATTCCGGCAGTTAGGATATGTTTACCTTGTTTGAGTCCCTCCTTAACTTTGAAAATTACATAGTTTACTGCATGCTCTGTTGATAGACCCGTTTCTGAAGTCAAATTGTCTGTCATCAAGGAATTCTTATTTAGGTAATATGTTATCTGCATTTTTCGTAAATTTAGCCAAAAGCATTTAAAAGACAAATTGGTCGATAGGATTTAACGCTATTTGGGTCTTTATTCGTTTTTTTTTTTTAATAAGATTACCTTCGCCTCTTTCCATATTTTTGGGAAGTATGCCAACGTGTAAATTTTTTCATACATAATGTTAAGATTGTTACATATTTATGAACTAATTTAATTGGTTTGTAATTTTATCGGGGCCTGCTGCCTTGTTTTTAGATTTTTTGATAATAATAATATGTAATTTGTTTAAGTCTAACAGGGGCTGTGTATTTTTGTTTAATATCGAGTTCTGCGGTTCAATTTTAAAATTCGAACGCAATACTTTTTGTTTTGAGTTGACCATGATCGTATTATCATTGGGAAATAATGACGATAGGCAATGGTGAAGGTTATCGGTGATGTTATTTATAGAGGTGCACCATCTTCTTTTTGAAATAATGGGATGTTATTAAAACGATTAGTTCGTTCTGGACTAAAACATCAAGAAAAAGCTTAAATTTTTTCCCTGAATTTTTCCTATCCTAAATTTCTGAACGGACATTCAGATCACCAGTCAATAGGATACCTTTATAGGGCAAACGGATTAGTAGATTACTAAGTGCTGTTATGTATGGTTCAGGGAATGATATTTATGGCTATTATTTGATGTACGATATCGGCTGAAATACAAATAGGAGAGACTATTATTAATTACATTAAATCCAGTGAAATCGGTTAATCTATTTTTTACAAGATAAGGTTCAGTAATTAATATTATATTAAACTAATATTTTATTGCATAAGTATATAGCATGTTTTGTGACGTCAGAGAATGGTCCTCCGCATTATTAAGTATACATTTAAAATTATAATTTATATGCTTTTTGATATTTTCCCTAATTTTCATTACATACGGGCACTTATGACTTCGTGGGTGGTGATGTGTATTCATTATTTTTAATTTTAGTATTAACCTTATGTTCTATACAGTTTGTATACAACCCGGCTTTGCCTTTGGTGGTCAGATTCCTGTCAACGCGCAGCGTGTGATAGAAGGAGAGCTTTTCTACAATATAAGGAAAATAGCATTGTTGAAAATTATCTGCACTGGAAGAAAATTAATGCTTTAGCTAAGCGGGAATTTAAACTAGCAAAAAGGAAGAAGTGGCAACAGTTTTGTATGCAATTCAATCGACAAACTTCAATCTCTAAGGTATGGGAATTATCTAAATTATTCAGGAGTTCTTCATTTAATCAAGTTAGACAGTTGTCAGAGGACAATTTTTATTCATTTGTCGAGTCACTGGCTCCACCTCATGTACCTGAACTAGAGGAAGTTATAACACCTGAAAGTAGCACCTCTGATCACTTTTTAGATGCTCCTTTTACTGAAAAGGAGGTAGCCTACATTTTATCAAGGAAAGATTCAATATTGAAGCATTAAAAAAGCTACCGGAAAATTTTTTTACTGTCTTCGTTCACATTTTAAATAAAGTTTAGCAAACTAAATCGATTCCAAATTCTTGGATGCTTTTTGTTATCGTCCTTGTGCCTAAGAAAAATGGATCACTTAGACCAATTGCAGTAGCCTCTTGTTTTAGGAAAATTTGCGAATCCGTTATAGCTTTGCGTCTCAACTGGTGGTTAGAGTCCCAACTAATATGTATGGTTTTCGAAATAACACCAGCACATTGGACTGCGTGGGTGATTTAGTTGATAATATATATAATAGTCTCATTAACAAAGAATACAATATTACCGTTTTCCTCGATATAATGAACGCCTTTAACAATGTACATTTGCCCACTTTACAGCAGAAACTGTTGTCCCTAGGCATTCCAGGACATTGCTGCCACTTCATTAGTAGACTGTTTTCGCAACGCCACATTCTAATAAGTACATTGTCCACCAGATACCATCGAGTGGTATACAGGGGAATACCTCAGGGTTCTTCTCTTAGTCCGATGCTCTTTAATTTATATATTTCAGAACTGGCACATGTGCCTTTGTATTCGAAAACTCTCCTCTATGCTGATGACCATTGCGGTATTTAGTTCCAATACAATATTTTCCGACGCCGTATGTAACATTAATATTGATATTGATTTAATTGAACGAGTTCTTTACAAGTTGGGGTTAACTCTAAGTGCCCAGAAAAGCGCGGCAGTGGTTTTTACATACAGGCATTACACAGTCAATAACTTCTCTATCACGACAGAAAATGGTGTTATTCCCTTTTGCAAATCAATTCGGTATTTGGATATTACATTGGATACGCGTTTAACATGGCGGTCACATGTTGATAATCTTATAAAAACTATTAATCGCGCAGTTAACATTCTACGTAATTTATACAATACTCGTTTGGGGGGGGGTGATTTATAGATTGTTAATTCGATCTAAAATGGAGTATAGTTGTGTTTTTTATGGGTCAGCATCTGAATCATTATTAAATAAGCTTGATCAGGCTCTATATTGGTGCAGTTAGAAGTACTCCGATACCGGCATTGATAGCAGTGTGTAAGATTCCTCCCTTACAGCTGAGACGGAGTTATTTAGCACTAAAGCTCTTGATCAGTAGAATGAACGTAGATCGCTTTCCGTTATATAGTTTGTTCTACCGAGTTTATTCCAACTGGAGGTTCTCAAATAACAAGGTGCCCCTGCTGGCTTTAGTTATACCTAGGTTGGAAGAATTTCAGGCGCACACTATGCGAATTCATATACCTATCCAATTTATGTTACTGTATTCACACAATTTTGCAGTAAAATAACACCTTTTTTTCCCGAGAACTACGTTCTTTGGCCTCCGCCACTGATCCGGGCTACATTTAATAATATTATCGCTGAAAATTTTCCTACGCACATCCTTGTTTATACAGATGGATCGAAGTCGGCTCAGGGAACTGTTACAGCAGTTTACATCCCATCTCTTAATACTAGCAGGGCATACAAATTATCTGATCCACATTTACAGATGAGTGTGTGGCAGTATTTCTCTCCTTGTCGTCCTTAATTGATGCGAATCTTCCAGGTAATTATCTCGTTGTCACCGACTCACAAAGTATTTTAAAGGCTATTGAAAGCAAAGTGAAGGTATCAGATTCATTGATTTCATCCATCATATGGAAACTTAATCAGCTGGAAAACTTGAATATATTTGTGTCTTTTTTGTGGGTACCGGGACATCGAGGATTCCCCGGCAAAGAAATTGTAGATGCACTAGCTAAAGGGGGGTCTTCTAATGGTGTAGTATTCTCATTAGTTTCAACGCGTGATGTCATACATTTTATACAGTCGGAACATAAAAACTCTGGGAACAGACGTATATGAGTGTATACAGCGGTCGCCTCTTACTGCGTACTATCAGCTGCAGCCGTCTCTCCCTAGGTTCCCTTGGTTATACTTTTTTAAAAACATTAAGCGGAGAGGAATTGTACTTATCAGCAGATTGCGGTTTGGGCATTGTCTGTTGCCGGACCGCCTGTTCCTTATGCAGCTTAGAGAAAATCCGTATTGCCCTCTACATGCTGGTCGTGCAGTCTGCAACCCTGATCCCCTATTCTTCGAATGCCCTTCTTTAACAGCATTGCGCTCTGAACTGTATCTTAAATTACTGTACGCGTCTCGTAATGGTCCTCCTTATAACGTATTGTCCCTTCCGCATATTGAGAATCTACATCTGTTCCCGGACACAGCGATTTTTCTAGAGAAGTTGTCCGAGTTTATAAAAATATGAGTTAGTAATTATTACGGTATCACGTTGGGTAAGCTGTAAAGGCATCCCCATTAAAAAATAAATAAATAAAAAAAAATACTATTTTCCAAGTGTTTAGCAGATTCCTCTGAAATTTGATAATCAGCGGCTTTATGCCTCACCTTCCAACATTTGAAACATTCCTTAATCGATATTAACGTTGCATCGTAACCAGTCGATGTTGATCTTCCTTACTTCTATTAACTTGCGAAAAGGTTCTTGTTTGACTTCGCGAATTGCACGTCGGTGAGGACCAAAAATGATTTTGGTATGTAGCATTTTCTTCTGTTGCAATAGCAAGAGGTTCTTCTATTTGTTCAGTGGAACATCCCTCTGGAATGCTGGTAATTACTATTTCTGGGTTCCGTTGATTCCTTCCTGTTATTTCCAAGTTTTCACATTTATTTGAAATTCTTCCTTCATTTTGGTGACATCATCTTTTGTTTGGCTTCCGATTAGGACATCTCTCGAGGCTAACTTTTTAAAAGTCTTCACTTTAACTCCTACCTCTGTTGGATTCACTTTATTTCTGAGTGTTGTTTCGGCATTTGTTTTATCAGCGCTGTTAGTAGATTTTACAAGTAAATATTGTAAAGGTTTAATTTTCATTGCTGCGCTCGTCACTGGTCGGCGAACGATATCCGTTATAGTTGGTGTGACATTTGTGTTGTATTTGATAGTAGGTTCTCCTTTCTTATTTAGTTCCAACTTCAGATACTTATTTTCCTGCTTTAATTTCTCTATTCGTTCGTTCAAAATATGCGAAAATTATTAAAAATACGAAACTTAAAATCGTAATTATCATGCAAGAAATTAAAAATAATCTAAATTGGCTTACACCACTAAAACCGTAAAATAATGTAGATTATAATGATATAAAATTGATGAAAAACGAACAGACTGTTCTCCTGAAAATAAACTTTAAAAAGGAGCTCTGTCAAGTACAACTGATAACGTTATTAGTGTGCAATATTTATTTACACAGAAATTAAGAAAAAAATACATTAGACATATATAGAATAAAAAAATAAAAAGAAGAGAAGATTTTCATACGGGAAAAACCTCGCATTGCACGACGCACTACAGTAATTCTCACACAACTAAACTAAAATTATAATGATGCAGTGAAGAGAGCGTCCATGAGGCAAGAAAGAAAATCTAAATGCTTATTCTTCCAAGAATCACGTTGATTTAAGGGATGTTAAAGGAGTTTTTCAGTTGATGAAGGCGTCGACATATTAGCTAAAACTGACAGTCCGTGTGAAATTTGAAACTGTTTTATAACATGACGCGTTTATTGCCTGTTTCATAATTGTCTGAAGAGTCTGTTAATCTTTGTTTCTTATAACCGATATTTTGTATCACTAAAGCGAAAATAACCTTCGTTGAATACGTTTGTTTTTTGGTTTTCCTATTTGTCTCTTATAATCGGCTGTCTTTCTTATCTGGCGTCTCTTATAAGTGGATTCGACTGTGTATATATATATATATATATATAAAATACATAATCTATTCGTGTTATTTGTATTTTGCCTGTTTTGATATTGTACTATAGTCTTGTGATTTTGTATATTATTTATATGTTTATTTGCACAAATAATAATAATAATAAAAAATATACTATGTTCCTTTAAATTTGTTAAAGCTCTTGTATGCTTGTTATTGTTATTCTGTTGAGATTCACGATGTGCTTTACATAATTATAAACTGTCGGTGAAATAATAGTGAATATTTTGGTCAAAACAGATAATTTATATAGATAGTTTTCATAAATTTGACTTTCACAACACAAAATCTTATATACAAGGCGTCATCTACCGGGTTATCGAAAAACCTAAAATTTTAAAGTAGTTCACATTGAAACAATTTATAATCTCAATTAAGTAAATATTAAAGAAATAAGTAATCCATATGAATATATTATCAATTGATGATCACGACGACCATATAAGATTAAAATTAAATTAAAAATACTCACAAATCATACACAAATATATTCTTTATAAATTCGGTCGACAACACAACGGTGTAATATTCAGTAATTTTTTTTTTTTGTTTATTTGTAATATTGAACTGCCCAAAGGCATACACACAATACATTTAATATAGGAAAATACATAAGCGAAGGTACGGATTCGGCCAATGCCTTATCACAAACTAAGATTATAATTAGCGTTTTACATAAATCTAAATTTTAATATGAATATGTAAATAAAAGAATAAGTTATAATAAATCGTGCGGTTTAGTCCGCCTTAATCTACGAGTGTCTCCTTCTGTATTGAGAAGTTCAGCAATAATTGTATTCGGATGTCCATAAAGTTTTTGCTTCCTGGCGTGAAGGCTAACAGCTGCGTCGACGTCCAAAATTTTTAAATCGCGATGTAGCAAAGCATTGGAAGCAGTTACCCTTGACGCTTGATCTGCAAGTTGATTCCCTTGAATTCTAGAGTGAGCTGGGATCCACATGAAAACTACATTTCGATTTGGTTCTGCTATCACCAACTTTTACTACTTCAGAGAGCGTTAAGGACTGGAAGGGAATCGGAACATAAAATCGATGACTGCTGAGCCGCGGAGCTCATTACGGACTTCACGGCGAGGAAAATTGAATATAGTTCGGCGGAAGTAACGAAAAGTGTCTCAGGAAGCGAATGACAGATGATGACTGCTCCATCCTACCTATTTAGTAATGTGTCCGTATAAAATACTGATGATCCAGAGGTCCGAGTAATAACTTCTTGTCTTATTTCTTCAATAGATCGGCCTTTTCTCCTAAAACTGAGGATCGAATGATCCAGTCGGATCGGATTGTTTTTCCACGGTGGAAGAACTGCGCAATTGAATAATCGAGATTAGTTGCGGTTTGGAAATATTTATTTCAGATAAGATGTTGTTGCAAAATGCCGTAACTGATTGAGATAGCGTCGAGGAAGATGAAGCAGTGGATTGAAACAATTTAGGGAGAGAGAATCCTTAGACGTGAGATTTAACTGCCAAATTGGCTAGAAGAAGCCTCCATAGTGATCTAGGAAGGTAACGTACTGATGATTTATTCTTGAGACATTTACTATGAAGGTTGATGCATATCTTATGTTGACATTTTCTAACACGACAGGAGTATATAGATTTTTTGGTCGAGAAACACAATCCGTTGTCGGCACACCAGGTGGATTGTCGATCCGTTTGAGAACGCATTCTCCAATGGATACAGTTCTGCAACTCACAAAGATTGTGAGATCATCGGCATACAATAAGCTTCGAACTGGGGAATTCACAGTTTCTGCCAAATCATTAATGGCTATATTGAAGAGCAAAGGGTTCAAAACTGATCCCTGAAGCAGTCCGTTCTTCAAATGGCGTAAAGATGATGAAGTATTCCCAATTCGAACGAAAAAACTTCGGTTTGTTAAAAAATTTTGTATGAATGATGATAGGTTACCACAAAATATTCAACGAAATAGCTGTTTCACAACTTTATGAATAGGAATCTAGCTAACAGGTGAAGGCTTTTCGTTTGAAGCATCTGCTATAGTGTTTTGAATGGCATATAACTGGTGCAAAATTGAGCGATTGCGACGAAAACTACATTGAGACGGATGAATAAGATTTTCGGACTTGAGCATCCAGTTTAGACGAAGATATACAATTCGTTCAAACACTTTACATAAAACTGATGTAAGAGATATCGGACGATACCTCTCTGCCGATGAAGGATCTTTTGTGGGTTTTATCGTGGGTATTATATTTGACGTCCTCCAAGTGTCGGGAAATTCCTTTTTCAGTCAAATGTGGTTAAATATTTTAAGAAGAATATCCGATACCGACGAAGAAGCGTATTTCAGCATGACAATATGAAAGCCATCATATCCTGGAGGTGCTTCTGTCATATTGCATTGGTTAGTTCTCTTACACTGATCTCTTTATTGTAGGGTTTTGGATTTTCAGGCGAAAAGTCCAGGCGGTATAGATTAACTGACTCAGTGTGATAATTGGAACTTTGCTGGTAGTGATCTGCAAAAGCAGAGACACTATCTTTTGGTTTGAACACAGTACCTTGTTCTGTATTCATTATCGTTGAAGATAGGAAAGAGCCTGATTGTTCGGAATTTTAGACCAAACTTTACTTGATGATGCAGACGCAGTAATCGTAGAGGCGAATTGAAACCACAATTTTCGTTTGTCGTATTTAATAGTTCACCTAGCCTTAGCCCGAGCTTTCTTAAACTCCAAAAGGTTACTAGGAGAACGGCGTAATTTTTAAATTTTGAAGAGATAAATCAGAGTCTTGGTCTGATGATAAATCGCCCTCTAAAGGAGCCGTTGACAATACGTCAGATGATTTATGGTTTCCCTTTTTCCTCTTATTCAGATTCTGAACAGATGTTTTTTTTTTACTTACGAGGAAATCAGTAGAGTTCAGCGAAGCTAGCGATCGTGGTCTTTTAGTTTGTTCAGGCCTAATTGTCGGACTTTTCCTCGGCTTTAGGAAGAGGAGGAAATCCTTCTTATTGAAAGTCTTTATTACGATATACAGGTAGATCTTGGTAGATCTTTGCAAATGGCTAAATCTGAAATTTGGAAGTTATGTTGTTGTGGAGTGTGATCTTAAATGATAGAACTGAAATTTGTGGTTTTCGCTGCATTCGTCTGCTTTGTATCCGGATGAATTGCACTTGAAGCAAATAACATCGTCAACCCTTTATACCTTTAATATACGTGTACATGTTGTTTTCCTTTTCATTTATCGCCATTCTGTGTTATGGTTTTTTTTTTCTGTTTGTTTTCTCCGACGCAATCTACGAATAAGATTAAAATATTTTTTAATTATCTTATTATCGCGTATATGAACTTTGCTAAGATCCTGTGCTTGCCGGAACTAATTAATCCCCCTTAAGTTTGCGAATAGCGTTATTTTTTTAATAAATAAATTTCTTACGAAAAAATATACAATGGCACGTGTCATTTATTATATTGTCAACAATAAGTTTCGTTTACACTGTTCTGTAAATAAATAAATACGAAATAACGACAATAGACGCCGTTTATTTAAATATTGATTCATTTACTTAACGTATCCGTCGAAGTATCTATCTTCTGTGTTTAACGTGCGACTATGAACATCGCCTATGTACTCGATGATGATATATCTTTCCTCCGATCAACCGCGTTCATTTCTATAACTTCTATCGATTATACGTACGCGAAAAGTAATAACGATGATAATCATAATTATAAGATTGGTAAATATTGATTTTTCGAGTTTTGTTTTGTCTGTCAGGTGTCGTCTGGTTGATCACGCTTATAGTTTGTATTTCAAGGACCAAACCTACTACCGGGTGAGTAACATGGACAGTCGTATAGAGAATGCGGATCATCGTTTGACCGAAGACGTTACCGCGTTCAGTTCGTCCGTCGCTCATCTTTATTCGCACGTCACTAAACCTTTGTTCGATTGCGCTTTAATCACTTTCGCTTTAGCTCGATCTAGTAAAAAGATGGGAGCCGCTATGCTACCGGGTAAGTACGCGATAGTTTATTTAAAAGACTGATATGAAAAATGATAATTTTATTTATTATTAAAAAAAAAAAAAACAATTTCTGTTTTTTTTTTTTTTTTGAAAGTGAGAAATGTATTATTTTATAAAAAAAAATGTAGTTACACGCAAACAATTTAGTAATACTACACACGTTGTTTTATTACGAATTTCGATAACCGATAAATTTAATTCCTAATTTAAATATAATCACCATTAAGTGTCGTCTCCGTATCGGAGGTAGGTGACTACTTACCTATATATAGGTATATATATATATATATATATTGTTGTACAGTGTAAGTAGCGTACGAGGCAATTATGATACTGGCGTAGTTAAACACACACGCACACCCGAGAGAACTGACTATCACGACAAAACGCAGCCCCTCCCGTGTTTTTGTTGTGTGTGAACTTTATTATTACTAGCGCGCATATGGTGTTATATGTGCTTGTTTGTCGGTGCCTTCCACGTGATAATATTAATTTATATTTTTATTTTTATTTTTTTCCCCCCCTTTATTTTTAATTGAGTTTAGGTTATAAAACCATTACTACTCATTGTACATATAAATTTATATAAACTAAACGCTAACGCTAACAAATGAGTTATAAAATAGAAAGATAAATATCTAAACTAAGACATACAAGGAAAATACACTATACGAGGATGTAAAGGTTACAAAATAATATTGGATTTATATATATAAGAGGTCGTATTAACACAAGAGGATTATTTAAGGATAGGAGGTATGCAATAGAGTACGGAGGGAAGATACCTAACTGTAATAATATCTTGATTAGGGTTTCTCTGTGTGCACTATATAGATTACATGAAAAAATGATATGATTAATATCTGCCGTCAAACCACAGGACTGGCAAGTACTGGAACTAACCAGCCCTATCCGGTGGAGATGACTAGGCAGCAGATTTTTCCGATGATAATTTTTACGTCGGCGAAACTCGGTACCTTCCGTATAGAAGTGTCTGTGCTCTAATCCCGACGAATTTAATTATACGTGAACTAAAAAAATAATAAGTAATTATTCCTATTACGCGGGAAAAATTTCACAAAAAACATTCGAAGTATTCGAAATATTAACTCGATAAATAATTAATTAAACGATTTTGTATAAAATTAAAAATATCGGTACGTATTAAATAAATTACCGGAATTTACGTAAATTATATCGCTTAAAATAAAATGTTTTTTTTTTTTTTATACCAGTGTCCTACTGATTGATAATCGTCATCACCGATTTCCTCGACATTTTTATTAGTAAAAATGCGTCGAGAAAAATTTTTACCGTTCCTAACTGTTTTTCTTGTATATAAGAGTTGTTGAACACGTCACTGTTAGTTTTAATGCGCCGTGTATACCTGACTTTGTTCAGTGCGATTCCGAGGCAGTGATATCACTGCAATTTATTTATATTACTCCAGCTAGTGTTAGACCAAACCGGACATTTATAGGCGATAGCGTTAATCTCCCGTTAAATATTAGAATTAAGGCGGTCAGATTTTTTTTTTTTTGTTTATGTAAAAACGCATTCATTGTGAAAATCAGTTCATTATCTGGTGTAAGGATGAGATATCTTCCAGTAACGGTACTGATTTTTGTTTGTATGTTTTCGAATTAGAAGCGTAATTTGAAATAAATTAAAATTGTAATTATATGGTTCGTTATCAAGATGTACTCTTTTACTATTTACTAGGGTCTTTCGTGTTTATTAAATGTGTCAAATATCTTTACTTTTAATCTTCACGCTCTAGTCGCTATAATTACAATAAAACATAAACGTGGACTTCTACCGAACTATAAAAACGACATGATTTGTCATTGCTTTTTTCTTCCCAATTTTTTTTGTTATTTCCAGAAAGCTGTTTATATATATATAATAACGATTACGTGGTCCTTTATTCTGTGTTTAATTTTTGTTAATATAAGTTAGTTTTATCTTGTTTGTGTAACTGTATTATTCATATTGTTCGATACCGTGTCTCGATGGTATTTCCCTCCCCTACCCGTCCGCCCGGACCCGGGTAGAACAAATGCTTTGCAATCGCAACCGTCAGCTGATAAAATGATTATCTCTCACGATAACCCTAACCCCGCACCATCAACCGGGGCAAGTTCATCCAATGCTCACGCTATTTGTCGGAAAAAAGACGATATTACGTCCGACTCATCCGATAATCACGATTGTGCTACTACTACTTCTTCGCAATGGCTTAATTCTACATCACACAACGGCAAAAGTAAGCCGAACAAACAAAAAAGGGACGTCATCAACGCTACAACGCTAAAAATCATAACCGTTTTACACACCTTCAACCAGATGACGAAAACGACAGCTCTATTCTTCGTATTCACACAGAAAAGCTTCCTCTAATCACCATCATCAACACGGGCAACAAGGGTTAATATTAAGCAATACGTCAAATAAACTTTTAAGATTAGAAATTATAATCGTCATAAAACTTCACTGTTTGCTAGTACGTATGACGATTTCGATCTCATGACCGCAAACTTGAATAATGCTAATATCCCGTTTTTCACGCATGTTCCTTTTAACCGCAAGCCTGTCCGGATGATTGTTAAGGGTTTACTCTCGTCGTTTACTGCTTCCGAGGTAGAAAACGAGCTCAAACCTTTCATCGATATCTCCTCTGTTTCTCAATTTTATAAAAAATGCTCAGATTCAGATTCCATTCCTCTTCCTGTTTATTCAGTTCTATTTCCACCCCGTACACAATTGCGTCATGTTTATCACATAGGTACCCTTTTCTCCTGTGTCATTACATGAGAAAAAACTGTAATCTCCAGAGCGTTGTCTTAAATGTAGCAAATGCCACACTTACGCTTTTTGTCCCGAAAAAATATTTAAATGCGCCAAATGTAACGGAGACCATCCTGATAACTTCGACCAGTGTACCGTCATTCAAAAAATCGTTAATGCTAAAACAATTAGATCCGACACTCTACTTCGTACCTCAGTATCAAAACAATCAAGCTTTAATAATTCTTCTGTTCCTAACCTGGTTGTAAATGTTCCAAATAATGAACAAAGATCTTATGCTTCAGCACTTCGTTCTCCCCGTATTGTAACCCCCTGATCCTAGTGCAAACAGTGAATTTTCTCTTGCAAGTATTCTGGGCTTGCTTCGCTAATTTAACTTAAGTCATATTTTTAATGTAATTAAAGCTATATTTAATAATCTTAAATCACTTTAAAATAATGATGTTTTAAGTATGCTACAGGTAATAATTGAAACTATTATTAATACGTATTAGTTGTCGTCCACCCCTGGAATTAAACTAGCTGCTTGTAATTGTAACTGTTTAATCGAGAAGTACGACGAGCTCTATCATTTTATCTGCATCAACCGTATTGATGTTGCAGCACTATCTGAAACCAAGCTGGACAGCAAACACAATATCCAGTTTCCGGGTTACAATATATTTAGAGCTGATGTAAGTCGTAGAGGGTGGTGATGTTGCTTTTCTCATAAAATAACACTTCCAAGTAGAACTACTTCCATTATCTCACTTAAGCTGTGTCGAAGCTATTGGTGTCAATATCATTACCAACAGCAACTATTATGTTACTAGTGGCACTCGTGCTACTAGTAATCATAATAATCATCATAGTCGTAATTCCATTTCTATATTTTCTATATATAAACCGCCCATACGTATGCGTAACTTTGTCAATGACATTAGGCAGTTAATGAGGCTCAATCACAAGGTAATTTTAGTTGGAGACTTCAATGCCAAAAGCAGACGTTGGAATGGCTTTAATGATAATTCTGCTGGCACTATACTTAACCAATTATCATTAAATGGCCTTCTTCGCATAGTGGCTCCCTCTGAGCCCACACATTTTCCCAATCGTGCAGGATGCAGAAATAGCATCTTAGACTTAGCACTTGTAAAAAACCTAAACACATCAGACCTAATCTCTATTAACAATCTCTCATCCGATCATAATCCCATACTCATTACTATTTCTACCACTAAATTCCTCTTAGAAAAAAAAGTTTTAGATTACAAAAATGCAAACTGGCTTCAATTTAAAGAATACATTAACAACAACATTGTTCACACTAAATTACGTCCGACGATTGTGCACCAAGCATTATGGCCGACCAGTCGCCTCTTTTTTAAAGCAGCTATTGACTCTTGACCAAAACTCTTCGTCACTGCCTCAAAAACCACAAAAACGAAAAGTACAACAAATTTCTCACAACGCAGAGCCCCAAGGATTATAGTCTTTGGAACGCGAGTAAAAACCTTACCCATCGCAGTAAGTCTCTTCCGTCCATCTGCAACCCGTCCTCAAGTGACTAATGTTTACACTGACATAGAAAAAGCAGAGGTCCTGGCTGCTCACTACTTCAAAATTCACGGACAGAACTTACAATTAGCCTCCAGCTTTCAGCGAAAAAAAGTCCAGTCGGAGGTTCAGAGGTATCTACACAGTAATAAGACATGTCTAACTACCCAAAATTGTGTTAACGTCATTTGTCCTCTAGAAATATTCAATATCATCAAAAAAACGAAATTACTCGGTAGGTCCTGATAATATATCATTACTTATAATTAAGAAACTCCCTCATTCCGCCATTGTTGTATTATCAGACATAATGAACGGTATCTTTTGGGATACTTTCTGCAAAGCTGGAAACTTGCCAAAATCATCGCCTTCCCCAAGCACGGTAAGGATCCTTCGCTGGTTTCCAAACATCCGCCCCATTAGTCTACTGAGCAACCTAAGTAAAGTTGCTGAAAAGGTGATTTATGTTATAGATTATTATCCCGTGTCGACAACAATAACATATTTAAATGGAATCGATGTTAGGCCTCTCCATCATATGAAAAACCTATTATCAAGAACGGCTCGTAGTTTCGAACAACGAAAAAAAAAAATTAGAAAACGGTTTAAATTGGTCGAAATATTTGAAATTTCGATTTAAAATACTTAGTATTTATTACGCTAATCGGTATTTTATTTTAATTCGCGATATAATTTCAATTTTACACGAACATGACAGAATAAACATAAATTTATATCAGAGGTAAATTTTTACAGTCTCGCAATTACCAGCATTATAGGGTAAATATCTCGTTTAAAAAAAAAAAATTAAGAAATATTAAACTGGTCGATCATAAATTGAAAATTGTGAACATAAACTATCTACAAAAAACTATGCTTGAAAATTATATGAAATTATGAATAACAAATCTTCTAGTAAGCTTAGATATTGCCAAAAATATTATATTTCTTCATTGTATTGTAAAGCTAATGAAATAGAAATGAATAAAATTCATATCAGAAAAAGGAGAAAATATGAAGAAGAAGAATATACACAAAAAACAGAATTATATACTGCCTATATTGTATAATGAAATACCAGCCGAAATATTAGACGAAAGGAAACTAGTAATTTGGAAAAAAGAAATTAAAATATAATTGATAAACACCGACATAAGATGAAGATGAATTTCATAAAAAAGAGATAAAATTGCCGAATGAGTAGAAAGAAAATTGAAAGAGAACACGGCCGATTGAAGACTTTTTTATTTTCACGTTTTTTTTTCTTTTTTGAACCAAGAATTAATTAGGCGGTGATTAAAGAGATAACAAAAAATATGGCGTAATTAAAACGATAAAAACTTTAAAATTACCTATATTTACCATACGCGTTATTTATTTCGATTATTTCCTTTTATTTAAAGAATGCGCAGAACATTACTCGTGTCCGATAATAATTATATATTACATGTATATGTATCTTAAATAACGTGCAAGATTTTATGCATGTCCGATAAATATACACGTAAGGAAGCCTTATACACCTATTATGTACGCCGTATAAGGAATTATTGTTCAAATATCGCAATAAACCAGAGCAGCTCTACCCGCGTTCGCAGTAATGGAACAGTAATTGTACACGTACACACATCGCACATTAAGAAGAATACAAACCACGCCCAATAGGTCGCATAACATACCGGCATTGTACACCCAAAGAAAGAGACATTCGCCTAAAAGTAACAACACACTAAGAGATAACACGCAAAGGAGTAAAGTAGCTGTGTATCAATGGTAATAATGAATTTAATAACGTAACAGATTTCACACAATGACAGTAGTACACACTAATATATACGTCAAAGGGTTGTCTGCCGACGACGGGTAAAACCAGGGGAAAACGCATAACTGGAAAGGGATTGTCCTAAAAAAATTAAACAAAAAAAAAAAAATACAATAAATATATTACTCGAGGAAATCGAAACGAAAACCGAACAATTTTTTTTTTTGTTATATGTACGAACAGAACAGAAAGAATAAATTTATTTCACGACTAAAATTATCCAGACTTTCACTTTATGCACGACTACTGCGACACTATTAGCCGCGATAAGAACAGAACTGTTAAATGACAATTTTTCAGCCAATCAATATTTTTGGTATTTACACCCCCACCCCGCAAAAAGTAATATCCCGTCCTAACGAAGGTCGACGGTAAATATGAAAAGTGACTTTGGCGTAAACATTTCGGCACAGATAAGAAATGAATAAAATACTACACCTATAGTTGAAGTTGGGCCAAAGGTTGGCGTACGATGTTTTTTAACTGAAAAATAATCGACCTATTTATATATATATACATCGAATAACGAGTGTTAAAAACAAGTTTTCCAAAAATAAACATGGAATCCTAACTTCCGTTTATTATTAAAATATATATATATATATAAAATTATGATCATATCGGAAGACGTCATTTACAGGTTCTGCCAAAGATTAAAAATGCGAAAAAAAAATATTTTTGGTTTTTAAACGAAATTAAGTACACAACGAAGGTTATAGCTAAATTATATCTACAATATAAACACAAAAGCTGTAGACACACATGCGTGCGCGAACTGGCCCTATTAGCAAATTAATAATTTGAAAGACGTCATTTACAGACGGGAACAAAGAGCAAAGATCTCAAAGGCAAGTTTTCCCATACCTTAATGAAAAAAATTATTGTTTACAACATCGAATGAAATAAACGCAACACGATGTAAGTTAGTAGTAAACGCGCCATGATAACTTTAAAGACAATCACTAAAATAACAAAACAATCGCAATTTCGCATTGTGACTCATCGTCTATAACAAAAGAAAGATAAGAACTATTTATCTAAATTTTAATATTGTATGTATGTATATATATATATATATATATATAAATAAACGAGTAAATCTCATATATATCATATGAATGAAGGAACTTTTATTTAATATAACTATTTATGTACATTTTAATATTATATATTTATATTTATATATAAATATATATACCTTTTTTTTTCTTTCTATTTCCAAATTTGTGACTAGCCAGTAGTGGCTATCTAACAAATGGTATCTATGATTCAATCACCTGTGTGGAGGACACACCCCTTGGTGAGTCCTCCTATTTGTCAGTGGACTAAGTCCGTAATCTTCGTCCTTTTCAGTCTTCTGAGGTGTTATGTAGTAATTGAATCGCTAGCTCCTTTGGATGATATCGTAGCCGTAGTAGGTGCTTTTTAGTAAGTCTTCGTATTTCTTCTTGTACTGAACGTACGCCCAGGTCTGAGTGGATTATATAGTTCGTCATATACCACGGAGCTCGGTATATTAGACGCAAAATTTTGTTCTGTAATCTGTGTATTTTATTCATATTTGTCTTTTTTGCACAGCCCCATAATTGTGCACTATACATCCATATGTGGGCTTCAGCATGGTTTTGTAACCCGATTACTTAGGGTAACTTCTGATCTAGGTCCTAGAAGCTAATGCATATTTCTAAATTTTAGTTTTATCTCCTTTTTTTTCTTATCTATATACGTTTTCCATGTTAGTCGGCTGTCTAAGTAAACTCCCAAGTATTCGATTTGATCATACTTTGGTATAACTTGATCGTCAAAAGACTTTTTTTCGTTGTTATTAGCCGTTCTCGATAATAGGTTTTTCATACGATGGATCGATTCCATTTTATCTGCTTTAACTCGGAATATTCCCCATTTTGTCGGCTCGTCATAAAGCTCAGTTAAAACGGTATTTCGCAAAAAATTGCACACGCATACTTTTGGAATGACTTAATTACGGTTGTGTGAAAATTGGTGCTTTACAGCGCAGGAAATAAATAAACTGAATTTAGCGGATCTGGCGCAGAATAACGGAAAAGTTTTGGAAAGAAATTAAAACAAAGAAATCCTACAAGGTGTACATGAAAATGAATAAATCATATAGGAAAACGGAAGTAAAACTGCTAGAAATAACACGTAATAACTTTATAAAAAATATAATAGATGATAAAGTTACCGAGAAAAGGCCAAGAGGAAGACCAAGAACACCTATAATGAACAGTGTATGCGATCGCTTCAATATAAGTAAATATCAGGAACTTCGGGCACTGGCTCTCAACAGGACATAGCTTCATTGTCTTTAGTGAGTAATCACATTAATAATAATAATAATAATAATAATAATATTGTTAACTTTCCGAATATTTACCGTGTTACTATAGAATATATATCACTTCCAATTCGGAAGGGTGATGTAATGATTACTACGATTGGTTTATCTATCAAGTGAAATTAAAGTCCTTCGATATGTCGTTTTGTCTTACTCGCGTTCACTGATTGCATGAAAAAACAGTTTTTATCTCAACCTGCCTTCATCTCTTTCAAAGCCGTTTGGAACATGGTCAAATTTTACAGATAATCTAGCCGAAAATTGCCGTTCGAGAATAATGGGAAATTTTATCTATTGCTTGCAGAATGTGTGGATTGAACGGCATTTCGAGGCTTAAAGAACATTTTTCATCATTTCGGTCGTACGTTATTAATTAAAATTATAAATTTTGACGTATGAAGTTTTCTCGGAGTTTAACTTTATTTTAATAGTTTCGTTTTTGGGATGCAAGGT
The DNA here is from genome assembly GCA_032883995.1 of Coronaproctus castanopsis. NCBI lineage: Eukaryota > Metazoa > Arthropoda > Insecta > Hemiptera > Monophlebidae > Coronaproctus > Coronaproctus castanopsis. The sequence goes on from CM065052.1 coordinate 90,278,769, forward strand.
TTTCCAAAAGATGTAAAGTAATATATTGCGTACAGTAGCGCTTTTTTAGATGATTCTAGATTAACGCTTTATATAAATATTTGTACGATATCTTCTATTTCAATCGAATGTCACTTATGAAAATAAATTAAAAAGTATAAATGTACCGTTATGAGGAACATTATGATTGAAATCGTTAAAAACACGAGAAAGCGTACGTATGTTACTGAAAAATCGATTGCGTAAAATGGAGTGTGTCCGATAAGTGGTTTCTGCGGTAAAAATAAAATGTCCGCTTATTTCCCGTTACCCATTATTAAATTTTGATTTATGAATTTGATACGAGGTGTTTATTATAAAATTGTTCTTTTTAGATGACTATAGATGATCCTCGATGTAATTATATAAGTAATTTTAAAACTGGGACATTTTATACGAACCAGAAAATGTACAATTTTGTTAGCGTTTAAATTCCACCTGCCATATGGTAAATATATTGCGACTCAACAAAACTGAAGGAATTCGATTAAAGATGGAAAATTATTTTTAAGAACAACCGTAAATAATTCAAAGTTGTCGTTGTTAAGAAGGATAATATTAAAATTGAAAACAAAATTAAAATAAGGATGGCGACGAGGACACTACTAAATTTTATAATAATGGGGAAAAAACACTTCAACGTTGACGAAGAATACCTGATAAACTATTCATTGCGTCGTATATTCAGATTATTAAAATGTTCTAGGTAAAATGTTTTTAATTTAACGATTAAATGAAATGAAATTACTTTTATACGGTATCATCATGGTCGATTCTCTTTATAGGAGATTGCGTATGTCCAGTTCCATTCATATCTGTCGGTTTCTAGCGTCCGTAATGAGTTCTTAGTGACTTGTTTCAGATTTCGCATTCCCCCTCTTGTTGGTCTTCCGTGTATTGCGAGCGATGCCACCTCCTCGGATTTTATTGCGTTTTCTTATTCTTAATGTCTACTATTTTTTTTTTTATTTTCTCTTTTCTGAAGACCTCCTAATTCGTTATGTATAATCTTTCCGTGATACTCGTAACAAACTAGATAATTTTTTTTCAGATTCCACACTCGTAGTCCACGTTTCGCAGGCAGATTTCAATACCGACCATAGCTAGGCAGATTTCAATACCGACCATAGTTTCGGAATATTTTAAGTGTGGCTGAACGCGATTTAAATCCTGAATAATTCTTAGAACATTTTATTCCTTTATTTATTTTATTTTTGTTAGTCGGGAGGGGGGTGACAAGGTTATTATCGGGTAGATTAGCGTTCGTGTTATTTGCACGTGTCATATAAATAATAGATTGGTCATAATGCCTCGAGAACTACATTTAGTATAGCGACGTACTTTTAATACAGAGAGAATAAGCTGAATACCGTTATAATATACTTATTTTCGCATTCACCTATACAAGCGCACCAGTGATAAAAATTATAACACCTGTTAGATTTTATATATATATATATATATATATATATATATATATATATATATATATATATATATATATGAAAATGACGAATAATTAATAAGGACATTAATTTTATACTTCTGTTATTACATTAATTAGTCGTCATTGTTGAAACGATAGTCTGTAAAAATAAAAATACCGGGTAAAAAATATGTTCAGCATTTTATATATAAAATATCCACGGTTTTACGTTAGTGTATGTGTGTATTTTTTCTTTTATATTTCTCCTTATTCACTTTTTCTTCTTATTTTTCTGGTTAATCTTCGGCCAAAGTTTCGCGATCAACATTTTTTATTCTTGGACACCTCTGTCGACTCTGTAGATGGTAGATGTGTTGTTAGTTATCCACGACAATTGTTCTTCTCCTTGGCTTTCGATGTCCCTCGATGAGATCGTTCAGGACAAATCAGAATAATACCTTTACGTATGTGGAAAGATCGATAGAAGCGAATTGGAAACTGTACTCGCCACTCGCTGACCAGAAAATATAAAAAATATAAACACAAAAGAATTAAACATTCACTTCTCTAGCACCAGATTGTCGAACTACTTAAGTCGTTATTAATAAGTCTCTATCCTGATGTAATCTATTGTATCAGTATTTCTCTCTTCTATCCTCTTATTTATTTGTTTAACCTTAATATAATTTGTATAATTTTACCCATATCCTTATTGTACTATTAAGATCAAACTATAATTAATTAATTTCTCTATTTTCAGTTACGCAGGGTTTTTAGTTGTATGTTTTTCCCTGTATAATTATTGTATAATTATAAAATAAATTTTAAGATTTCTTTGTACACTATTTCCTAAGACGCGTAGTAAGAGCGTTAACGCTGCTCGGTATGCGCATTTTTTTATTTACTTATTATTTGCTGATGTATAAAAACATAAATATACTTTATTGAATTGAATTGAATCGATAGAATTATAAATAAAGTAAAGATGGAATGTATTAAAGTTATAAAAGGAAAAAATACCCCCGAGAAAAGAAAAAAAAACTGCATGACAGATGGAATATTAGAACTAATGAAACAAAATATAATAAAGATGAATACAAAGGATTGAATAAATTAATCAGGCGAGAAATAAGAGACGCTAAAAACAAATGTAAGAAACAGAAATGTGGAAAAACTTGAAAATAAGTACGACTTATATAATATACGCAAAAAGGTGCAATATATAACCGGTGCCTTACGAAAAAAGTTTGCTGAAACTTTAATGATGGAGAATGAGAAGTTTGCAACTGATGTAAAAAAAAATAAATAAAAATAGAGACATGGTCGAACATTTAATAACATCAGAGCTGATAATATCTGAAATGAGGTCGAGCAAGGAGATTGCTTTACAATACTCAGAAGTGAGGTTGAACAAGTAATTAAGCTTGGGAAACCTAGAAAAGCAACCTAGTCCTGACTGATTTCCTATATCGAGATTATACAGCTACTAGATGAAGAAAATATAAGCATAATAAATTGACTTTTCAATAAAATATATTACTCGGGTATTCCTCCCACTCTCCCATGTGATTAAGATGGACTTTTAAAAAACCGTCAGCAAATAAATGTTACAATTATAGGCTAATTAGTCTCATGATTCACCTTTTAAAAGCTTTCCTAAGAATTATTCGTAGAAGAATACGCGACAAGGTTGAAAGAACCTTAGACAAGTGCCAGTTTGGCTTTAGACCCGGTCTTGGTACTAGAGAAGCACTCCTAGCACTAAAGTTGTTGATGAATAAGAGCTCAGATCAACAGAAGGAAATCTATTTATGTTTTCTCGATTATCATAAAACATTTGATAACGTTCGCCACGATAATATAAATACTTGAATACAAACAAGTCAATACTTACGATCTTAGAATAATAAATAACTTACATCGACAACAAACAGCAAAGGTCACTGTAGAGAATAAATTATCTAAAGATATACAGATTAGAAGAGAAGTCCGACAGGGTTGTATACTATCCCCATTGGTTGTTCAATATGTATTCTGACGCAATATTTGATAAAATAATGCGACTTTAGACATTAAAGTTAATGACCATTATATAAATAACATACGTTCACTGACGATACGGTATTGATTGCAGATTCAGCTAATGATCTGCAAAGGATTCTTAACCGACTGATTAATATCAGTGAAAAATACGGTCTCCGACTAAACGCCTTTAAAACAAAATGTATGGTAGTAAGCAAAAACCGTAACATAAAATTACACCTACATGCGAACAATCAGAAGATAGAACAAGTAACAGAATTTAAATATCTGGGCTGTCACATTACAGAAAACTTAAATTCTGAAATGGAATTAAAACGAAGATGCCAATACGCCCGCACCGCCTTTGAAAAAATGAAGAACAGACAAATCATTAAACCCAGAAATTCGGAAAAGATTGTTAAAATGCCGCATTTGGCCTATTATACTATATGGTGTCGAAACAACAACATACTCTGTCAGAGCATTTAAGTATTTAGAATGATGTGAAATGTCGTTATATCGTCGTATGCTCAAGATTCCTTGGACGGCGCACATGAAAAACGAGACTGAAAACTATTAAAGAAGAAATACGATCCGCCGAACAATCAAAGATAGGAAAATTAAATACGTAATACACGTTATCAGAGGAGAAAGATACGAGATGATACGGCTTCTTCTTCACGGTAAAATTGAAGGAAAGAAATGTGTCGTTGTAGAAGACTCTCACGGACAGAAAACATTCGGAAATTGACTGGAATATCTTCAATAAATGTACTATTTTGTGCTGGCAGAAATCGAGAAATATGAGCTTTGCCTTATGCGATCGCTACGCGCGGTGTACAGCATTATAGAAGAAGAAGAATATTTTAGTTTTCTGAAACATATTATAGTAGTTCCATTTGCTCTGACATTTTTCGCAGCACATCTATATTGGTAAGTCCTGTTATATAACACAGTAATTGCTCCTATCTGGAAATATTGTCTCGAGGTGTATGGTTCCACGTCCAAAAATAAAATACAATCGTTTCAATCGAAGGTTTTAAGGATTATGACAAATGTACCATTTTATGTTCGTAACGATATCATTCATCATGACCTCGGAATACCAACCGTTGCAACAAACCACAGAGGGCGATACAGGAAAATGCATACGACACTCAGTGAAAATCCAAATCCGCTAAAATCACGAATTTCGACAACACATCTTCCAGATAACCCTGTCAGACGTCTTTATAAAGGTCAATGTCGGCATGCACTTACGTCATCATAAAATGGAGGAAGAATAAATATAAATCGCTAAAACAAAACAACATTATCCATTGGGATGTTGTTTATCTGATATTTTTCTCTTTTTTTTTCTCGCAGTTGTGTTTATAATCTTCATATAGATTGGTACACACACACACACAAAAAAAGTAAAAAAATAAATAATATGGTCTTTGTATGAAATGTTCAAAGTACGGTATATATATATATAAACATCTCCAGCGCTTCGATCTTCTTTTCATGCGTAGATGTGGGAATCGAACTTTCCGTACCGTGAGTAGTACTGGCTATATGTAACACCAAGTTAACAAACAAAAAATGAAGTCAGTTGTTTTAATCAATTATTAAATATATTGTATCCGCAAAACTGGAAAAATAGATTCGAATTTATCATTTTTTGGTCGTCTTCCGACATGGAAGTCCTTTCAAATTTTTTTGGTGGACTTTTAAGTTTTTCCATCATCTTTTTTCGTATCTGGTATAAATGTGCGTTATAAATTTCAGCTCTATTTAATCATCTCTCCATAGTCTGTGGATTTCGAGATCTGGTCGAACCGAGTTGTCTTTCCAGGAAGGCAACATTGTGGTTTTTTTTTTAGCTCCAGTTCGTAATACACGATATGGGGTTAATGTATATTAGTAAAATTGAATACAATGAAATTATATGTAATAAAATGAAAAGAGCCTATTTAAGTTTATGGAGCTCTAATCAGTTTATTTTACAATAATGCTAATTTATGCTATTAATTAATTGGTATAATTGTAAATGTAATTTTCGATAATTTATTTCAGCTACTGCAAAAGCATTAAAGTTTATAAATTGTTTATTGACTTATTGAGTAACACAAGTAATTGTCTGCGGATTTAAGGAAGTTATTGCCGTTAAGATGTTGTCTAAAAGAGCCGGCTGATTGCTTTAATTGTATTGTTTTTTTATGGGCATGCCATTACAGCCTACCCAACGTGATACTGTACGTAACTTACATTTCTATATAGGTGGACAACATGTCTAGAAATATCGCCATGTCTGGAAATAGATGTAAATTCTCAACTGAAGACTACGTGATGTAAGCCGAGCGTAATTTTATTAAAGAAGGGCATTCGAAGAATACCTGATCAGGATTACAAATTGCACGTCCGGCGTGCATCAAGTAAGGAGTGTTACTAAGCTGCATAAGGAACAGGCGGTCCGACAACAAGTAATTCCCGAATCGCAATCTGCTGATAAGTACAATTCCTCTTCGCTTAATGTTTTTAAAAAAGTAGAACCATGGAAATCTAGGAAGAGACGGCTGCAATTGATAGTATCCGGTTAGAGGCGACTGCTGTTATACGTCTATTCTCAGAGTTTCTTATGTTTCGACTGCATAAAATGTATGATATCAAGTGATGAAACTGAAGAGAATACCACACCACTAGAAGACCCACCTTTAGCTAATGAATCTACAATTTCTTGCCTGGAATACCTCGATGATTGTAAGTAAGCTAGATTAGAAAGTAAAAACTGTATATACATACTGATATTCGTAAAATTTATTATAGGTGCGAGATAGGCTCTTTGTTCTTATTTAATATTTTGTATGTGTGTGTAATATTCGACATTATCACATTAAATGTGTCTATATATATTTACGTGTATATACGCGTCTGCCTGTGTCTGTATGCAATTTAAAAAGTAAGGCGAAATATCATCCTATAATATTACGTTGTGAGTATTTTATTTAGACGTCTGTTTTGCATTCGTTAATGAGATTTTCGGTTGTTAAGGGAAAAATCGCGATAACTTTATCGATTCTAGCCCGCTAATAAATAATTTGTCCATAAACTGGCCCTTGGACTATTTGTGTTTTTTTTTTTTGTTAAATGACTGTATTAGTAGTAGGATTGTGTATTTCAGCGTGGATGTGTGTATGTATCTCCGTACGAGATTATTTTGTCTTGTTGCGGATTGTAACGCATTTTATCGCGTTCACGCCTTCAATAAAATGATAAGAAAAACAACCTGGTCTGTCTGGGTCGAATGTGATAATTTTTTTTCTTTATTACTGTTATTTATTGAATTTATTATTACATTTTAATTTAATATTCGTTTAATCAGTTAGAAATATTAATTTAATTGTAATAGTAATAATAAATCGAATATTTTAATCCGGGATATTAATTATATATAAAACAAATAACGGCGTAATGAAGTTAATGTAATTTGTCTGTTGTATAGTAACAAATGTTTCACGTGTAAATTGTTTTCTTTCTGCGCGTTTATTCGAGTACTAAGTTTAATTTGAAGCGAATAATTAAATTTTCAAACTCTTTTCCCCGAAATTCTGACGTTTTAAAATTCTTCGATTTCAGTGCCATGACCGATCTCGATCTTAGACTCATCTATTGGCAAACACCGTTAATTCCCTATATACGCGTTCCGATCTCGAGCTGTGTGAAACAATTTTTCAAACGTTGCACCTTGTTCAACTCTCCTTTTTCCTTCTACCTTCCCCATTATTATTATTATATTCTGTAAATACAAAATATTCCATTTTTTTTCTTTTAACAATATTAAGTCGTAGCACTTCAACATTTGTCATCTTTTTAGTCCACGGGATCTTAAGTAAACGGCGGTAGCATCAAAACTCCAAGGCTTGTAGTCTGCTGAGTGTGCTCTGGACGTCAGTGTTCACGATTCCATCTAACCACACTGACCAGACATAGCATTTCATAGTTTTGAATTTTAAGTCAAGATGTAGGTTGTGAGCTGCGAGCATTTTCTTAATTTTCATGAAGCCAGCGCGCGCTTGCTCAATGCGACATCTAATTTCTCCGTCCGGATTTCCATCCTTATTAACCCAAGCACCATTGAATTTATCAACTTCTTCTGGTTGGCGATTGTTTATCATCATTATATTTACAGGGTGCGGATAATTTGAGATGGCCATTATCTTCACGTTAATCAATAATCCATACTTATTGCATACATTCTCCACCGCTTGTGCTAATGTAGTCAGGTCTTCTGCACTTTCCGCCATCAGAACTGTGTCTCACCGCCAATTTTAACAGATTCTTTTCTGTCGTCGAGAGCTTCTTTAAAGGCCTGTTCCGCGTATATATTATAGAAGATAGAAAACATTATACAGCCCTGCCTTACTCCCTGTTAATACTAATTGGGTCCAACACTTTATTATTATTCTCTAACGAAATTAATGCGTTCTGGTGTAAATGAAGATTTTTAATTATGCGTTTATCTGTTTCATCTAGACCAGTAGTGTCGAGTATTAGTTTATCATGAATAGTCGTAAAAAATTTCAACATACATCTGTATATCGGTGATAGTAGCCTTTCGTTATCATCGACATATAGTTCTGTTAAGTTTGATGCATCGAAACCGGTATATAGACCAAATAAAGTGTAGGACCGGTCTAACGGTTGAAGAATTGACGAGGGTCGCAGTGGATAGGGCACGATGGCGAAGAATTGATTGGTCACGACGCTCGGATACCCACAATCGAAGATGATGATCATGAATAAGTCGGTCGAAGGCATAGGAAACAGAGGTATAATGGACACGTTGGAATTCTTTCATTTTCTGAAATGCTCTTACCTAATTAGAAACGTTCGTAATAATTACGTCTTTCCAACGAAGTTTATAAAGATTGCTTTCAAAATTTTCACCGAATACATTTCTTACACGATGCGAGCGTCTATTAGGAAATTGTTGTCTCGTAAAATGCGGAGTGATTAGATATACTTTGTTTTTTTTTTTTATTGAAATATATTTTTTATCGACGTTCGTAACATATATTTAAAATACGAGAATTCATTTTGCCTGTACAGTTTTTTTCACGTTTAATAACGCCTTCGTTATTTCGCTATTGTACGTCGTGGTAACTATTAAGATTTAAACGTGAAAAATATTTACACTTTAATAAGAGAGTAGTCGGACATCGGTCATTAATCTGTATATTGGTTTACGCGCAGGTCCGTTATTAGCGACGGTGGTAATCGCCATGACTGGACAAATTCTACGTATCGTATCGCCTAAGTTCGGGGCTATGGTCGCGGTCGAAGCCGAGAGGAAAGCTTACCTCAGGCATATTCACACGAGGATTATTACCAACGCGGAAGAAATAGCTTTCTACGGCGGTCATAAGGTAAGCGCGGACAATCTTCTATTTTTGGCGGTTTTTTTTTTTAGGTTCTATTTTTTAAGTAGAAATATTTTCCGATTGCGTTTATTTATAAATACCACACGGTTGAAAAGTGATTTTTAATTGCGTACAACGTGTATATTAAATTTCGTAAATTTTACCTGATTAATTTAGTAATATAAAAAAAAAATTAAAAATTTTATTATTCGGTGAAGAAATGGACGTCTACTTGTAAAATACTGGTGTCTTCTATTAGTTGAATGTTACTTTATTAAATAGATATAGCTTTCGTAATTTTTCGCGTAGTTCGATGCGCGTCTGTGTTCTCGGTTTAATTGGATGAAATAAATATTCGACGTATTTTGTTGCTCTACGGTAGGTTGTTGACTTCGCGACCGGATTTTAATGAGGTGTTCTATTTTTTATTGGCTTTCTTACCATTATGATTTTTTTTTTATTTTTTTTTATTTTTCGATATATAAATTAAATATATCGATATCCGTTATTAGACCGGTTTTTCCTTCATCTGCCTGTTTTGTTTTGTGGTTTTTTTTCATATCCGGAATTATTATTAAATCTGTCGTTTGTCCTCTATTTATATATTTATTTAATTTTTAATTTATTCTTATTATTACGAGCGTTATTATTTTTTTATCGAATAAAAACGATAAAGCCAGAAAGTCTTTTAAATAATTTCCTATTTATGTTTTTTTCTTTATATATATATCTTTGATCTCAATAATAAACGAAAAACTGATAGACGCTAATTTGTCGTTAAATACAGACGATGCTCGTCTTTTTTTTTGTGTAATTTTTATTTCATTTGTCTTTTTGGGAATTAAGGCTTATATTTATTATTAGGGGTTTGTTTAGGTGATATATAATAACGCGATATTTCTCTGCTTATAATATTCCTAATCTTCTTCTTCTTATCGTATCGGTCATGTTATATGCCTTTTTCCCCTAATATTTCACAATCTGAACTGCCTCGTCTGATATTCCATTTTTTTTAATTTGCCCAGCTTGCGCCATTTGGCCAGTTTAATCCTTTATCCAGTTAATCTATTTTAAATCTCAATGCCACTATGTTTGATAAAATTATATAAACTGACAGAGACAGTGGGTCGGAAACAATCAATCCAATACTCACGGGTAATGTGTGCCATTTTTGTATAACACTAAACAACATCTCATCTCTATGTTTTCGAAACTTCGGACAAATCCAAATTTGATGCTCGATACAATTGTCAACATGTCACACATCACATGTACCATCAGAAATTATTCACAATTTAGCTAGGTGTGAGGGGGAGAAATTATGACCAGTACGCAATCTAAATAAAGTTGATATATAATCCCTCGAAATGTTTTTATGTAATTGAAACCATGGTTTACTGAGAACTGTATGCATCAAGGCGAAGTATTTTTCCCTTTATTTTGACTTTCGGCGATGTAGTACTGTTGGAAATCAGTTAGTACAGATTGTTTAATCTTTGGTAAAATATCGGTCCAATTCCATTTAATATTCTCGTAAGGGACACTTGATAGATTATAACGTGTCAATTCATCGACCACCTCATTTCCAGTAATACCACAATGAGAAGGGACCCACTTAAACTTTACTCTAGATCCACGATTGTAAAGCTGAATAATCCGATGTCTGACATCAAATTCTAACTTGGACATCCTAGGTTCTGGGAACTTAGATAATTGTAATAAGACACTTGAGGAATCGGATATTATTAGAATATTCTCTTCCCTCATATCTTTGACTAAGGCTTTGTAGATGGCAAACAGTTCTACAACAAATGAGGAGCCTGCAAAGGATAATCTGTATACTTTCGATATGCCTTTTTTCGGGTAATATAAAGCAGAGGTATAATTTTCCCGTATTTTATCGACCGACCCATCTGTAAAAATAATTTCATAGTGGCTGAATTTTTCATTGATTGCTTGCATAAATGCAGCGTTAACTCCAGAGGGGATAGTTTTAGCAATATTATTATCAAAGGTAATTAAATCAACGTCTAGCAAGAAAAATAAATCCTGAAAGTAGAAACGGTAGAAGGGATAAGAAACATTTTGGATGATTTCAATTTTTTTCCATTTATTATGGCTGCAGAGAAGAGGAGGTAGACTTTTATTTGACCAATATCTATTGTGCCGCAGTCTCAGTAAACATCGAATTTGTTTATTAATCACATGGGTTTTTCTCTCTTTCACTTTGAGATAAAACTTGTTCGCTATATACTCCTGCCTAAGTTTTAATGGAGGTTCAGCCATCTTCGCGTTTAAAGTCTGTAGGGGCGTGGAGGATATCGCTTAATGGATGCGCTCCCCATTTAATACCCGTGATTGCTCGGAGCAGATTTAGACCCCTATCACATTTCTGCAACACAAATTCCAATTCTGCATTCCATAACAATTTGCTATCAAATACCACTCCTAAGTATTTAATTGTTCTATCAAATTTTAATGTTTTTTTTCTCAGACGAAGTAAAGAGAAGACGCGATTTAATTTCCCGGTAAACATTATTCCATTAGATTTGTCTATATTTATAGACAAATCTAGATCTTGTAGAATCTCCTGTAGGTCAAGAAGCGTCTTCTGAGCTTTTTTAACCACAGTTTCCACTGATGCCGCGGTGACAGAAATAGCTAAGTCATCGGCAAACTGAAACATTCTAACAGACTTATTTTGAACTTTTTCTATTTCGTTTGTGTATAGAAGGTATAAAAAAAGACTCAAAATACTCCCCTGTGCTAATCCTTTACCCGAATAGACAGAGTTGTACTTTTTACCTTTATATCTGACTGTTAATTTTCTCCCATTGAAGTACTCAAATATCCAGGAACAGATATTTTTATTAATACCAAATCCTACTAGTTTATTATATAATGTTGAAAGATTGATATTATCGTACGCAGACTTGATATCAATACAGATAGCAAGAACATATAAATTTCTGGTTAGGCTGTACATGTAAAGAGAATGAACTTAATGCATCTGCTGTACTAAAACCCTTTCTAAAACCATACTGAGAAAGTGAAAGTTTCTTAAATTTATTAGCCCACCATTCTAACCTAAATTTTAATATATTTTCTAAAGTTTTACCTACACACGACAACAGGGAAATCGGTCTGTAAGACTCATAATTATCCGGAGACCGACCTGGTTTCAGTACAGGACAAACAATATGTTCTTTCCAAATAGGAGGAATGTATTTCAAATTTAGTGAATTATTAAAAAAAGCAAGTAAAAAAATTTTAGCTTCCTCCGGTAACTGTTGTAGCATTTTGTAGGAAATTTTATCCACTCCGACAGTAGAGTCTTTCTTATGATCTAAACTACGAAATAATTCCCCTTTTGAGGTATCATGTTTTAGCTCTGGTATGGGGTTAATATGATTAACAAAATGGCCTTCCGGAATATGAGGATCAACTGAACTTTCAAACTGTTTTATAAATCATTAATCCATTCTGTGCTCGTAGGATTTATACAAGAAGAACAAAACGGATATTTAAACCATTTAACTGTTTGTCATATCTCCCTCATGTTTAGACCCGTATTAATACTATTACAAAAATTGCGAAACGCATTTTTTTTTGTACTTTTAAATATCTTTTCGTTTCAGTCTGTTGTTTTTTATATTTAATAAAGTTCTCCATTGAAGGAGAAGCATTGTAAGTCGCTAATGCTTTTCTCCTTAGCGCAACATATCGATTACACTCGGCACCCCACCACCGATATCGGCGATCTAAAGGTACAGTGTCGGTGAATCTTTTAACTGTAGGCGCTGATTTATTTACGGCTGAATGAATAACCTTCTCGATAAATGAGTATTCTTCTGATGGAGACATGGCACAGAAATTAGCTATATTAATTTTTTTAATTTCATTCTCTATTAAATGTTTGTGTTTAGTCCAGTCAATCCGATTGCAATCTTTAACTAAAAAAACTTCCTATTGCGACAAAAAGAAGTACTTGCTGAAATTATATCGGGTAACTTAATTTGTATAAAAACTGGAAGATGATCACTACTCATGGGATCTTTTCCTATTAGCCAATCAATCTTTTCACAGATACCAGAGGAAGCCAAAATTAGATCTAAATTATTAGGAGCCTGATTAAATCTAGCGATTCGTGTGGGCTGTTCTGTGTTTACAATATAAAGGTGATGTTCATCTATAAATTTCAAAAGCTCATGACCTTCATAATTATGTACAGATGAACCCCAAGCCGAATGAAGACAATTTAAATCCCCTAGAATCAGAAAAGGATGTTTGTCTTTTTCGGATTATGTATTAAATGTTCCCACTCAACAGAAGTAATTTTATGTTTTGGAGCGGCATACACCGCTATTAAGTCAAATTGAAATTTACGTGTTTTAAAAGTGATTCCCAAAGCTTGAACTACGTTCCCAAAATTCGGAATATTAATAGTAAAATATTCCGTTGTCAGTGAGTTATGGATAATGATGGCCACCCCTCCGCCCCTTCTATGTGTACGATCGCAACGTAGGATTTTATAATTAGGAATTTTAAACTGCTGATTTGGTTTGAGCCAAGTCTCACATAACACGCAGACAGACGCTCTTGACCTAGACAGAAACTCTACAAGTTCTCCCTGACAACCATAGGCAGACCTACAGTTCCACTGTACTATTTTTATGTCTTTTAGGATATCGATTGTTGCTGGGAAAGATTGTAACATGGATGAGGGTTAATAATAATAAGGAGAACTAAAGTAATATACTATGTAATACAAACATAATGTAACCTAAATTTAACTTCCCTGCGAGTATAAACAGTTTTATGATATATACATACATACCCATATATACATATACTAATCTTGCATTTGTTTATTTATTTTATTTTTAAATATTATTATTTCATATTTTTAGATATTTATTTATTTATTTTATTTTTAAATATTATTATTATTTCATATTTTTAGATTTATTGGTTTTCTGAACTGTTTCTGAACATTCCTGATATTTTTCTTTAAGGGCTCATAATCTTTTTTTTTATAAAAATTGATTTATCTACAACTTCCACAACAGGAATATTATCCTGACTGTGAACGAGCTCATCTTTATCATAAAAATAATTATAATTTTTTTCTTCCCGTGAAGCTTGTATATTAATTTTGCTGTAATCCTTCTTTGCTTTAGGAAGGATTACAGCGGTACTTGGAGGACTTAGAGAGACCTCCGTGAATGATCTCTTGTTAGAGTTAGATCCTACCAGAGCCTCGAGAGCATATGAATTTTGCTTTCCAGTTGTTTTAAGTCTATATCCTTGTTTCGAAATAGGTGGGTCATTGTACGTAGGAATATGAAGTTTATTAGATTTGGGAGATTCTATCAGCTCGGGGAAATCAATATTATTATTCAAAACCTGAAATCTATTCGAAAATTTAGGCTATTAAAATTTGTATAAGGCTTGTACTGCCTACTATCTTGTTCGGAGAATAAAGCTCTATGAGCATATGAAAAGGTTTGATTAATTGTTGGAATTTCTGAAGCCGCTTCCGCATAACCTAAATTTTTGTAGGCCATGAGTTTTTTTTATGTCTTCTTGTCTGCGTCTTTCTGGACATGACTTAGATAATGGTGAGTGATCACCCTTACAATTAATGCAAAAAGGTTCCACCGAACAATCACTTTTAAAATGCGAATTAGAAGAGCACTGACTACAACGTTTTTTAATAGATTTGCATGTTTTCGAACCGTAAGAAAAACGAAAACACGAAAAACATTGCCGCACATTTTGGATATAGGGTTCGCACTCAAATCTCATCTTATTAATATAAATATGTTTCGGTATATTTTGACCGGTGAAAAAAATCTGTACCGATTTCGAGGGGACAAACTTTATTTCTCCTTCCTCTAAAATTCGCCGATTCAAACGATAAATTTTTTTGATATGGAAAAAACCACTATCTATATCTTCAAATAGTTCTTCAATGGATATATCGGAGTCAACACCTTTTATGACTGCCGATCTTGTAAGGTAATAGAGAGGGATATATGCTTTTAAACCCGCTTCTCTTATCCGCCTGTCATCAACTAATGAATTAGCTATGTGTTTATCTTCACACAAAATTAAAACAGAAGCCCTACCTATTCGCTTAATTTCTGTGATTTTGTTACAATAACCTAGATTTTTTAATATCTTAGCTATACGAAGCATGCTGATTGAAACGTTATTATCAGAGACTTGTACTACAACTTTAAAATCTGAATAATCGTCCCAATTATCGTAATGCAAGACGGGGAATGATTTACCGGTCGCGATATGACCATTTAAATCATCACGTATCGAATCCTTATCAGTATTAAGTTGTACTGCGTGTAGATGGGAAGAATAGACGCCATTATTATCTGAATAACTGTACGTACCTTTATCACCGTTAATGTTACCTGTACCGTTATAATTATCCTTGTTTATTGCGACTGGGGGAGGTGGGGTCCCACCTACTCCCTCTTCGTCGTCCATTTAATCTGATACTACCGCTCACAGGCGGCGGTTTTATACGTTGATCTATCTGGTTGCGCGTAAACGATTATCCGATAACGACGCGATAAAATAAAATTAAAACGAATGTATATAGAAATAACGAGTCAAATAAATGTATATAGAAATAACCGTAAACAATAAATGTATATAGAAATAACTGTAAACAATAAAGATAGTGAACGCGACAGACACGATATAATCTTAACATACACGTGTAATTCTGGTCATTCCATCCTGCATTGTATTGGAAACAATGAATGTGTTAGTAGGCGCTCTGAATCATATACCATGCCACATTCACATCTGTTGTCATCTTTAATTTTCCATCGTTTCATGTTGTTTGCCGTTCTTCCTGGGAGATAGATGTCGTTCGGTTGTTCCCATAATTTTAGTCGGTTTTCTTTCACCCTTCACTTCCATAATTCCACCATAGGTATAATTTCAGGCGTTTATTTCAAAGTGTTTGTTGTTTTAAGAATTCCTTGACTTCAGACGACTTATTACCGTATCTTTCTTATTCAATGGATGTCTTATGTCTTGTTCATATTTTGTCTTTCTTTCCCGAGAACTACGTTCTTTGGCCTCCGCCACTGATCCCGGCTACATTCAATAATATTATCACTAAGAATTTTCATACGCACACCCTTATTCATACAGATAAATTAAAGTCGGTTCAATGAAGGGGTGGTTTGCAAGTCATATTATCTGATCTTTGTTCCGCATTTACTGCTGAGTGTGTATATTACTATTCTTATCATTCTTAATTGATACGAAGTTTCCAGATAATTATCTCATTCTCACCGACTCACAATTAAAGAGTATGGGAAACAAATGGAAGGCGTCCGATACGTTGATTTCATTCATCATGTTTAATCACCTGGAAAACTTGAGTTTATTCGTGTCTTTCTTATAGGTGTCGGGACATCGAGGAATCCTCGACAATGAAATTGTAGACTCATTAGTTAAAGAGGATTCCTGTAGTGGCGTGGTATTCTCTCTAATTTCTATACTTGATATTATAACTTTTGTACAGCCGGAACATAGAGGAAACTTTGGGAATGGACATATGTCGAGTGTATACAGCAATCGCCTCTTACTATCTATTATAACCGTCTCTTCCTAAATTTCCATGGTTTTACTTATTTTTTTAAATATTAAGCGGAAAGGAGTTGTATGGTTTTACTTATTTTTTTAAATATTAAGCGGAAAGGAGTTGTACTTATCAGCAGATTGCGATTCCGGGCATTACTTGTTGTCGGACCGCATGTTCCTTATGCAGCTTAGTGAAACTTCTTACTTACCTGCATGCTGGACATGCAATTTGCAATCCTGATCACGTATTCTTCGAATGCCCTTCTTTAATAATATTACGCTCTGAACTACGCCTTAAATTACTGCGCGCATCACGTAACGGTCCTCAGTTTAGAACTTGCGTCTATTTCCAGGCATAGCCATATTTCTAGAGAAATTGTCCACGTATATAGAAATGTAAGTTAATACGTACAGTATCACGTTGGGTAGGCTGTAAAGGCATACCCATTAAATATATATATAATTTGCAATAATAAAACCAATTTGAACCCATGGCATTCAACGCTGGGGTTTAATTTGTAAATCGTATTTTCTAAGGAACGTTTTAGGCTAATTTCCTAACATTCGGTATTTTCTTTTTTTTTTATCGCCTTGCAAGACAAATTCTGTGTTAGACGATAAATTCTTATTAATATAGTTACTTATTTAACGTTAAGGTTGTATCAATAATAAATAGTACTATATATATATACACGTATACTAATATATAAACCTGTTAAAAGAAAGAGATAGCCATATTGTATTATATATATAATGCGTTATATTGCAATTGTAAAATTGTAAATTATTCGTATCGATCTGAGTTGACTGAAACGCTCTGACAAATGCGAACGTTAATATTTGTTAATTCGACAACTGGTAGTTTCGTATTTATTTAGGTGTTCGTTTATTAACGCCGTTAAAATAAACAATTCTCGATTAGAATTAAACGCGAACGTGTCAGAGTGTAACGCTTATGTATTGCGATTTAGATTGCTGATAAAAGTTAACAATAATAATAATTTGTTTTACTATTATTATTATTTTGTACTGAGTTGTTGGCATTTTTTTCATGTTTATCATAGTTAAGGAAGAATTCGAAAGTATACGGTAACACGGAGTAAACATAGGAAGAGAACAATTAAATACTATTAAAATTCGCGGACAACCAGGTAGTATTCGAAGGAATTGCGGATATTCTTCAAAAAAGAAAACGATGAATCGTGGAAAAAACAGAAGTAATAATGATCGGAAGGAAACCGCGCTCATTCTGCATAAAAATTGATGAAGAAATGCTTGAGCAATTTCAGTGGTTTAAATAACAGAATACTGAAATTATAATTATAGAATGGGACTAACAAAATATGAGTTTCGGGGAAAATTATTAAGATAGTAGTCAAAAGCTCCGAAATAGAATATCGAAGTTGTAGATCAAAAGCTGTTTATTATGGCGCTGAAACTTGGCATTAAATAAAGTAAATATGAATAAGCTATAAGCGTTCAAGATGCGGGCTTTGAAGAAAAAGAAACGCGTAAGCTGGGTAGGAAAGAAATCCAAAATGAGACAAATTGAAGAGAATAGGTTGTTATTAAATCGGATAAGGAAAACGCGATTAACTTTTGGAACGGTCGTGTACTTTGGCATATTACTTGGAAATATTCTTGAAAATATTATTAAATGAAAAAAAAAGGCATAAATACGAATTCCCTATTTGATAAACTTATGATTATATTTTGGACGTTTTAATGATTTGTACTTTATTTTTTATGTTGAAAGAAAATATACCTTATTTTGTTTTATTGTAAAAAATGTATAATAATTATAATTACATTATTATTATTATTTACAGCGATAATAATAATTATATAATAATTATACAACAATAATAATATAATTTATCGTAATATTATTATTACTACTAGTTATAACAATATTATTTTGATTATTATCGCGTGTTTATATTAAAAGGACGCAGTTGGCCGCAGTATAGGAAGTTTTTTTTGTTTCTAACTTGTCTCTGGGTTTGTTAGTCTGAGGGACCGTTTCGAATGAGACCTTGAATATTGATGGTTATCGCTACGAAACCTTCATACCTCGTTATTGTGTTGTTTTTCGAATGTTGGATTTTCTTAAATTTATGCGCGGTTAATTTAATTTTTTAATATCTCTGTGATACGGACAGTTTTGAAAATTATAAGTTAATGTGTTTAAATCCTCACCACCATCACAAAAAAATAGGAATACAAACGCGGTTATATTATATTCAAAACTGGTCTAGTCTATACGTCAATAATTGAATGGGAAACATTTCTCGTTTTTACATTTAAAAATCAAGAAGATTAAAAAGAAGACAAAAATTACAAGTTGATAACTTAAAAATATCGTGTTAATTTTTCGAAATTAAATTAAACCGACCTTATTTATCGTGTTTCTTTCGTCAAGCAATTCATTTAATTAATTCGAGGCGGAGTAGTACTGTTGAAAATCTAATAGTACAGATTGTTTAATCTTTGCTAAAATATCAGTCCAATTCCATTTAATATTCTACATATTCAAACAAGGCTAATCATAGGATTTGATAAATTAAGATCATACTTCGATAAATGGAAAATTAACATAAATGTTGATAAAACACAGTCAATATTATTTACAAAAAGAACACCTAACTGTCTAACTCCTATAATGGTTAAGAATGGAAAACTCAGATCAAATATCTCGGTGTTATTCTAGATAAAGGTCTTACCTTTTCTAAACATATAGAACACGCCGTTAATAAAATTCATGTTTATTTAAATGATGTCCTATCTTTAATAAGAAATGCTACGTTAATACCGGAAATAAGCTAATTATCTACAAATATATCTTAAGACCGATGATGTTTTGTATGCGTGTCCTGTGTGGTCTTACGCAAGTCTCTCTAACTTATCTAAATTGCAAACCATGCAAAATAAATGTTGTAGAATCATTCTTAAAGCTCCGTTTTATGCTGGAATAGTAATGATTGTACCTAAGCGCGTATATAAACAATATAGGAGACTACACTCGCACTAGTCTCCAATTAATAATAAATATAAACATAAAAGAATTAAACATACATTATTAATTCCTGATGCTATATAGTTATTATTTAATTTTAAGTTTATTTTATGTATATAGTTATTTACTCTTCATTGCTAACTCTGATCGTCTGTTATCTCATATTACATTTTATTCAATACTTATTTCATGCGGGTTTTGATGGTGCTTTTTCCTGCAATCTATTTTAAGCTTCTTTTCGTTTATTTATATTATTATTTATATCGCGATACACGGGAGGAATTTTGTTTTATTTCAGTACGTGTAGATGATAATTGTTGTTTCTTATTTAAAATATAAAAATACACTTTTTATTTATTTATTTATTTATTTAATATTCTCGTAAGGGACACTTGATAAATTATAACGCGTTAATTCATCGACCACCTCGTTTCCAGCAATACCACAATGAGAAGGGACCCATTTAAACTTTACTCTGGATCCACGATTATAAAACTGAATAACACGACGTCTGACATCAAATTCAATGGGAACAGAGAATTGTAATAGGACACTTAAGGAGTCGAAGATGATTAGAATATTCTTTTCCCTCACATCTTTGACTAGAAGCATAGTTTTGTAAATGGCAAACAATTTTAAAACAAATGAGGAACCTGCAAAGGATAATCTGTATACTTTCGATATGGCTTTTTTCGGGTAATATAAAACAGAAGTATAATTTGCACGTATTTTATCGACTGACTCGTCTGTAAATATAATTTCATAGTGGGTAAATTTTTCATTAATTGCTTGCATAAATGCAACGCGTTGTTAACTCCAGAAGGAAGAGTTTTAGCCATATTATTATCAAAGGAAATTAAGTCAACGTCTAACAAGAAAAATAAATCCTGAAAATAGAAACGGTAGAAGGGTAAAGAAACATTTTGAATAATTTCAATTTTTTCCAATTTATTATGGCTGAAGAGAAGGGGTGGCTTGACCAGTATCTGTTATGCCGCAGTCTGAATAAAGATCGAATTTGTTTATTAATCACATGGGTTTTTCTCTCTGTCACTTTCAGATAAAACTTGTTCGCTATATACTACTGCCTAAGTTTTAACGGAGGTTCAGCCATCTCAGCGTTTAAAGTCTGTAGGGGTCTGGAGGATACGGCTTCTAAAAGGGTCTTATTTTGCACAACTTGTAGTTTTTTCATCTGTGTTCTGTCGAGGTTTATGAAGGGAGCTATATAGTAAACATGAGTTCTGATGAGGGATTGATACATCATACCGTACTGTACGACGTCTCTGTTTTTTCCACGAAACTTTAATCGCAGCTGAAATTAGCTATGCACGAACACGCGAGACGATCGATTATTGTTATCTTCACGTAGTACAAACTATCAACAGCCGACAAAAACAAAATTTCATCCTGTAAGCTGGGAAATTTCCGCTTTCGTCTACATATTCAACGTGAACATAATTTTCTGCTGTATTTCGAGTTATTCAGACATAGCTTACCAGAACTTAATTAACGGGTCAGCCGACAACAATATTCCGAGTTCAAATGTTCCCGTTGCAATAGATGTTAGTAATCAGATGAAACAACATTTCCGTAATGCGTAGAAGTCTATATGGATAGATATATTGACAACCGATACCGTTACGGAACATCAAATAAGATATAGCTCCTTTGAAAATGTTCGAAGAGGATTGTTCTAGTCCAACTCCGCCTTGGACATGTAGTTCTTATAATATTATTAAATTTAACTGAAGCTAGAGGCACGATAAAAAAGAAAATTAAATCAAGGGGTAGAGTCCGGATCGATTAAGAACAGTAACCAAATTCGACAAAGAAGAAAAACTGTGTAAAGAGTAAAGTAGGGACAGTCAATTAGAATATGAGAAACGTTAAGGATTATATAGCACATGGAAAATAGCGGAGGCGAAGTCTTATTAAAAAGATACACGTAAGACGCGTATGACCCAGCCGAAGTTTGCTGATGATGACACGTTATCCCTCCATTTTGGAAACGTTTTTTCACGTAATAACAACGGCCGACTATTATAAATCCGGATGTGGCATATTTATGAGAATGAGAACTGTATGAGTCTAGGAAGGCGGCTAGTTATTTGTCAGTTTCAGACGTTTCAATTTTGGCTTCCAACCTTAAAAAATACATAAAATTAAGTCTTTTTTCGCTATTGCAAGGAAGATGAAAACTTAAGCCATGGATAATAAGGTTTCAAAAATGGAAGGATAACGTGTCATCATCAGGAAACTTCGGCTGGGTTATACGCGTCTTACTCGCGTGTATCTTTTTAATAAGACTTCGTCTCCGCTATTTTCCATGTACTATATAATCCTTAACGTTTCTCATATTCTAATTGACTGTCCCTACTTTACTCTTTACAGTTTTTCTTCTTTGTAGAATTTAGTTACTGTTCTTCATCGATCCGAACTCTACCTATTAATTTAATCTTTTTTTTTTATCGTGCCTCTAGCCTCAGTTGAATTTAATAATAATAATAATAATAATAATAATAAATCGGGATGCTGGAATTTCAAAATCTAATAAAGTTTCGATCATTTCTCGACTGTTTTTCGTCCGAATATATTTCCTTTTCAGAAAGTATTTCTATAGTTTAGTGGTACATATTTTAAGTTTAGAAATTAAATAAAATAAAAATCATTTTTATATATATAAATTTTTAAAAATATTTTTTAATTTTTTTTTACTTTTTTATTACAATTAAAATTTGTTTTTATTCACCAACTCTAATAAAAGTGTTACAAGTGCGAAATTTCAAACAGGTTTTCGATTAAAACACCATTTGTTTAAGTAAATGGAATAAATAATGAATTTTCATAGAAATCTAATATATATAACGAATTATTGTAGAAATATAAGAAATCTATTTATAATATATAAATCTATCGGCAATGCACGTGTTAAAATTTCTAAGGAAGGTAAGACGCAGTTATATTAGGGAAATGTTGAGAAATTTTCTGACGTTTGGCTTAAATTATCGCTTATTCATTGTAAGATAATATAGACTAAAATAATGTGAAAAACTCAACAAAAAGGTAGTTAAAATCACTACATTTTATAAAAAAATCACAACGATTTTCGTCTACTGACCTGTTATTAAGTGGGCACACAAAAAAATAAAAATATACAATTTATAGAAATATGAAAGGAAAAACAAAAAATGAAGTAAATTGTAAGGAAATGCTTAATTTAGATGTAGAATTATATTATATTTGATTTTTTTATATATTTTTATAAATTGCATATTTACAAATTTGTTTGTTTATCTCCACTTGACAATGACATAATAGCCAAAATGCTTTGTGGCTTTTTTAAATCAAATTTAGCGATTTTAACCACTTTTTTGTTGTATTTTTTTTTTTTGAAAATCACTGTATTCCATCCGGTTCAATTTATATATATATATATATATTATTATTATTTATTATTTTCCCATTAATGTGCCATGTACTGCTACTAGGCTGGAGGCACAGATGAGAAGATCTCAGATCATGTTGAAGAGACCAGTATTGTACAAGAAGCGGAGAACTTGAATGTGTGTGTTGCATTTGAGTTTAGCAGGCCTTTAATTATTGTTGGTAATGCTAGTTGAGAACGTTGAGAGTTGTAAGTAGTAATATATATATATATATATATATATATATATATATATATATATATATTAATTAATTAATTAATTAATTAAATTATCCACTCGTTAACCGAGTATGGAGTACCATCAATTATTTATGAGTCCTGAGGTGGCTAATCAAACCAATTTTTGCGGCGCACACCTTTCCGCATGCATCGCACGTAAAAGCGTCATTATTAATATTATCCATTCGAACCGTTCCAATCAATCCTTTACGTCGATTTCTTTTCCTTTCTTCCGCAGCTCGAGCATTTTGATCCGCTTTCTGCAAACCATCTCGTATTGTCTGTCTCCAGATGGTACGATCCATCGCTAGCTTTTCCCAACTCCTGCGATCAATTTCGCATTCCTTTAATATCCGATGCAAATAGTCTTTATATCGCCAACGAGGACGTCCAATGCGCCGTTTACCAACCAGAAGCTGACCATAAAGGAATTTCTTCGGAAGTCTTTCCTCGTTCATTCTGATTACATGTCCAGTCCATCTCAAACTATTACTATAAAGCAGCATCCGAATAGACTTGCTTTTTGCCCGCGTTAAAATTTCGCGATTCGTCACTCGGTCCTGCCAACGAACACGTAGCAATCTACGCAGCGCTCTCTGATGGAACGCTTCCAGCGACCGTATGTTCTTCGTATATGGGGCCCATGTTTCTGAGCCATAAAGTAGTGTCGGTAAAACAATGGACTTGTACATTATTAGTTTTGTTGACAATAAGATATGTGTATTATTAAATATCCTTCTATCAAGCTTATACATTGCAGCTGAAGCAGCTTGTATTCTATTACAAATCTCGGTGTCCAAGCTGAACTTGTTGTTAAGCATACTACCAAGGTATTTAAAACTTTCCACCTGTTCTATTACACTATTACCTAATTCCAACACGTGTACATTTTGCCGTTTGTTTGTGGGAGCTACCTGTACAAGTAATTTGGTTTTTCCCTTATTTATAGCTAGGCCAAAACTGTTGTATACTGCATCAAGTATTTTGATAGTAGTCTGCAGTTCCCGTATGGTGTGTGCGACCACAGCACAATCATCTGCGTACTGGAAATCGAATACTCCTACTCTGGAGCATTTAGAAGCTGCTTGTAATCGATGTACATTAAATAATCCGCCATTAAACCTACTGATCATTACTATTTTTTCAGGTCCCAGCTTTTTAACTGCTATCATATGTATGAAAGCCATATACACTGAAAACAGCACAGGGGCCAGCACACACCCTTGCTTGACTCCTGTACTAACTTTAAATGATTCAGAATTGCCATCTCGTAGCATCACCATGCTTGTATTGTTGTCATATAGAAGGGAAAGCAATCGAATAAATTTCGGCGGACAGCCAATTTTCTCCATGCATTTCATCAATAGCTGCCTATGCACCGAGTCAAAGGCTTTACTAACATCAATAAATGCAATGAAAAGATCCCGATTTTGTTCTAAGCACTTTTCTTGTAGCTGCCTAAGCGAGAATATTGAGTCGATGGTACCACGACCACTGCGAAATCCATTCTGTGTCTCAGGAAAGGTTCGTTCCAATATTGGTAAAATACGATTAAGCATAATCCTGGCAAATAATTTCCCCACAGTTGAAAGCAATGAAATTCCCCTGTAGTGGTTACAATCGCTCCTGTCACCCTTATTCTTAAAAATGGGCACTATGGCAGCTAATTGGAAATCAGTTGGCATAGATTCTTGTTCCCACATAATACAAAATAATTTATGAAGCGCGTTTAGCAGGTTGCTGCTTTCCAACTTTAGAATGTCCGGTAACACTCCATCTGGACCGGCAGCTTTCCCATTTTTTATGTGCTTTAATGCATCTTTAACCTCTTTTAAGGATATATCCTCGTCTAAAGCAGCGAGTTGCTGAGAATTCTGCACTTCGTTCAGCACTGAGTGATTTACACAAGTATCATTATTTAATAAATTCTCAAAGTGACATTTCCATTTTTGCGCTATTCTATGATGATTACTTATGATATTTCCATATTCATCCCTTAACAAAGCATTTCTATACGGTGTAGGTCCATATATTGCTTTAGCTGCTGAAAAGAACTCCCTATAACGGCCGGAATCTGCATATGTTTGAATCTCTTGTGCCTTGTTTTGCCACCAATTGTTCTTCATCCAGCGTGTTTTCCTTTGAACTTCAGCCTTTATTTCAGAAAATTTTTGTTTCAGCCTTACGTTGCTTGTATCATTCTGCCATTGAGTGAAAGCTAGCCTTTTCCGCGCAATTAGGTCAGTAATTTCTTTATCATTTGCGACAAACCAGTCCTGATTTTTCTTTTTAGATGTCATTATCGCACGGGAACAAGTGAGGTGTATTACTTCCTTCATTTTAGCCCAAACTTGACTGCTATTCGAGGCAGAATCAATCTCCAACGCACTGAAAGCTTGGTCAATGAGTTCCGTTACTTCTTTGCGCTTATTATCGTTTCTTAAGGCATCAGCATTATATCGAGCAGATTTGGGTTTTAAGTATTTTTTATGAATCTTCTGCTTCGTCAGCGAAATCACTGATCTTACAAGCATGTGGTCTGTTGAACATTCTGCGCCTCGCATAACTCTAGTTATTCTTACCTCTCTTTTATATTCAGAACGCACGATTATGAAATCTATCATATGCCATTGCCTGGACCTTGGATGCATCCACGTGCCTTTATAGATGGGCTTAAGCTCAAATATCGTGTTTGTTATGACTAGACCAAGGGTTTCACAGAACTGGAGAAGACGGTTGCCGTTATCATTTACGCCTTTTAGACCGTGCTTACCAACAACATTTGGCCAAACATGCACATCATTCCCTACACGTGCATTGAAATCTCCAAGTATAAATACTCGTTCTTTATTTGGAACACTCTTAACGAGATTGTACAAGTCTGAGTAGAAAATCTCCTTATCATTTTCTTCCGCATCCATTGTGGGCGCATATGCACTAATAACATGTATTTTGGTCCTTATATTTAGTTGTAGACATAACTTCATTAATCTTGATCCATGATTTTCTGGTGAGGATATGACATGATCTGCATAACAACGCTTCAGCGCTATACCAACTCCATGCAAGCGCTTGCCACCAAGAGCATTGCCGTGCCAAAACAACACATAGTCGCCTGCAGGCTCATAAAGGTTTCCATCACCAAGTAATCTGGTTTCACTTATAGCTGCAATATCAATGTCGTATCTGCGTAACTCCTTCGCTAAATGAGCGGTTCTTCTTTCTGGTACATTGTCGCTATCCGTTAATGTTCGTATGTTCCAAGTTCCAAATTTAAGTATTAAATCATTCCTGTTCTTCTTACCGCATGATTTGGGTTCCCGCCAGCCGCGGCACGCTGACCAGGATAGTTGGAGCAGCCGATGTTTGGGGCACCTTTTCTAGCCCTTTCCACATTTGTGGTATATATATATATATAATGTGTACCGTATATTTGACAACATTCGCTTAAACCTGTCGTTTTGCATTTCCGCATTTTTCATGGATTTCGATGTTTTGATGGTTTTGTGGAAATGATTCCGGAGAAGTATTTTCGTTTTCTACATGTCATCGTTTCTTTAAATATCCATTCTGAAATTCATTACGATACCTTTATTTGTGTGCGTCAGTTGTCTACTATATTATTGTACTGAAATCTGGATCGCTTACCATCATGGATAAAAATAGGCAGAAAAGATGGAACACCCTAATGGTGACCATTAACTTTCAAAAATTCAGCAGAAAAGCATATTCACTGCTGAATTAGTTATCGGCCGATGTAACAGCAGCTAGAAAGAACGGTTCAGTGGACCCAAATAAGATTGGGAGGCTATCTTCAAAGCCTCGAATAGAACCAACATGAATAAAAAATTCAGTAAAGAAGTAAGATACAAGATGATCAATTAAAAGAGGCCGCAGATCAAGATGAAATCTATGCAACCCATGTTATTGTGTCTAAGAGCTATTAAACTAATCAAAACTAGAAAAGCTTTTGGGAAGGATGAAATAATACTCCCGGAGTTTGTTAAAAAGTTCGGTGGAAAAACTAAGGAATGGATAAGCAAGATTTTCACCAACATCATAGACACTGGCGTTCTCCCGCCTATGTTTAAAGAAGTAAGGATATAACAATTGGAAAAACAGGGAAAGATCCAAGCTGCACTGGTGATTTTAGGCCAATAGCACTGCTAAGCTTTGTTTTCTTGAAAAGGGTAATTCATGGAAGAATTGAAGAAGCCATAGATCAGAAAATTCCCATCGAACAAACTGTTTCCGAAAAAAGAATAGGCTGTGTCGATCAGTTAAATGCCCTTGTCACGCACATTGAGGGCGGTTATTAAAAGAATGAAAAAACTTCGGTAGCATTTATTAACCTGTCTCGTGCATCTGATACAGTATGGAAAACAGGACTCCTCTTAAAGTTTCTAGAAGCAGTTTCAATCCAAAAACTTTTCAAACTGCTGAACAATATGATAAGTGGTAGAACCTTCGTTGTTCTATTCAATTTATATATTTCAGACCTGCTGAAAACAACCGCAAGAAAATTCATATACGCGGATGATATAGCAGTGGCAATTGAACACAATAGAGTAAAAATAACAGAAACTAGATTAAGGAAAAATTTGAAAGAAATAATGATATACTTTAGTAATTGGCGACTAGTCCTCAATAAGGAAAAAAACCCAGTAGTGTTCCTTTTCCATCTTAATAACCAATTATCCAAAATAAAACAATATAAACATCGATGGTAAGAAATTTCCGAATACAGGCGCCCCAAAATACTTAGGTGTGATTCTTGATAAGACTTTATCATTCGAGAAACACCTAGAAAATACTGCAACAAACATCAGAACCGGAAACGGGATTCTCCACAAACTCGCGGGCACAACTTGGGGGTGCAAATGCAGCCGTTCTCCGTACTACAGCGCTGGCGTTATCCTTTTCAGTGGCAAAATATGCAGTTCCAACATGGATTAACAGCGCCCATACAAAGAAGATGCACACTGGGTTAAACTCAGCCATGCGCTTAATCCCAGGAACAGTTAAATCAACGCCAACTGCTCGGTTCCTTGTCTTATCCAATGTAACCCCACCACATGTCGGAAGGAAAGAAGCTGCGATGAAGGAATGGGGGTAAATATAATGGAAAAACATTGCAAGCTATTAGGACGAGGCGGATATAGATCCCGTGCCCAGAGACAAACGCAAAAGTAAAGTAGTATCTAGAAACTGGACTATATGTTATTCGACCCAGACTAACCTATGTTTAGGTTCGGTGGTCAGTTTCCAATAGCACACATAAAAAAGAATTACAACTGATTCAAAATCACCGTTACGGAGTTGTATATATAAAATCGTTACAGGTGTGCAAAACTTATCGAAATTCAATCAGAATTTATGTAAATGAATCATAAACCCAAAAACCCAAAATGCATCGGAATAAGTTGATTAATGCTGAATCTCGCTACGAGTTATTCTAGGCATCAGATAATCGAATATTTATATATTATATTATTGTTTGCTCTAATTTAATACTAGTTTTAAGCTAAACGTTAAGATATCCATAGGTACTTAAAGTTAATAATATGTATTATAGGACTATTTAAATGAAGTTCTGTCTTTTTTCATCGATATGGAAAGAACAGTGAACATTAATAGTAATGATGATACTGATAATTTAAAAAATGTTAATTATAGTTTCTGGTGTTCGCCTTTTGTTTTCTCTTCCTGTAAACAGATTTATTTGCGTCTTATTGGATATGTGATCATATGTACGTGTGTTATCCATGGGCATGTTGCCGCAATATCGTTTTTTTCTTTGTTTTTCTCCGCGGGTTTTTTATTCGCGTTTTCCTGTATAATAATCGAATATTTATATATTTATATTATCGTCTGCTCTAAATTAACTACTAGTTTTAAGTTAAATGTTAAGGTATCCATAGTTATTTAAAATTAATAATATGTATTATACACGCATCGTACTATAATAAATTTATTTTTCTTTTATATAGAAAGATGGATATGAACATGAATAATAATTATTTGGCCGAAAAAAAATGTTATGATTTCTGTCTTTTGTTTTCTCTTCCTGTAAATATTTTTATTTGTGTCTTTTTTTAATTAATCACCGACCGCGAAGGCTGATGGTATATTTATTTCCTCATTTTATTATCTTCGGCTTTAATTTAATTAAGCTTATCATCGTACCAGTGCAACCGAGAATTTTTAAATTACATTTTAATAACCGGCAATTAAAACTTTCTTTTTTCTTGAAATATTCCGTATATCGTCTCCGAATTTAAACGGAGTCGACGAATTCGGACTCGTGCGATGTTTATTACTGCGGAAAAATCATGTCCAAGGTTGGTAATTAATTCCGTGTAACAGATATCGTATTATACTTTTTTATTTTATTCGTTTTTTGGGGAGAAATTACGCATTTTTGAAAATCTTTTATTCTGCGATTTAGGTCGTTTTACACGATGTTGTAATTAAAATAATTTACGATTATAATTACGCTATTCCGCTAATGACGGTCACACTCGTACGGAACATACAATATAACATATCGCGAGAGTAAAATATAGAATAGAATCGTTAGAAATTTATTAAATGGTTTTTTAATTAAAAATTATCTACGTTCCGTCTCTAAATTTTGTATTCGCAATCTCATTCAGTGATCGATGATGTTGAAATGTCGAAAATTAGCGATAGTTTATCAAATCTTGATGCGATTTTAGTAAAAATTTTTCAAACCAACCTAACTTAATTTCTTATCTTTATAATTATTCCGTTCTTATTCCAAACGAATTTTTACTTCGAAATAAATCTGTAATGCGCATATCCGGTTGACAGAATTTATTCTTACGCGAATAAATGAATAACCTTTATTTAGTATAACTACTTATTTACATTTTCATATTATTTATATATAGCTATTATAGTTTTTGACATTACTATCATTATTATTATTATTATTATTATTAAAGCTAAACAATTCTAAACGTACGACAATTGTATCAACTGCATATTCTAGACTTAAAAAGCGTATGGATTATTTTATGGTGAAAACTATAAGTGGGAGAATCGATGGCAAAGCAACGGTACCAAACTTTAATAAGACACATTGTGTCGTATGTAAGCAATTTATTCTGGTGGCTTATAATTTAATCTCGGATTCTATTGAACGATATTTAATGAATTATAAGAGTCGTTGTAGTAAAATGTTGGTTTTTTACATATTAAATAAAAACTGCAGCGGCGTGACCGTTGAAATATTTATTTCTAATGGTCATTGTTGTTAATTAATTTATTTAAAGTTTTTCGGTTGTTTCTCTATTTTTTTGATTTTTTTTTTACTTTATTGTTGTTAGTTAAATTTCAGCGTACGAAATAACATACTGTTTCACTTTTCGTTAACCCTTCAGCATCGGTGGACCTTTTAAAATTTTGTTTGCAAAGGTTCCAATGATTACAACTTGAAATCATCTTAATTATAATTACCGCAGAGCTATCAGTATTAATAGAAAGAAAAAAAAGCCGACATTTCTCTAATACGAGAATGTAATGTTATCGATATTTGTATAAAATTGAAATGTACAGTGGAAAATATGAAGAACTTAATGCACAGAACAAAATATAAATTAACGCTTTTAGTGTTCACAAATAGGACATGCTACTTTAACCCTTTCAGTCATTATGTCCACTATAATTTTGATTTGAACAAAATGTTTTATTTTCCGCTCGAATTGAAATGACCCAGTTTTTAAAATATTCATGTAAATACGTAGAAAATTGTCTATAGCTCACCTAAAAAGGGAGTATTGTATATAAAATTTATAGTTATCAAAGTGTTATTAAATTAATATCATACCGTTATTTCTACTTTTTTCCATTCGTATTTTTGATTAGCCTATTAATATTATACGTTCACGTTGTGTGTTATTTAAGTTATGTTTCTCGACGTTGAGTTTTTAATGTTTTTATTTAATCATTATATCGTTATTAATTTTTTGTTTATAGAAAATTTTGTATTTTTAAATGTTCTATTTTCGTTCTGTTTTAATTTTTTCTTTTAAATATTTTCAACATTAATTTCACATAGAAGTTTCATATTTTACGTTAAGTTTCGCTATTTCGCGGGTAACCCTGTGTATTTTATAATTTATAAATTACAGATTTAGCTGGTAATCGCGCATTTATGCGCATAGCCGGTTTTCTTTGTATTCTAATGCAAATTTTAATCAGTTTCGTTATATTTATCATCGTAATTGTAATGAATACAAATAAAATTTGATTTGAAATTATTATTTTTATTTTTTTTAATCGTTATACTAGGCCCTGATTTATTGTATTTTAATTTTGTCCATAAGTAATTTCGTTACATGCCGAGAACCTAAAACTTTTAATTAAAACTACTTTTTTTTTCTCATATAAGCCAATGCCGATTCGCTTTGATAATTTAAGGTGGATTATTTAAAAATTTATAAAAAAAAAAACACGTTCTTACTAAAATTTAATTATTATTAATCACGCGTAACTAAATTATAAAATGATAAATACGAAACGTAAAATTATTGACGTGTAAATGTAGGCAACAAATAAACAACATTGATTAAAGGCGAACTTAGCGGCGCACCGCCGACCTAGACAATCCGATGGTTTCAAGACCTGTTGGAACAGGCTCGGGGTTCAATCCCGGAAAATTATACCTGGACTCTGAACGCTTTACATCGCGATTTATATCATATAAATATGGCTTTTATTTTAATATTTACGTTTTATTCCATAAAAGAGTTTTCTTTTTAATATGTTATAAATTTAAAAGTCGAAAATTAAGTTTTAAGTTACCGGCTTAGTAATTTCGATTGTCTTAAATTTGCAACTTCTTCTTCATCTTTATGCGCCATGTCCTCTAACATCATCAGCTTGACCTGATCTTTATCAACAACCGTCCTGAAAATTTCGATCGCGTTCATTTTAAACCAGTTCTTTAAATCATCTATCCGCGTTGTTCTTTAACGGCCGCGATCACTATTACCATTTATTTTTGCATTAACACATGAAGAATTTCCTTATTTCCCATTATATGGCCAATATATTCTAATTTCTTTCGGTTAACGGTGTTTAATTCTGTAGTCTATTCTCGGTTCTTCTTGTTACTATTTTTTACGTCCTTTTTTTTGTTAGTTCTTCCTCGTAAACGTTTTTTTTTCCGGGTATTTTTATTTTACTTTTTCTTTAAATCATATATCCGCGCTGTTCTTGAACGGCGCGCGACCACGATTACCATTTATTTTTGCATTAACACATGAAGAATTTCCTTATTTCCCATTATATGGCCAATATATTCTAATTTCTTTCGGTTAACGGTGTTTATTCTTCAGCCTATTCTCGGTTCTTCTTGTTACTATTTTGTACGTCCTTTTTTTTGTTCTTCCTCGTAAACGTTTTTTTTTCAGGTATTTTTATTTCACTTTTTTTATTTTCTTCGTTTTTCTTATTACTTTTGATTTATATTTATCTCTATCATTTCCAACTCTAATTCCCCCAGGATAATTCCCGATATGACGTAGCAAACGGTATAGGAAACTGTTTTATAGGCAGATATTATGTTTAAGATTTTGTTCCATTTTGATATTTTTTTCTCAATTTTAAACCAAAACTTCCGATTTAGTGACCTACTAGCGGCGAGGAAAATTTTTTAATTTTGTCTATAATGTAATCACCGTGTTTACTGATATTAAGATTTTCATCTATGTATATGCCCAAATATTTCATTACCCTACTTATTTTAAGTGATTTATTAATCAGTTTCAATTGGAACTCTATTCTACTTTTAATTTCATCTTTTCTATGTTTCCCGGTTAGTAGTATTGAATTTATTTTCTCCGGATTTAAACCGAGTCCGAGAAAATCCGTTATTAATGTTAATTTTTTGATTTATCCGAGGAATGTCCTTAGTATTATTTATTCCCGTAATTAGTCATCTGCGTAACTTATCCGATTCATTCTGTTAACGTTAGGTTCTCTCTATTTTTACTTAATTTATATCTGAAAATAATTCTACCGACTCAAACTAAACGCGCTCTTATATAAAGTGCTGAGGGATCATATTCTGTATACTGTTAGTATTATATTTTATACTCTAGAGTGAGAGAGAATATTTTGTTTCCTTTCGCCAGCTACGCACGACAGGTGAGATCGATCGTAGAAGTTTTAGATCGGTCTAAAGTCATAAATAATTATTCTTTAAATATCGGGGAATAGTCGCTTGACACTGTTAAGGATGCCACCGATCGCTTAATCTCCGTCGGATGAATTGACAAGTCATTTCCACTATTCAACAGTACGACGTAACGAATGAGTCTCTCACGTTTGACAAAAGCGAATATTAGAACGTCGGTAATCACGTCCGCGAGTGTATTCTATTTCAGATAGGCTTTAAGCGTCAAAGATATTCAGTTTAAACGAAACATTTACAGAGAGAATAAAACCGAGTCGATTTCAGACAAATAGATTTCGTACGGTGTAAACACTTTTAGCGCCTATTGGTTTTAAAATCGACGGGTTCTGCGGCTGTCTAGCGTGTGAACCCCGTCTTCTCGGTATTTTAAACCAAAACATTTCTGGCATATTGGTCGCAATGACACTATATAATAATACTTAAAGTTGTTCAAACGAACTTGTCAATATCGATTGATTTGGAATAAATTTTCTCGATATCCAACTTTTAAATGTAACCCCGCTAACTATATTTTCTATCCGTTTTACGCGATTGTATCGTATAATGTACCCACCAATAGAACGTTTTTTTTTTCTTTTATAATCGTCTTGGTGCTGTAACTATTGATATATATATATTAAATTAACATTTTAAAATCATATAAACGAAACAACTTTGCACCGAATAATAAGCAAAACAAAACATTGTAATTTTGACGCTTATAGTCGTTTAATTTCGTGGCAGAATTTCGACCGTCTTTTCTGTATACGTGTGTGTAACCACTTTCATAAAGCTTCGAATTAGTATGACACGCTGCAAGCTAATCCAGTGCTGTCGATTAAAATTAAACAATTTTCTTCTTATTTAATTCGAATTAACTCTTTCAGTATTCTCTATACGGTGGTTAGCGAAATTTTAAACGAAATTTTGTATATTCTGTTTGACACAAAATATATACAAATTTTAAACTTATTTATATAATTACATGGAAAATTAAGTCATCTGTATAATGTATAAAATTTACAATATTCTATCAAAATGTGATAATGTATTCGACCGAAAGGGTTAGACAAAGTATAAAAATGTATCGAGCGGGCAAGATACAGCGGGATCATATTCCATTAGGAAGGTAGCAGCCGGAATAAAACGAATTCACGGAATTGGCACGGCAGTTAGATAAAACTTAAGAATACAGCTTCGACTGTTGTAAGTGAATGCATAGTAACGATTAACACTCAATAATGTGGCATCTTTTTTAATGTCTGTGCACCTAGCCAGGATAACATCGAGTAGATGAAGGAATCGAAGAGTTTCAGAAAGAAATATATAAAATATTACAATCTTAGGTGATACGAATACCACAGTCGAATGCAATACAAAATTGCGAGTAGTTGGGTCCGCACGATGTATAACAAATGATAATGATGATCGCTTATTACCTAGTCTTTTTACTAACTTCAGGCCAGAAACTTTTCGCAAAATGCAAAGGTCTAGGATATCGCGTCTGTTCGACTTTAATCGTCGGTGCGAGGTGTTTCATAACACGCGACGTGAGAGGTATAGATTTGCTTAATTTGGTACCGGTGGTACTTGTTTTTTTAATTTAAATATTATTTGATTCACCTCTCCTGTTAGTATCTGTTTTACTTTTATTCTTTATTATTATACCTAACGTTGTTACCGAATATAATTGGAGTAGTGTTTTGTTTATCTTTATTATCCCCCCCCTCGATTTTGCCCAACTATGGAAAAACCGATGATCGTGAGATTTTCTTTTTCCTTCTCCAATAATTCTTTCATCTTCAAGCTGTGCTGCGCTTTTCTTTTTTCTGTCCACACCTTACTTCTTCGCGTTTTCGGCAAAACCTTTAAATGCGTTGATTTTCTCTCGGAATATTATTCACTTTTTATGTTCATTTCTGATGTCATCCATTTTGGTTTCTATAAACCACGTTATACTCTTTGGATTTCAAAGTATTCAAATATGGTTTTAGTTTGTCTATCCATTCTTTTTAGGTGACCGTAAAATCTTATTCTTCTTTTTCTCATTGTATATTTTTTTAATTTTCCCATATATTTCCTTGTTTAATATCCGTTGTCCATAATGTTCGGTCCCAGAATTTCCCGTTCCTCCTTCTCTATGAGCTCGATTTCTTTTCTCGCGTATTAATTATTTAAAAAAAAATCAATTGAAAATTAGTTAAATCACTAATATTTATTTTCTTATGGAAAAACACAAAAAGCCTTTCGGCATTTACGCCATTATCATGTGAACAAAATTTTTTTAAAAATCATAATTTTAAAAGTATAAATTAAAAACAATTACTTGAGTTTTCAAATACTTATTTTCATTTTAATTGTAAAATTGTGTGTTTTTTTTTTTTTTAAATTTTTGTGTTCGTATATTTTTATATTTTATATTTTACTTTTGGACATCGTACATCGCAACAGTAGATGAAAATTTAAAATTCCACCAGTATATAACTTTTTCAAAATCCAGAAAATAATATTGAAGAAAAAATAAATTTAAAAAAAAAAAAAAAAAATCATTAAACACATATATTGATGTTAAATTTCAACAATTCAAAAAATAAATAGAACGGAATCGGAACAACATTTTATGGAATATATTTTCACCATCACATATACTTTTAAGTAATTGTTTTTAATTTATACTTTTAAAATTCTGATTTTTTTGAAAAATTTTTTGTTCGCTTGATAATGGCATAAATGCCGAAAAGCTTTGCGTTTTTCCATAAGAAAATAAATATTAGCGATTTAACTAATTTTCAATTGATTTTTTATAAAAAATCACTACATTCCACATTATATAAAAAATTAAATTAATTATTTTATTTATTTATTTTATTTTTTCATTATATTCGTTTTCGTTTTATTCATATTTATCTTCAATTTAGTTAATTCATCTGATAAGATTGTTAGCATTCTATTTCTGAATTCTCTAAAAGTTTATTTTTATTCATCATTCTTTCGACCTGGTTCTTCTATACGTAAATTAAATAGATACACTAAAAGGGGTCATTCTTATCGTATTCCTTTCTTTATTTTGTCGTCCAATTTGTATCCAGTACCACACACATATATATATATATATATATGTATAATATATTATTCAGAATCATATCGGATGATAATGCAGTTATAGGCATATTTTGCGATGAAAATAAATATTAACCATCGGTGAAATGGTTAAACGAGAATGGCAATAACGTGGTCAATGAAAAATCTGGATTATTTCGTTTCTCATTACTTTCTATGTACGTGTGTGTGTTATGTTTACCTTTTAATTAAGAAAAAGTAATGGGACCATCTTTCTTAAAGAAGTGTTACGGGAACACTTATTCTTGCGTAAAAGGTTAACAAAAACACAATAAGTTATAATGATATAATAACATATATGTGCGCTTGTGTGTGTGTATTTGCACATTTTACGTTCGTGTTCCTACCTATATTATTCATATAGCTCCCTATTATTGAATACTGTTTTATTGTTTTTTTTTTGTTGTTGTTTTAAATGTAGATAATCTTGCACCATTTAAACCAGGCTAAGGTGAAATATGACTTGCAAGAACATTAACTACTTTGTACAAGTTGTTAAAAGTATGCTTGTTAATGTTGCCTTTAAATACGAATAATGTGTAAGTTGATATTTCGTCTCTATCTTTAGCTAATTGTTTCATCGTTACTTTAAATTTAGTATATTTCTCGCTCTTAAAAATAACGCCCGACTCGCCTTGTAATGTAATTATTAGGCGCGATGACCGTGTAAACTTTCACTAATCGATCGAATATTACATCGTACGGCTTAATAATTTAATTACGCGAGTATTTTTATTTTTAACCCGAGTAAAATCTTAATTCGGATTTTATCGTAACTCGCAATATAATTTTTCCGTCTTTTTACGCGCTCGCGTTGAAAAATAATCACTCCTAATGCGACTTTGATTAATATCGATTCCCGGTAATTTTTTATTGAAACGATTTAATAATTTCGGAAGTTAAATAGAAGGAAGAGACACGATTGTTTCTTTAAACGTCGTTGTAATTAGCTGAAGTGCTAATATTTAATTAATTAAGCTCACGTTATTCGTGTAAGTCAACGTCTATATACTTGCGATGGTGAAAATATTATTTTTAAGAAGGAATGATTTTTTTTGTAATATTTGTAATTTTATAAATGAAAACGAAACTCATTTATTGAAAATTTCGACGACTGTGATAGTTTGAATATAACAATTTCAATTAGAAATGGATGATTTAAAATTATGTAATTGTAACATCAATCCAGGTGAACGTGTAATTATACCGTAACTTATTATACTCGTCAATGATGTTGTTGGCTATTGTAGTAGATTGCAATAAGAACGTATCGAGTGATAAAGCGTTATTTTATTAAATGCCGGTTATCAATGATATTAATACACGCCGTTCGATCTATCTGTTGCGGTAGAAAGATGGGTCATTAGTTCAAGGTTAAATGGTTTCAGGGGTTCTTAATTTAGTTAACTGGGTTCTTTTCTACTGAAATCGTTAATTTATTATTATTTTTTTTATTATATAAAAAAAGTATAACAAATCGCCTCGAAAATGTTTTAAAACGATCTTGATGTTTGGCCGAGTATTGTGGAAATTAATTTGGTAATTTATGACACTCGGCTGTGTCAGGGTCAGTCTCTGTAACTGGTTGAACTGTCCGTAGTGATTAACTGTGCGGAGATGATAGAGTAATTGCTTTTACCTACATTATACATTTTGATATATATATATATGCATGTGTAGCTCATTGCTATTTTTTACGGATGTATGTTGCTTATACGTGCTTAGATTGAACGTTATAATTGGAGGAATGTTTTCCCGTG
This sequence comes from Coronaproctus castanopsis, assembly GCA_032883995.1. Taxonomy (NCBI): domain Eukaryota; kingdom Metazoa; phylum Arthropoda; class Insecta; order Hemiptera; family Monophlebidae; genus Coronaproctus; species Coronaproctus castanopsis. The sequence goes on from CM065052.1 coordinate 90,317,024, forward strand.
ACGATTCCTTCTATAGGTCACGCGAATTACTACGTGTGGAGGTTGCAATTAATCTAAAACCCGGCTGTCACGAATGAATTTTCGAGAAAACACAGGGCGATGAGACTCGTTAACGAGAAAATACGTAATTGTCTTCCGGGGTATAGGCTGAAATTTAAAAATTTGACGTTAAAATTTACTGATATTTTCGAACGAATTTAATAAACGCCTCGCGGTAAGACTGAACCCTAGACGTGATATTAGAAAGGAAAAAAAATCTATATGTAGGTACAAAATTTACGTATAATATTTATATGAAATAGAGAATAAATGGAGAGATTTTTTTGTTATTTAATTGACGACACAAAAAGTCAGCTCTAAATTCAACTGTAAAAGAGAATTTAATTATGAAGATAGAAGATTGGGAGAGAGAGGTTATAGATTTAATTTCGAATTGTTTTAACTATCTTTTAGTTTTTTTTATTAATTAATGAATTTATCTCTTTATTAGATAGATATACATTTAATGTAGATGCAACCGCGCTTCCTGTGCTGCACCTCTGGTTAGGTTTGGATAATATCGCAGATTATGAAAAGAGATAAATTAATTAAAAGTCATTTCACTCGTGTGGTGGACTTATTTTTTTTTCCAAACTAATTTATTCTCGCACGTTGTTATCGATGACTTTGTTATATATTAAAAGCTCGTAAAACGGAATATAATTTACGATCGGCCAGTACTACATGTTTTATATTTACAGAGAGTCTATTGCATAATGCGGGAGTAAGATTTAAAAAACGTTATAGTTAAAAAGTTTGAATATTTGAATGAAGGTTATGAGTATACATATTTAGGCGAAATCAGTTCGCAGAATCTATAACACGCGTATACATTTTTTTTATCGGATTCAAATCCCAACACAATGCAAAAGCTTTACTTCTACGCTACAATGTATATACATATAGGTTTACATATACGGTTGAATTGAATATCCGTCCGGTTGTTCACGAGCTTACTGAGGCAGTTCGTTCTGACTTGCGTAGAAAGCGTCACTAGGGTGATGAGTATGGTTTGAGCGACGTCTCCTACGAACTTGGAAGCTGATGAAATATTGCTTACTAACAGTTCTTCTTTCTCCTTAAATGGCGGTAACCGGAGCTTCTTTATCGCGTGCTCCCCGCACGTACCGATCCAACGTTAATCAAATTACTATATTCGTCCAGCGCTGCGGAGGTCGACTTTCGGTTTACTTCGTCGGATCTTTGTGTCTACTATTAACGACTTCTGATTATTAAGTACAATGTGACCAAGATATTTTACTGACAGTAGAATTTTTATATTTGCGAACCGCTACGTCAGACGCAGCTTCTTGGAGTATGGATTTTATCCGTAGAAATATAAAACATTATTTACACCTATCTACGATTTATTTCGTAATTAAATAAAGTTAGGCGCAAAATTTATTTTTTATTTTCATTTTTTTTTAAATCGTCGTGATTAAATAATACGAAGAAGGGATGAATGTATGTGTACTCGGTTACTAGATGCAACTCTATTATAAGACGAGCGTTGCGAATTTGTTAGAGACGTACTCTAATAGACATATATATGCGTGTTTTCTATTGTGTTGCATTGAATTATATCGAAGGTGATTTAAAAAGGCGTTGAAACTTGCGCGAGTGTCTGCACGAATGAAAGCAAGAATCATTCGTAACGTAACGCAATTGCGGATATTGCGAACGAAGTATTGGTTATAATGATGACTGAGGAAAAGTGCAATATTATAAAGACCGCTATGCAAATATATATATGAAAATCGTTAAGTAACATGTTTGTATATCGTCTTTCTACGATACGCTATAATAATAATCATAATAATAATGATACTGCCTTCAATTCGAATGGCGCGATTATTGAAATGCGCCGACGATCAATAATCGCTGAACAGCGAAAGTGATCAGGCGCCGTGTTATATACTTTTTCTTTCAAGACGCTGCTGTATACGAAATGACATCGTACACTAGTTGAAGAGCATTCGAAATAATAATACAAACAATATTCACATATTATTATTATTATTATTATTATTATTATTATTATTATTATTATTATTATGATAGCAGGTAGAAAGATGTTTAAAGTTGCATTTTCGTTATTTACCATTATCGTATACGATCCAATAATGGCTTATTCATTTCCGCGGCCTTTAATTGTATATTCGTGTATTATACACCATTCAATGTGTCTATTATGTTGTGTGTTGTTTGCACATATACATATATATACATGAAATACCGGAAGTGAGATTATTTATTACTTCGCTATTATTCATACGCTGGGGCTATTGTTACGAGACAGGTTTAAGATGATAACTTTGGCTTTCGATATTTTTAATCGCGCTAGACTTCTCAATTATAATCGTATTCCCGCCCTAGATTACATGTTTTCGATTATCACGAATTACGCTTTGTGAGAGACTTAGACGATTGAACAGAAATTCTGAAAATGAATTTTTTAACTAGGAAGTTAAAATTAGACATGGAGATCAGTATGTTGTAAACTATATACAAACACACGCATGCATACGTGTATCTAATATATATATATATACACGATAAAGAAGGTTCCGTCGATATGGAAATCGTCGTTTAAATCGTTAAACCAAAAATTGATGATACGGGACGATTAGCCATTGCTTTTTCCAACTCTCCTTTATTTCCAAATTAGCTGATACTCATTTACCGAACCAATCGAATGAACAAAACTGAGTAGCTAATTGAGACTTTGTTATCAGAAATTCAAGTTTGAACACAGTCTATGTAAACAGAATGCAAGTTTTCCCGCTAAGCTATGGAGTATATATGTTGGCGCGTGTGTGTGTGTGCATATGTATGGTTAGGTAAAGACCAATTAGCCCGAAAGTTTGTAGAGAACATCGCCGAAGCAATGGCAGCAACCTGAAGGCCGATAGAGTATCGATCACGCAACATGTCCTGAGTAGCTGGGTAATTTGCCACTTCGATACCCGGTTTTTTATTTTTCCAGCAAGTTTATCGTTAAAAATTTTCGTTTCTAAAGTAATTCGAACTCCAGTCATGCAAGCGGAATACTCCCCACACATTTATATCTTAGTCGCAGTCCTGCATGCAAGCGGCAGAATCCTTTGATTATTACTGTTCTGAAACAAGACGGCAAGCAGTTTCGTCTCGGCGAATAACATGATCAAGTATTTCTATTGGGATACGTCTTAAAAAAAATTGCCTAAAAATTGTCAGCCTCAATTTAAACTGTGTAAGATGCCATGCTTGGAGATCTCCCCTGTGAACGATCGAAATGTTATCGTATTGTAGTAATGATGCCATATTTACCGATAGGAGATGATTGAGGAGAGAAGGCGTTCAAAAGAACTTATTGGAAGGACATCTGCGTAAACAAATTGAAAACAGTCGTAGAGGCAAAATACGATTAGAACGTGGCTACGAGCAACGCTAACCGATGTACTCGGTTTGTGGGATTTTCTACAAACCCGAAACAGAACTTACCTCACGTATGAGATTCGATAACGTTGAAATTATCGAGATACAAATGACTAACTCGGATACGAGTGTCTGTCTAATAAAAATAGAAACCATCAATTGGATGCATAGCTTAGGTACTAGAGTTTTTTTTTACGGTATGAAATTCTTTGTTTTCGGCATGATTCGAACCGAAGCAGAATGCGAAAGCTTTACTGCAGGCTTATATGTATATTGCAATATCAAGTATAATATCTGTATTTAGTTGAACGTGTTGTCACCGAATAGTGTTGAGAGTGGTCGAGTGCTTTAGTTATCTTTACAAGTTCTCTAGTAGTTATCGCGATGGTGTATGTGTGTGTGTGTGTATCTTTTAAAATTAAAACGTTGCGTGATCTACTGTATTTGTGAAGCACTTAAATTTTTTCTATCGAATTCTTATCGTAAATTGTGCGAATATTGAAACAGTTTTGACGTTATTTAATATGTTTACGAAATTTTGTCTTCGGTATTTATTTTTGTAATTAAATTTCCCCGTTATTTTCATTTCGGTCATGTGCGTGTCCTGACTTCTATTTTGTAGTTAATGAATTTTTAAAATGATATTCTAATTTGAAAAGATTTATATGTATATATATATGTAAAATATAAATTAATTTTTTAAAAATTATGACTAACAATCCCTCAATTAAAAATTACTATTGTAAAAGTTCGTTGACGTATATTTTTTCTAATTCACGCCGTTAATCGGAATAATTAAATTAGTTTTAAAAAATTTTTAAAATTCATTTTTCCTATCTGATTTAATTCGTATTGGTTGCTTGTATCTCGTTGTTAGTCGTTTTTGATCTCGTTTATAAACGTACAATGTGTAACCGTTAATTAGGAAATGAATTAAATCATAACGACCGGTTATGGAACTGGTTCCACCGTTCCTATTTTCACATGAATCTATAGAAATAGTCTTGTCAGTCGTTTAAAATGTGAATTTTGTCGCTAAATTTACAAAATATCGTCTAATAAAAGGAAGATTCAAAATTTTTAACCTGTATACGTAATAATAATAATAAACTTCGATTACTGGTAAATACAAAACGGTATACTTTCTGACGGATTTCAATTCTTCTTCTTCTATATGTCCTCGGAGAATGTTGGCGATCATCCGCTTGACTTGATTTTTATTAATAACTTTTCTAAATATTTCATCTGTATCTAGTTTGAGCCATTTTTTTTAAAATTTTCTAACCACATTATTCTAGGTCGGCCACGCCCGCGATTAGCATTTATTTTACTCTGTATAATCAATTGAAGCCACTCGTAATTCCGCATTATGTGTCCAATCTTCTTGGCACCATTGCACTACGCGGTCCCCACGTACATTACTTTCGCCTAGACCGTAATCTCCTACTATCTTCCCTTTCCTACTTTGGCATTGAGATCACCCGTTATTATATTAAATATAGCTTGACTTAGTGGACGGCATGTCTTGAATTCGGAATAAAACTGTTAAATTTCGCCTTCAGGTGCAACATATGTTGGTGCGCTGTATCAGATTGAAGAGAATAGGTTTGGTATTAAACTGTAAAAAAAAAAAACGACTCTATCCGATTCAGGTACAAATTTATTTACATAATTATTCATGTCAGACTTAACTATGAAACCAACCCCGTTGTAGTGACTCGGATTTTCATTAAACATCAGTGAGGTTTTTTTTTCTGTTGAAAAATTAATTTCGTTATCTTTCTGATTTTTTATTTTTTTTTTTTGTTAAAACAATTCTGTCACAGATTAAAAAATTCTCAGAAGATCACTGATCACCTTAAATCGAAACGGTGTCCGAGATGTAAAATTTTAAAAACAAATTTCTAAGCCGATAACCATTCGAAAACATATATTATATGTAGTGAAAATTCATTTAACAAGAAATGGGAGGAACTGAAATATGTTTTCGTGTTAAACGAAAAAAAAAAAGTACACATACTCATACTCAACAAAATTACGTTTATTAAAGTACATTTTATCTCTACAATAGATATGTGTGTATACATGCATTTATTGAAAATCGATAAAATAACAATGTTATTAACGATAACTTAATGAAATTTAATACGTGCATAATTTTCAACTGTTTATTAATTTTTCGGAAAATAATGTGATATATATATTTTTTCATTATATTTTTTAACACAAAATTTTCAACAAATTGTTTAATATTATCTATTTTGTTATTCATTTCGCCGAATCAGGTGGGGTCTGAAAAGCGAAGTCTTTTCGTGTTTAGCGATTTTTTTCCGTATTAGGAGAAAGAAAAATGTACGAAGACACATAACAGTTTTTATCGAACCGTTTTATTATTTCGTGTTAACCGATTTTTAGACATATTTCACTGTGTGATAAGGACCTAAAAATTGTCGATAATCTGTACTGGAGTCAAAGCGCTAATATAAAGATCGGAACGGAGTACTCAAAGAATAAATATGATATACAGACAGGCAAGGCTGTTCAACATATATGCAGACGAAATTATGAAAGAAAATTGGAAAAATGGGATTGAAGATCAATGGGGAACGAATAAATGAAATTAGTTACGCAAACGACAAGGTAATATAATTGCTGAAACAGACACGCAAATACAGAAGATGATCGACCGAATAAATAGCGCTCGCTTGAGATACGGAATGAAAATCAATAAAAGCGATGAAATTCACAAAGAACAAAGACAAGAAGGTTATAATCAAAATCGACCACATGAAATTGAAAATGTAAATGAATTCAGATATCTTGTCACGCTGATAAATAACGATGGTCGAGACCACAAAGAAATAAAGACGCGAATTGGTATGTCGAAAAAGGCCTTCAGTAACCTAAGCCAAGTAACGAAAACGGATAACGAGATGCTATGTATGGTCCGTTCTGAAATATGGCTGCGAAACGTGAACCATGAGCGCGAAGTGCGAAGGGAAACTTTCTGCTTTTGAGATGTAGTGTTACCGAAGACTGCTCAGGATTTCATGGAAAGATTACATAACCAATGTGGCGGTTTATCCAAAATAGGAGAAAAACGGAAAAACACGGTAGATGATGTTAAAAACAGAAAAAGTAAATACATAGCATATAAAATCTGTGAAGGTGGAGTTTTTCTGCTAGCGGTACAAGAAAAAATACAAGGAAAACCAGCAAGAGGAAGAAAGCAGATGGAGTTGATGACGGCAAATCCATCGGATGGCTCACCAAGCAGAATCCTGACGGAGATTATTAAAGACGCCAGGAATCGCCGCCTATAAAAAATGATGTACGCAATCTCCCGCAAAGGGGAAGCGACTACGATGATGATATATATATATATATATATAAGAATTGACCATTGATGAATTAATTTCACGTTTGATATGGCGTAAAGAATCCGTACATTCTATAGATAATAAATATATTTAATTTAGTCGGATATGTATGTTATGTTTGTTTCTGTACTTAATTGAAACGACGTCATTAGCCGTATAAATTAATTGAGGAACACGACGATGTATACTCATATCGTTCTGCGTGGAATACGAAAATAAATTATTATCGCAATTAATATTTCTAGACGAGTAGTAAAGAGATAGACTGGTAGACTGTCAAACTGACCTGTGTTGTGAGTAAGCACGTCGATTTTTCTGGACATAATTCGCTGCCAATCAATGTCAACCTGAAAATTATTTCTGCGATATATATATATATATATGTGTGTATATATACACATATATATATATTAACGAAGGACGTATCTATGACCATAAACGTTCGGTGTGATTATTTTTAAACTTCTAGCATTTTGTTTCAACGGATAGAACAGAATGTATTTATATAATTTTACAATATATGCACAAAAGTGGTGCTTTGACATTGTACGTTCTTTTTTTTTTATTTAGTACTCAAATGAAAAGTTAGTTTCATGTATTAAATATAAAACTTGATTTATAAATTTGCGAAGAGCCTAAATGAACTATTTTATAAGTTCGAATGTACACACACACACACACTCTAGATAGATAGCCGTATAGATAAATAGATAAATTATACATTGGTATAAATGGATGTTCAATGTAAACTCACACACACATATATATATATATATATATATATATATATATATATACAAGATGTATAGATGAAATAGGTAGATAGGTAAATAGACGGATTATAAATAGATGAAAATGGATAGTCAGATCGATATATTAGACAGATAACGGAGACAGGAAGATGTAAATAGGTATCGGCAGGTATATAAAGTATACATTGATACAAAATACTGTATACAATTCACAACATTCAGTTACCTTAATGTAATATAAAATTTTATTATGTCTTATGCGTAGATTTATACCAAAGCTTCCGCATCCAGATTCTATGACCGAATTCAAAGTATATATATTATACGCGTGTTTAATAAATTTTGAAGAAGCATTTAATAAAGTTGAGTGTGACGAGATGATAGAAATGCGTATAATCAAAAACCAGTCACCAGTGAGCCAAACGGGGTTTAGGAAGAGGAACGAAACTGAAAACATAAAAATTCAATCTAGTAAGGATGCAACTTATACGCGTTTTAATATTTGAACATTCCGCAGCTAAAAGAACGTTATATAAGAGTGAAATACGGATAAGCAACGAAGATGTACGCCAACGATGTTGGTTTTACTGTCGGTTCTGGTGTAGGAGACCAAAAACTAATTTGTAAACTACGCGGAAATGCTAAATACGGTGGAAATTAAAATTAACAAAGCATACGTATGGCTGAATTCTAGTTTATGCAAGAAAAAATAGAATATTTTTCTTTATAAAGTTATTTAAGATAAGCTTATAAATAGGTAAATTTACTTATGCACGGCCAATCCTCACTTTTCTTAAAAAACGATTTAAAAAAAAATTAATTACACCCTCTGGAAAGCTAGGTTATATTACATTCGGTTAGGTCAGGATCGGAGGTTTGCTTTGGCTAGTTTAGAAATAGAATTAAAGAAAAAAACGAGAATAACAAAATACACTACTGGTTAGGTTAGATTCGGTTAGGTTAGAATCGGTCAAGTTTATTTCGGCTAGTTAGAAGTAAAAGGAAACAACGAGAATGGGGAACATAAGCCGGATGACTGATAAATAGAAATTTATAGTAAGATTTAGTTTTTCAAAATTTTGATTTTATAGAAAAATATTGCTTTCGGCAAAAAAAAATACTTCTAGTCATTTTTATCGAAATGTGGTTTTCGAAAAAAGAACCGTTTTTTTTTTTTTTTTAAATCTTGGAGAAAAGTCTCCCATTAGAACAGAAGACAAAAACCGATAACAAAATTACAATGCAAAGTTATCGCTTTCATGATAACAAAAGAGGTACAGCGTTACACCGACAACTTGAAAGCTTATGTAATAATGATATCGATATTAATTTTTTTTTTTATAGTGCCGTGTTTAACTACCGAGGTTATTACGGTACTGGTGATTTAACAGTTAGATGTAGTAACTTTGGTTGGAGGAGGAGAGGAACTGTATAACTGAGGGAATAGTTGAAGAACTGTTGGAGAAGAAAGCAGATAGAGTACGCGGATGGATATTGGGCCGGTGTAAGAGAGAAGTGTAGGACAAGTAAAATATGGCAGCTAAGAGAGGGGTTTGGAAGTAAACAAAATGAGCAAAAAGCCGGGGGTTGGTACGTTGGAGAAGATGGTCACGAGAGAGTGATATGTGAGTGATTGTGACCAAGGCGGAACCTGCTGTATGTAATTGGAACGAGTTAAATTGGCAGGTGGTTCCCAGAAGCTTGATGGCAAGAAGGAAGTTATGGTGGTATGAATTACACTTCTGTTGCCAGTTGTGGTGGAGGAAGTATTTGAGGGCTGTGTTTATACTGGGGATGACTGGGCTTTATAGGTTGTAGGGGAGTAATCGATATGAAATTAAAACTGCGGCCAGAGTTGAGTGCTATATCTAGGCAAATATGGAGATGAAAATATAGACGTTTAAGAAAATTTCGTAATTTAATTGTATTTGAAGACCAGTTGGACGAATAAATAATAAATGGTTACCGAAAGAACACGAATTACTAGCGATCGCGAATAAAATCGCTAGAACATATTATGAGACGTAATACGTGCGAAATAATAACTTCTGTTGATAATATAAGACAAAAAATTAACGATTAATGAATATCATGTATATATATACGAAATATAAAATGTCCGGTAAGAAGGGGATATAATTAGCGATAAAGTATTTACAAAGAGTATAATAAATCCAAGTATTGACGTCAAAAACTTATATAAAGAACGTCAAATTAAGACTATATTTAAGTACAAGCGAAATGCCCGGGGAAAATCCAAAATATAATATCGGAATGTAATCGTAATGATTAAACGCAAAATTGAAATTTCAAATAGTTTAATAAGACAAAACGGCTTAGTGATTTTATCGCTAATTAATTATCTTTACAACTCAAGAGGGAAACGAACCAATTCGTACCGGATGATAGGAACCACCCCTATATGACACGTCAAATCTGTGTCTAATATGGGGAATTACGGATACAGAATGTGCGTGGATAACGCCATCATTTAACGGAGACAATCCTTAGTGCATTGACAAATTCTCGTTGATTCTAATGAGATGAAGATATCCATGGAGATTTTTTTTCTGGTTTCGATAGTTCAAGAGATAGCAAAAAAGAACGACTGAAAACCACCGTAGAAAATTGCACGACGACCGTTGTCGAAGAAAATATGTAGACTTTCGTTCGATTTAACATTAATAGTTATTAAATTTTGAAAATAGATAGCAAAGCTTATTAGTCATTGCACTAAATTCTCTGTACACGTTGTATCAGGATTATTACTTAAAAAAATCTTAATATAATAAACATTTAAAATATATATATATTGTTTGGTAATATTCGAATACGAGATGTAATATTTAAATGTTTGCTTAATCATTTTTACAGGTTGAATTAAGTTACCTGCAAAAAGCATTCAAATCGTTAGTCGCCCAGAAGAATTACATATTTATACAAAAACTGTGGTACGTAGTTTTGGAACAGTTTCTGATGAAATACGTTTGGAGCGGTACCGGTATGGTAATGGTTTCCTTGCCGATTATTACCGGTTTATACGGAGCCGGTAAGTTTGTGTTATAAAAAAAAAAAAAATATTTTGTTCGTTTTTATTAATTTTTTTTTAAATATTTTCATTCTTTTGCATAGTATAATTAGAAATTGGCGTTAATTATTGAATGTTCGGAGATATAAAAATTTTACTTCGGAACTTTTATCCATATTCGACGAGGTAATCCGTTGAAAGCTATTATTTTCGAATAAATCGAGTTTGAAAATTGTTTAACCTCAACGCGGTACAGTTCATCGTGATTTACATCTAACAGCTTCACCTGATATAAACGTTTTAATATGGAAATCACGAAAATATTATGAAAATCATGTTTTTACATATTAAGAAAATATACCAGGAGGAAAAAATAAAACATCTTGTTAAAGATGGGAGGAAGTTAGAAATGCAAAGTTAAATTGCATACAAAAACAATGTGACGAAACTGAAGAACTTCTAAGATAGCTTTAATTTCCATAAAAAAATTAAAATAACCGGAAATACTGGCGGTCACCCATCCAAGTACCGTTGCTTAACTTTGGCAATTAAAGCCGCCGTACTGAACGCGCTATGCCCGTCGGCATATATATAATATATATATATATATATATATATATATATATATATATATATATAATATATATATATATATATATATAAAATATTATCGTCTGTTTTTCACAACGCTATCATTATATTATTCATATCGTTTTTATGCCGTTGTTAGTGCAAGATCGAAATTGTTGTATAAGAAATTAGAGCCATATTAAATTTACACACGGTACACTGTAGTAAATTATTAAACTTGTGTCCTCCCATTGTCGTTCCCACATTTCATTCTTCGACGACATATTCAGTTGTATACAGCGAACAGAATAGAAGATAATATGCATAAGCTAAAAAGAACGTGAACTAATATTGTTAACTCTTATAGTGTTTACGCTATTTTTATATTATGGGTTACTATAAACCCCCTAACAGATGTTCGCGGATTTCCTATTTAATTCTTCATATACCGTAATTTGTACTGTCGAATCAAAAGTCGCAAGATTAATAATTTACGCCATGCTGATGATATCGCGCTATTTCCCTCACTTAAAAGAGAGTTAATAGAGCTTATCAACAAACTAAAGAATGTCGGTGGAAAGCCTGATTTACAAGCGAACTAGACTGAGTCTAAAGTGATGATAATAAATGAATCATTAGGTATTATTGTGTCTGTTCCTTTAGGTTTTTTGTAAATGTTTGTATCATATTTATTATTAATTAATAAGATTCATATTTATTTGTTGGACTATTTCTAAAGTAAATTCTTTGTTTTTATTATTAATTCCGATAGAAGACTATTTCCCTATTTCGTATGGACAGAGTTAGTATAGATGGAAGGGAGAATTAAGTTAAAATTAAACTTTCACTCTCTAACACTATATATATATATATATATATATATATATATATATATATATATATATATATATATAAATTAAATAAATTATCGTTAACATCGCGAACTGGCTTTTCCTTTAAATCAAATCGCTTTGAAGATATGCAAGAAAGTGAGCGGTAACGTATGGTTTAGAAGTGAATCAAGCTGACCGGGTCAAAAATAATCAGCCAGAAACTACCGAACTCGCAGGATATGAGGTACTAAATGAATTTAATTACTTCGGGTGGTTGCAAATGTAGGAGGATGCGAAAAGTAAATACGTAGACGTCTTGCATTAGCAAGAGTTGCAGTTACGAGACTAGGAAAATTATGTAAAGACTCGGTTATAACAAGAAACATAAAATTAAAATTGGTCAAAGCGTTGATTTTCCTAATCGCGACTTATGTATCCGAAATTTGGACGTCTAAAAAAACAGGTGAGAAGCAGATAACTTTATTTGAGATGGAAGTCTACAGAAAAATGCTCCGAATACCATGGAATGCCCAAAGAACAAACGCATCAGTTTTAGACGAATTGAAAATAGGAGCTACTAACAGAAACAAATAAAAATACAATAAAATATTTCGGACACGTAACAAGAAGTGAGAACGCGATGCAGAAAAATATGAACCAAGTCAAAATCGTTGGAAAGTGCCCTAGAGGAAGATGTTTAATGCGATGGTCAGATCGAGTAAAGGCGATTACTGGATTTAATGTGCAGATGCATTCTATCTAACAGGAGACCGAAATAGGTGGAAAAGAATCGTCAAAATCATTTGATGTCACCACGTGCTTGCAAAAGACAATAGATTTGATTGACACTGAAGTAAAATGTATAAATATATATATCTGAATATTCGTATGTTGCGTACTACTGCCCGTTATCTGAATTTTGTACGCGATATTTATATGCTATGTGTAGATAGGTATAAGATCGTTTCGTAATTTAGTACATAGACGCTTCAAGTTGTGTTTATGCACTTCTTAATATGTGTATATGGGGGATTTGGATACGAGCTTGCCTTACTTTACCGCACTATGAATATGTATAATTAATTTTTAGATGTTCAGTTGCCGCGCAAATGTGAACACAAACAGGATTGATTTCAGAAAGTACATTTTATTGATCTGGTTATTCTGCGATAATGTATTTTATTGAAATTTATTTTTCAGGCAAAAAACACATACCATAGTTAAGAATTATTAACATTTCGAATGGACTCGTATCACAATTAAACTAAATCACACGCTCCAGCGTCAGTCAGTTCCTTTTATAGGAACTTCTTCATATCGGAACTTTACGTTTCCAGGGCTGTGATTGGTTTTTCTACCATCAGCTGGTATTCTTACTGCAAATAATAGCGCTGTAGGAGAGTGTCAGGTGATGGCAGAAGAACCAATCATAGCTCTTGGAATATATAGTTCCTAGGTCAAAAAGTTCCTATAAAACGAACTGACACCACATTAAAGTCCTCTCGAAACGTTAAAATTTCTTAGCTATAGGGTACGTGGCTTTTACTGAAAGTAAATTTTATAATTGTGAAAAGCGGCAGCGCAAATTTAAAAAAATATTTTATTGCATCGATTTCAATAAATTAAATTAAATCGAATTTATAATCGTTAGATTATGTGAATGTCAATAAACATGTTTTGTTACGTTGTAATAATGATGATAAAAACGGGGAAAATCACGTACTAATAAATATAAATAAGGCTTGCGTAGTAAATAATGCACGCTGTATGTCCGGCATGTTTTGTAAATTACCATCATGTGCCATTGATATTATTCTTATTATTATTGGTACTTGTATTTTAACACATGGATTAAGTCTTTAATTAATATGATGATGAGACATCTAAATGACAATAAGTATTGCGCGTATTTGTTTCTTAATGAATTCATATTGCGAAAAATACCATTTCAACATCTTTTTTTAGTGTTTTGGATTCTAATTAATAGATCGTAATCCTTTCCTACTTGGAAATTATTATTCTATTTTTCAGATAGGATACGCACGCCTGTTTATAAGTAATGCGTATTATATATATATATATATATATATATATATTATTCTAACTCACTCGCTGCCGAGTACGAGTGCCTTTTCTAATGATATCTCTTTCTGTTAAATAATTCAATGTCTGAATCTTATGGGTGATATTAATCCAATTTTATAATTAGATTTATAACTGCAGCGTGCACATTCATACTGATATATGTTCCTTCTTCCTCCTTTTGCGCGATTTCTGGCGGTGTGAACACCTGCTAATCTTGCTGTGTCATCGATGAATTTTCTCCATTCAGTTCTATTCAACGCCCATTTTTCCCAAGTCTTATTTTTCTTTGGATTAAACCGTTCTTTTTGATGGAATTTGGTAGCACATCTTTAAATCTTAATTTTGGTCTCTCACAATATCGTTCACCAGTATGTAAAGTACCATATAATAATCGCTTCGGTATGCGATTTCCTATCCATTCTGATAACATGGCCAACCCATCTTAGCTGAGATTTGTTTAAATATTGTTCTATTTTATTACAATTTGTCATTTTCAGAATTCTTTCACTTCAGATCTTATCTTTCCATGTTATTCTTAAGATTTGTCTGAGCAATCTCATCTGATAAATTTCAAGTTCTTAAATTTGATTACTTCTGATTGGCCATGGCTCACAACTATACAAAAAAGTTGATAATATTACTGCTCTATAAACATTTAGTTTTGTATTAATATGAAAATTTTTTATTCTTAAATACACGCTGCACCGGCTTGTTGTCGGGCATCATTGCATGTTTTATTCTATATTTGATCTTATCATCTAGTTCACTATTATCGCTAATTACACTACAAAGGTAAGCTTTTGACAATTTTTAACTTCGACCCGTTTATATGAAAATTTTCTTCCGTGCCATTCAGTATCATTATTTCTGTTTTATTTGTGTTTATACTTAATTGATAATCCCGATATATATCATGCAGACAGTTTAGCGCGCGCTGTAATTCTGCAGAAGTTTCACTCAGTATAACACAATCATCAGCATATTGTAAGTTTTGCAGTACAAACATTTCCGTCCTGCTACTTGTATTGAATTTTTGTAGGTTATATAATCTCTCATCAAAACGATATCTTATTTTTATACTTATTTGTTCAATTTTTCGTTTGTATGCTAAGAAAATCATTCCAATATAAAGATTAAACACCCTTGTCTTACACTGGTTGTTACCAGAAAAGGCTTTACCAGTTCGGTGTCACAAATTACTGAACTTTCCATGCCATCGTGCAGCTGTTTTATAATTGAAACAAATTTTGATTGCCAACCAGCTATTTCCAAGCATCGCCACAGCGCATTTCTATTAACCGTATCGAAAGCCTTTTTGGCATCTGTGAACGTCATATACGGAGCTCTATTTTGCTCTCTAGCCTTTTCCATAACTTGTCGTATGGCATACACCGTATCTATTGCGTTGCGCTCCTGCCTAAATCCACCTTATTCCTCTGGAAGATAAGTATTCATTACTAGTTGCAGGCGTTGCTGCAGAATTAAGCTCAGGATTTTACTAGCCATGCAAAGAAGTGATTTAACACGATAATTTGAACAATCCTTTTTGTCTCCTTTATTTTTTGGAAGTCTTTAGGTAAAGTTGAACTTTCCAATATCTCCTTTAACAGTTTAAATAAGTATGCCATGAGCACATTTTTACCAACTTTATATATTTCGCTTGGTATGTAATCTAACCCAGCGGCTTTATTTGCTTTTAGCCTTTTAATGGCATGTACAATTTGCTCCGCAGTAGGTGTTATGTCCAGATCATAGTTGACTTACTGTACAGGTAAGTCATTTAGTACTTTTCCATTTATCGATGATTCATTGTTCAATAATGTTTCAAGGTTTTCTTTCCATATAATTTTTACTTTATCCCCATCTCTTATTCTCCAGATATGCGTGTGTGATAGCAATCTTACGTCTAGTATTTGGAGCATATATTAACTTAACTAAAAGTTCGATTATCATTTTTGTTAACCATTTCTTGCATTTCTTTGGTTTTATTAATCCACCATTTATTCTTGAATCTTCATGTTTCTCGTCTTTCAGAGCCACAAATTTATTCCGTTTGTTGTAATTTTTTCTATCATTTTTCCACTACTTAAAAGCCTGTCTTTTATTTTTTATTTTTAATCGTATTTCTTATGAACTATCAGTAAACCAGTCTTGCGAGTGTTTCTTTTTATAGCCTAAAACATTTCTACATGTTGAGTTTGTGCTTTGCTTTGTATGATCCCATAATTCTTGTACAGATCTCATTTCACTTAGTATGTTCTTTTGTAAGTTATTTTTTAATTCCAACCCAAGTTTTTTAAGCACATCTCTGTTCTTTAGGAAATTAGTATTATATGTTTTTTGTATTTTAACTGTTTTGTTTAGGTGGTATTTTATGACTGGAAACCTGAATTTTGATCTCGATAGTATGTGATCTGTGTCTCCATCTGCTCCCCTCATTGTTCGTTTATTTAAGCAGCAAGCTCTATATTTTTGCCGTGTTATAACGTAATGCAGTTGATGCAGCTGATGTTGTATCTAGGTTCCTTTATACATATCATTCATCTAGAAAAGATATTAGTAATACTTAGCCATTTTGTGAGCAAAATTGAAGTAATCTCTCACCATTACTATTTTCTTTGCCTAATCCATGTGCATCAATCGTTCCTTTTCATATATTATAATTATTTCCAACCCGGACATTAAGGTCTCCGAGTATTATAATCCGCTCATTTAGTGGAATTTTATTAATCACTTGCTATAAATCACAGATTAATCACAGTAAAACCTATACATCACTATTTTGTAATGTTGGCGCATATGCACTGATTTTGGATACAACTGAATTTGATGGAAACTTTATTTTCATTAGCATAAGTCTATCACTTATTCCGTATGGCTCCTCTATAATATAGGGAATTATTTTATTATTGATTGCAAAACCAACTCCATTTAATCGTTTATTTACTGCTTTAGCACATTTCCAGTAAATTATATAGCCCGTACTTTGTTTATTTATTATTCCTTCTTCTGGAAGTCTTGCTGCTATATCAATATCTCTAATTCTTGGGTATTGTGCCGATCTCCGTATTGGTCTTTCTTTTTTATCCTGCAACGTTCTAACGTTCCATTCGCCTATATTCCATGTGGTTATTTTAAATTGATTCATAGTTCCATATTTCTTACGGCATTGTGTAGGTTCCCGCCAACTGCGGCACGCTAGCCAAGTTCTCATGTGAAGAGCTATGTTTAGGACACCTTTTCTAGTCCTCTCCATTACTGTGGTAGGCAGAGCGGATCCTAAATAGAACTGCCTAGTCGTATAACCTGTTGCCGAGCTTCAATATCTTCCCATCCTTAATGTCCAGAAAAAATGATAAGGAGAGAGAGCATTAGAAAAGGAAACGAAAAGGAAAAGAATGAGGGTGAGAAGAGAAATCTCCTTCACTTGCTCAAGGTGCACACTGAAGAGTGGTTTATTTTCGGGGTATCCATTGTCCTAGTACAGTTACATACCAATGCTAAAGAGTCTGTCCTACCTTTTGCTATTTGGGTGATAGCAGGGCGAAACATATGGCGGTCTCGACTAGCTAGGATCAGGATTTTCAGCAGTTTTAGCGGACCATCCCCTTCATGATTATTAAGTTGTTAATCATTATTATAAGACACCTAAGTATTGCGCATATTCGTTTTGTAATCAATTTATATTGCGAAACATACCGTCTCAACATTTTTTAGTGTTTTGGATTCCAATTAATAGACTGTAATCCTTCCCCTTGGAAATTATAATTCTATTTTTCATATATGGTACGCACACCTGTTTATATAAGTTTTATATATATATATATATATATATATATATATATATATATATATATATATATATATATAATGAGTACCTGGGCGATCGTAACGTATTTTTGTCCGGAAAATATATTTACATAAGAGTAAACATACTATTAAAAAATGTCACATACGTAACTACTATTTTAATCGTGTAGAATTTCGTTTCAGAAATTTTTTGAAAAAAAAAAAATATAACCAAAAATGAGTTTTTTGACAAATATCAAAAGTAGACCACCATCCATGTTTTTTTTTTGGCTTGAATTTTTGGAATTTCTCGATTGGATGTTTTCCCTTAAAGTAATTCATAAATATTCCGGAAGATCCTCGATACCCTAAATTGAAACGGTACCTTAAATATAAAATTGCCGTTTTATTTACTAACACGTATGAGGGTAAATAGTAAATTCCGAAGTTTATAATATTCGAGCAGTTAACGCGATCGAACTGAAAATTTTATGAGTTTTACTCGCGATCCGAACCCAATATTCGTAATTTTCATTTAAGTTATTTTTAATTACTTAATCAATTACACGGATATGTACAAAATTTCGGCCGAATCGCTAGAAAGTCTCAGAAATAGCCGAATATCACTAGTGTATATTTTGTTGTGTGTATGTGTGAATAGATTTTTCGATTTAAAATGTATATTTAAAGTCTGGTTCGGACTAACATATAGAACAAAAAAAAAACGCAATTTTTATTGTGAGCACAAAATTAACTAATCAATCAAAAACTTTTTCATTAATTCGTCATAATAACAAAATTTTATTAAAAAAATGTTAAACGCAAAATGAAAGAAAATTAAAACAAAAATTTAATCGTACATTAGGAAATTTTTATGCGAAATTATAAATTTTATACAGGTGTTTATTATACAATACCGCTTCTTGGGTAAACTGTAAATTGTTTTCAATGTTCTAATATAAATATTTTAAAAATTAAAACATTTGACGTCAACCAGAAAATAACAAATTTTGTTATCATTAAAATTTCATGCACTATAGGTAGACATCGTGATTTAATAATGATAAATATAATCTTATAAACCAAACAAAATATAACACCGTTTAATCACTAAAAGTTTTTTATCGCGAAGCTTTTCGACAGTTAGGTCATTTTCAAGCACGCACAATAAATGTTACGTCTTTTTTTTTTTTTTAATCATTAAAGAAACGAATCTCTTAATGAAGTTGTTTTATATGTGTATATAAATAATCATCCTAGTTGTGTGTGTTTGTTCCGAGCGTTGTGAAAATATATGACTCACGATTGATACTACGATGAAATGATATTGACGATCGTATTTTAATTCAACCTATGTATCGTACATGTGGTCTTTGTTTCTATTTTGTCTGCGACCTTCAATCGTTTTCAATCGTTTCGACTAGAATCGGGTTTCCTCTAAATTAATCCTGTGTTACGATAGGACAAAAAAATGACTACGAGTTTTTTTAATTGAATATTCGCATTAACATCAGTTCTATTACTACCAAATTGGTTCTTCTCTGGACATTCGCCTCCGACAGTACATTTGAAATACATGGATTTAATAATCAAATATTCACTATTGTTGTTCAGGGTTTAATTTTCTGCGATGTGCCTTCGTAATAAACTAAACGATACCCAGTTAAGAATTTATCAACAACTTTTAAACCGCGCGTGCAATGCGAAATAGATCATTTGGTTCGTTTTGATGTTTATTTTTTTTCTATCTCTACAGATTGATGTGATATAGCTGTTTTTATCTGTCTTCGGTGTCTTTTTTTTATTTCCTTCATTGTGGATACATGGGAAGATGCTGAGGATACCTTGGACAGCAAAAATATCCAACAAAAATGTCTTAAAGAAGGCGAATACAGATCGACAATTACGGAATATTATTATAAAGAGAAATGTGTCATACTTTGGCCATATCATTAGAGGTGCAAAGTATGAAATTTTACAGATTATTATACAAGGACAGATAGAAGGAAAAGGAAGTCCGGGAAGAAGGAGGACAAATTGGCTGAAAAATATCAAAAACCGGACCGGCGCATCTTCAGTACAACAATTAATGGCAGATGCGAGACAACGTAAAATCTAGTTGGCACATTGGTGGCCGCCTACGCTCTCTTGAGTATGGCACATTGAAGAAAAATTACCTTCCGTTTTTTCATTAACTGCGTCTTTCTGTTCTTTCATTTTTATTTGTTGTCGTCCTTTTATTAAATACCGTGTTTATTGTGATATCCATGGTTGTTTAATCTTTTTGTCTTTTGGTTTACAGTCTTGTGCAGCTTTATTTATTTTCGATTTCATAATATTCCAAAGTTCTACTGCTAATGATTCCTGTATTTCTTTTTTTGTAATTGATTTCAAGAACTTTAATACGTTGCTGTTGTATTCAAGCTTATCATCAAGTTCCCATCTATTTTTGAGGGTTCGTTTTTTCAATTTAAGCTTAATATCAACTATTAAGTCATTATGGTCGCTTCCGCAGTCTAGTTCTGGCTGTGTTTTTTATAAATGCCTTCCTTCTAGACTTAATGAGGATCTAGTCTATCTGGTTTCTTGTATAGCCGTCGGGCGGTTACCATGTTTATAAACGTCGGGGTTGTTGCTGGAAATGGGTGTTTTTCATTTGTTTGTCGTACAGAATTCTAGTAACATTTTTACTAGAATTTCTGGGCCCCAGGTCATATTTGCCCACTGTATATATCTCAGGTAGTTATCATTTTCTGTATTCCCGATTTTTGCATTAAAATCACCTATTATAATTAGAATTTTTCGATTAGAAATCTTTCTTATAATATCAGTTAACTTCTTGTAGAAGTTTTCAATTTCTTCTTGTGTGGATGCTGATGTTGGGACATGGTAGTTGTTTGCATTTTCACTGTGAGTATTCTGTCTTCAACCGCCTCATATATTGCATGTGTCCGGTGGTCCTCCAGTGCGTTTCGGAGATTTCTACTATTTCCATCTTTTGTGTCATTGTTTCAACTATTTGTAGATTTTACCGAGCCGATTTAATCGCCGAACATTCCATGTGCATATTTCCATGCTGTTTATTTTGATCTTGTATTTAGTTCCAGTCATATATTTTCTGCGGTGAACGTGGTTCTCTCTTCTCCCACAGCCAGTCGCCAATTTGTTGCAGTCCTGGTTCCGTGGCGCCGATTTCCAGTTGGGTCGCATGGCGTGTTGACATCTTTTACGAACTTTTCCATGGATAGATATTCTTGGGAAGATTTTCACGGTAGGTTCTCGTTTCTTTCCGTTACGCACCACTTCAGTTGGTTGAGTTATTATGTAACTGTCGCCTGAAGATATCTGGATTCCAGCCTTTAGAGGAAATATGATCCAATCGTCTTGGTCCAGTAATTACACAGTTGCTGCTCGGTGCCATGGGATTCTCTTAGTCTAGTCTGACCCCTCTGCGTAGACCTATCTGGCTTGGGAATATAGGAGACGGATAAAACATTTGGAATGCTTTTAGCAAGGCTAGTACGACGCCTTTTAAAAATCAAACAGGATGATTTTATATCAAATTGTGACGTTCTCCGTCGTAGTGGAAGTAATTTCAGAGAACAATTACTTATTAGTACCATGACTTATTATAAGCGTGCACTTGCATATTTTTTTTCTCTAACCTTGTATATATATAAATTTAAGGAACACTTAATCACTTGCGCGCACACACACACACACAGCTGATCTTAACCATGTATCATAATGTATACACCTTCTTTTTTTTTTTTTTTTTTAACTCAATGCACACTAGTTCCTTGCTCTTTTATAAAAACATTTTGCCCTATCCTTTTGTTGCAATTGGGGAACCAACAAAAAAAAAATAATTACTGAAAGTAAGCTTCGTTGGATAGGACCATGTAATATGGATGAAGGACAGCTGGTTACCGAAAAGAATACTGTACGGAGAATTAATTCGAGACAAATGAAAACAAGCGAGACCACGTAGGAGATACAAAGATTAAACATTGAAACTAGTAAAATTAATGGAAATGAAAAGTGACTGGGAGCAGATGAAAAATGAAAATAAACTGATTACAATGGAGAACAACAAGCTACGTCAGAAACTGCGAGGCCACAGTTGAAAAACAAAAGAAACATACAAAACTAAAAGCTTAAAAAATATCCGCACTTTGCAGCAGTACTATTTGTGGTCGTACTTGTCAAGCGCGTATTGGTCTGATCTTCCACCTTCGTAGTCACAATTAATTCCCTTCACCTATCTTACATTTTCTGTGTTTTTTTTTTCTTTTTTCTTTATGCAGACGACTTAAATAGTGATTGTTACTTTCCACTCGTTATTTAAAATAGAATATTTTAAACTACAGCAAAGAATTAATAAGGGGTTATAATAATGCAAATAGCAATTATACCGATTCATTATTCCAATTTTAATATACAAAAAAAAAAAAGCGTTTCCAAAACGTGAATAAAGTCCCAACAATTGACGTCGTCTAATCGATCCTCGTCAATCTGAAGATTGATAGACAAGAGTTATAAAATTACGTATCCTACGCAAACCTACAGGGTGGTTTGCCATTGCCTTCCTCATCATCTTTACTTTCCCAGTAAGTTGGTACTCGTGTACTGGTCAATTGAATGAATAGCAGAGTTGGCAAGCGGTCTTTTTACCGTGAAAAATTCTAGTTCCCATTGAGATTCGAACTGAGATCGTGTGAATGAAATATTAATATATTACCGCTACTCCATGAAGTCCCTATTATCTTCTTATTTAGACTTCTGACTCTGACGCTAAAATTTACCGTAAAAATTTTTAAAATTCTCCATCGTTGTTTGTCCGGAGCTTCTCGTACCCCGGAATGACCGGCTTGTTGTTATATCATTTGCCCGTTTTCTTGCAGGACTTACTTTTCCTGAACATGGTCGCCAGTTTCGCCCATTTTGCATCCGTAAGTTGTGCTACATGTCCTGCCCCGTTCCATTTGTTTTTCATTATTCTGACTATAGTATCCTCGAATCACATGTTTTCCGTATATCGGAGTACCCGGTTCTTTCGTTTAATCTTATTCCTAACAGCACACACGTTACATTACCGATCCTATCCATTAATATATATATATACATATGTGTGTGTGCGCGCGCGTAAAATATCAGCTCGAAATTTGGTAGGTGACCAGTCAAATAACGCATCCTGTTTAAACGAATATAAGGTGGTTTACCTTCTCCGCTTTTTTCCTTTCTCAGGAAGCTGGTACTAATTTATCAACGAATTTAATTGGATAGCTGATAGGACTACAAAGATATTTTCATCACGAAATTCCCGTCTCTTTTGAGATTTTGTTTAACAGGTTGTGCGAGTAGAAGTCCTATATATATATATATTATATATATATATATATATATATATATATATATATATATATATATATATATATATATATATATATATATTATATAGATAGATAGATAGATATAGAGTTACAATTTTATGTTTTTGTGTATCTAAGTACCCACGCGTTGTTATTTTTTTTATTTTTTAGTTTTTTTTTTTGTAATAGAAAGGTTTAAAAAGTAACGACACGTTGTAAAAATTACAAAAAAAAAAGGAAAAAAAGGACTGATATGATGTCAACTTCAATTAACGACTAAACACATTGCTATGTTCTGTTCCTTAGACTATCAATAAATAGACAGATAGTGTGTAAATAGTAATAAAAAATTTATTAACTAATCGCAAGGTTTTTTTCATCGATTTAATTGCTCATTTTTCTTTGAAGTTGAACATTATACATATGTACTAGTTCCATAATTTAGTTTTTATATATATATATATATATATATATATATATATATATATATATATATATATATATATATATATATATATATATATATATAATTATAAACCAAAGAAAATATAACACAATCACTAAAAGTTTTTAATCGCGAAGTTTTTCGACAGTTACGTCATTTTCAAGCAAGCACAAGAATTATTACATCTTTTTTTTTTACATTATTTATAATTAATAAAAATCACTACTCTCCAATATATTCAATATATATATATATATATATATATATATATATATATATATATATATATATATATATAAGTTCCATAATTTATAATAATATATAATTATTATTACTTTATCCACTGGCCCTCCATTTTTTCCCCTCTTTTACCAAATCGAATAATATAGAAAGGTCTTCGTAGAATGTGAGTGATACAGCCCTATGCCATTGGACAGGTT
The DNA here is from genome assembly GCA_032883995.1 of Coronaproctus castanopsis. Classification (NCBI taxonomy): domain Eukaryota; kingdom Metazoa; phylum Arthropoda; class Insecta; order Hemiptera; family Monophlebidae; genus Coronaproctus; species Coronaproctus castanopsis. The sequence goes on from CM065052.1 coordinate 90,341,174, forward strand.
CAGAATAACTGTACTAAATAATCATGACGACCTTGTATACTCTAGTAAGTGCAATCTTTTGTCGGTATATTGATTTTAATTAGAATATATCAAGCCATAAGTATTTCACCGAATTGTCCGAAATATTGTAAATATTTATGTGGAGTAGAATTTAACAGAGAAATTTTCTTTGCAAATGTCTCGATCCCCTATATATATATATATATATATATATATATATATATATATATATATATATATATATATATATATATATATATATATATATATATATATCATTTCTGATGCCTGTACCATACTTCCCAATTGCTGTCTTCCTTTCGTCCGAACGAGACCCAATTTTGGCATTAAAATCGCCAACTATAATAACACACTGACATTTGCCTCGGTTTAAGCTGTCCTATATTTCTTCGTATAATTTTTCTACTTCTTCTTCGTGAGTTTCTATTGGTACATATATTTGGAACAACTTGTTCCTTATTTAGTTGCATCACAAGGTTGCAACTCCATCCGATATTCCGACATATTTTTCTACATTGTCAGACCACTTTTTGTTTATCAGGAATCCTACTCCATTTAAACAATGTTTACCCTGCTCCATGTGATACAGTATATGTTGTGATCGCAATTTTATTACACTTTCACCTGGTCTTCTCACCTCACTCAATCAAAGTATATCCCATTTGATGTTAGCAATTTCTTCTTCTAATTCAATTAATTTATCTTCCGTTGATAGAGTTCTAACATTATATGTACCTATGTACATCTGATAAAAGTTTTCTATCTTGTCAATTTTAGGTTTATTTTTCTCATATCCAGGATGTTGTTTGTTACATTCGGGAGGTTTGCCCTTCTGTTTATATTTTTACTAGGCGGTGAAGGAGCGGGTGTCATATCTGGTTGTCCATTATGACCTTGGCTGTTACGGCCTTTGCTTTTTTTTTACTGTCATATCGGGGAAAATAAAGCCTAATCTCCCGTGCTGGCCAGGCAAATAGGAAGATGAATTTTATCTTTACTGCCAGGTTATTTATCATGTAGCTGTATGTATTTTTTTGTTTCAATATTATTGTAATGATTTGTTATCTGTTAATTTGTTCGCTTATTTATCACTTTTAAAATTATTTCATTCTAATGTATATAATATAAGTAGAATTATTGTTTGAGCAGGCGGTAAAGCTGTGTTATTCTGCTTCCTGATTTTCTGTTAGAGGAGTTTACTCCATTTGCCTTTGGGTAAACACCAACCGCAAGGCAACGGTTTGTTATTAAGGAGGTACGAGTGTAAGGTTTTTACGGTGACCTAAACCCGCCGAGGGAGAAACAGTCATAAGATTTATGCAGACTTTTGTGGCCAGTTCTTCAAGCTGACCATCTGCAGCCAGTTTTTTCGAAATGAATAAACTCTACGCCGTGAATACAGTCTTTAAAAAGAAAGAATAAAGAAAATAAACATGGAGAACCCCTGATTACAAACATACAAACGAAATAAATTTCGTAATTTCGAATAAACTACGTATAATACAAGATGTCACAGTAGTGTAAACAACGACAGTGATCACAGATTGACAAGATCCAAACTAAAGATCAATTTGAAGCGAACTAAATATAAATCGAAACAGATTCCAGTAAATGTATACCCGATAATATTGACTCAAAAAATATAAGAATACCAGTAAGATTTGCATCTTGCATTATTATACAAACCAACAGTAACAATTGAAGATGAAGCTAGGTTATAGCTGAAACAATGAAGAAGTGTGCAATTAAAAAAAGTGAAATATTAAATAACATGTTAAAACAACGAAGAATTGTAAAAGTGGACAGAAATAAAAATTTGATTCAGTGGGCAGAATTAAATAAAACAATAAGAAAGAAAATGAGAAATGATATCAGGAATTTCAACACCTGTCTGGTACAGGAAACTATTGAAAACAATTAAGGGTCCGAAAATATTGGCATTGTTCTGCGGAAATAGAATACTAACAAAAATAATAAGTGCTACTGGAAAATATGTAACGAACAAACACAAAACAATACGAGAAGTGAAAAACTATTTCACAGATAATGGTAATACAAAGATACATGTGGTCGTAAATACGAATAAAGAAGTTGCAGATAAAGATATTGAAGAGATTCCTGAAATAATGAAAGATGATATAAGAAATGCGCTCCAAAGAATTAACAAAGCAACCGGAACAGATGGAATCCTAGCGGAGATGATTAAATATAGTGGAGACACGATGATTATGCAATTTGTCAACTTTTCAATCGGTATTTAGGAGAAGGTAAGATACCAACTACATGAATGGAAGCAGAAGAGTGATCTTTATACATAAAAAGCGAGATATGCGCAATCTGAGCAATTACAGACCAATCAGTTTACTGTCACAAATGTATAAATTATTTTCTCGCATAATAGTGAATAGAATAACAAAACAAATTGATTTCAATCAGCTAAAAGAACAAGCTGGCTTCAGATCGGGATTTAATACGAACGAACATTTGCTGACAATTACAATGCTAATACAGAAATGTGAAGAGTACAACATAGATTTGTACATGGCATTTATAGACTATGAGAAGGCGTTCGACACAATGGAGATTCGGGGCGTACTGAATTCATTAAACCTATTTGGTATCAGTAACAAGTACATACAAATTATAAAGAACATTTATGGGTCTGGTACAATGCAGATAAATTTATCGAATAAATCGAAAAAAATCCCAATAAAAAGAGATGTTAGATAAGGAGATACCATCTCACCGAAATTAGTTATCCCGCGCTTTGGACACCGTGTTTAAAAACTTGAATTGGACTACAACCGGTATTCGAATAGACGGTGAATATTTGAATCACATCAGATTCGTGGATGATATAGTTCTAGTGGGTAGAAGTGCAGAAGAGCTACAAATGATGATACTCGAATAAAATCGGACTGAAAACAAATTTATATAAAACAGCAGTAAAATCGGAACAGGTAGAGCAAGTAGATAGTTACATATACCTGGGTCAACAACAAATATAGAGACATGATAATGAAAGCAGAACTGGCAAGGAGATCACTAATAAACAAATGCCGATTAATCTGAAACGTAAACTATATAACCAATGTGTACTTCCGATTCTTATATATGGTTCGGAAACATGTCCATATACAAAAACAAATTTAAAAAGATAAGAAAAGCTCAGACGGCATATAAGAGAATGATGCTGGATATAAGATTATCAGATCATAAAAAGAATGCATGGATACGTGAACAAACACGGTTGGATGATGCAGTGGAGCGGATGGCTATAACAAAATGGAGTTGGGCTGGCCACGTGGTTCGAAGAGAAGACAATCAAAGCGGATCTTACAGTGGTGGCCAATAGACAGAAAAAGGAAATAGGGAAGGCCAATGACGTGGTGGCACAATGTTATAGCAAAGGTAGCTGGGGAAAATTGATTGAGGAAATCGCATGACAAGTTGGTGAAAGACGTTGGGGATAGCCTTCATCCAGGAGTGGATAGACGAAGGCTTATCGTGTTCGTGATATATATATATATATATATATATATATATATATATATATATATATATATATATATATATATTTGTTTACCGTCTCATTATTTTCAAAAGCATATGTTGGTTCCGTTTTTTTTTTATTTTTAATTTTTAAAAAAGTTTCGTGATGTATACAATTTTTTTCAACCTGTAATTTCATTTGTTTATTTTGAAATATGACGATTTATGCACTATTGAAAATTAAAAATCCGAAATAATAGCAATGATAGTGATAATTTTTTTTTATAGGTTTGGATGGATTTTCGGATAAAGGAGTCAGCGAAAGAACGCAATATTTTACCACGGCTAGAAATTTGTTATTATCAGGCGGTGACGCGGTAGAAAGACTTATGTCCTCTTATAAGGTAATAATAAAATAAAATTTCGTATAATCTTTTTATTTATTTCATTTAAATATTTGTTTTTATAAATCGAGCTTAGGAAACGCCGTATAATCGATGGAGTTTAAATACGAAATTAAAGTTTATCGTACGATTTTAGTTAAACTAGATAATAATAATAGTAATAATTATTATTTCAATTTCAATTTATTTCGATATTATAATTTTTTTTTTTAATTTTTTAAAAACATTATTATTTTAGAATTAATACTATTTTGAAACTACGCTTAAATAAGTATTACTATTATTTATTACTAAAACTAATATGTTAAACATAAAGACGGGTGCGAAGACACTCCAGCGAGCAAGGCTTCTTACTAGCTTACATATATCGTATATAAATTAGTACTTAAAATGCTATATCAAGTCGTGCGGTTTCAGTCTTCAAGCGGCGAGTATCGAGTTCGATGTCAAGCAACTTTTTCGCTTCAAGGTTGGGATGTCCATGCAATCGTAGTTCGTGCATCTTTTTGCAATATCCTGCATTACTTCGCTTATACTTTTTAATGCGAGGTCGCGGTGTATGTCATCGTTACTGGAGAAACGATAGGCACCTACGATTATTCGTAGGATTACGTTTTGCCGAGTTTGAAGAGCTGCTGATTGGACTTCTTAGCACAGCCCCATGTCCATATGGGCAAGACGAGAGTCCAATTGATATTTTAGCAAGTTAGTTTGTGAAATAGTCTGATCTGCAATATAAGTCCGATTACTACACTGATTAAAATCATTACAATACGTGCGAAAAATAAAAAAATAAACGCAACCAAAAAATAAAATACAACTATAACTAACTGTACACACACATATATACAAAAATGAATAACCGAACCTATAAAATATTAATGTAATTATATACACGTCATCTTCTTTTTGATACAGACAAATATATACACACACACATAAACATATTGTGCACCCGCGAACTGGATTTATCTACAATTTAGCGTTAAAATCTATACGAAGTAATATGATTATGAAGTTCAACAGCTAGTTTAATAATAATAATGTTTTTTTCTACAAAACGTAATAATAATAATCAGAATGGTAACGATAATAATAATAATAATAGTAATAATAATAAAAGATGAAACACTGGATTAATTTGAATTTTAATTACTTCAAGATTTAAGTGCAGAAGTAATTTTTAAATATTTAATTAATAAATTTTTTAGTCTTCGTTTGTAATTAATTAAGTTCGGTTTTTAATTCTTTAGGTAGTACATTGTATTCTATAAGCCCACCTTAAACGGCTCGGAGTCTCATTCTAGTTATATTAAAATTTTGAACTGAATCTTTGTATTCTGCGCACGTCGTCGTATTGGTCTTTCCTCGTATCTAATGATTTACCAAACTTCTTATATTCTTTGACGACAAATTGTAACAGATATTAGAATGTATAAATCTCGTACAGATAGGAGTTTCTTTTTAACGTTTGTACATTCATTTAAAATGATTCTATTTAACACGTGCGTTGTCAAATGTTCACAATAGATTTGATACCGTACTTCGATAATTTTTACCCCAATGCAGTATTTCATACGCTAAAATTGACTGATACAGAGCAAGGGGTATAAACCCGTTTTAAGTGCCCAGGAAAAAAGTACCGCTTTAAGTTATATAGAAGGTAGTTTAGTCTTTTCGATATTTTAGATAAATATAACGAATGAACGCTCCAAATTAATTAATCAACCGTGTCAGTTTATTATCAAAAATAATAATAATAATAATCGTTTAAAAATATATATATTTTTACGTGCTCGAGTGGGCTAATTGTGAAAAGAATAACATGGGACGTACATGATAGAGTGCCAACTAAAATCTCACTAATGTACACGCACTGATTCTATTACACCCTGAAAGGTTTGCGATTTCTAGATATTGTTATTGAAATAAGTGTTGGCAATTTTAAATAACATATACAGATGTAACTATATATATATATATATATAATTATAACAATAACATTTATAATGATAATAATGGGAATATTGATGATAATAGTAATCATACTTTTAAAAAAGTTGTTCATGTAGGACATAAATAAAATTGTTATTCGATAACTAATTTCCACGTTCATGTTGCTCATTCACTCTGATTTATTATTATATACATATAAATTTTATATATATATATATTTCACATAAATTTTTTAAATATATATATATATATATATATATATATATATATATATATATATATTGTTCCTGTTATATCGCCAGTAATTTAAACGATGAGCTTGTTGGTTTGTTGGCGTTTCATCCAATGTCAAGCGTGTCAGAACCAAATGACGTCATATGTTATTTACTCGGGTATTAAGGTTGTATTTATAAATTAAAGACGCATATGTATTTTCAGCAATTCGTTCAACGATCGCCATTCGATCGGACGTATAAGATTAGTATATGAAAACTTTGCTCTCTACCCTTCCTCTATCTAATATCATAGAAGATATATTTTGTATGTGAACATGTAGTTCATTATGCGAGATGAAGTCGCGTTATAAGGATTCCCTAATAACTTTCTGTAATTAAAAGGTGATGAAAAATTAATTCGTTACGATTAGTTTTAATCGCGTCTCATTATAGAAATTAGGCTATCTCTCGAAGGGAGGTGAATTTTCAAGGTTCGCTTTAATCGCGGCGGCCTTCTTGGGACAATTTTGATTATACCGAACCGGATTATGGCGGACCGGATTAGTTCTTGAAGAAAGAACATGGTTCTAAAGAATTTAGCGTAAACGTGTTTATCATCGTAATAATCATAATAATAATTGAATTATTATTTGCCGACTGCGTAGATTACGATCTCTTGCGTGACGTTATGCTTCACGTACTGTATAAAAGACGAAACATTTCCAAGTTGAAGTTTTTTACGTAACTTCTGCAACGGTCGCCTTAACTTTGCTTACTAATCGCTGTTTCTTCCAGCCGCTTTCGCGTACGAATCTTCGTTTCAATTCACCGTTGGTGTCTATTTTCCATCTGTGTAACTCATTACTTAAAAACTCATCCGTGTTTGGATACATATTTTCAAAGCAGACATCTTTCGGTTTAGCGAAACTTCAGCTTTATGAAGTTGTTATTACTGTAAGAAAGGTGTTGTCATTGGTTCGTGGGTAGCTTGTTCGAGTTATCGATTTTATAATTTTTCTACTATATACTAGTGTTCGCACGTATTTCTGTTTATGCGTAAGGTTATGTAAGTACTTTCCAGTATAGCGAGTGCGTGTATGTGTGCATGCTTGGACAATTGTTTTTTCCCCTTGTGTGTAAATTCCAATTTGTATTGCGAGTGATTGTATTTATGTATTGTATACGCAGTTGTATAAATGTTTTTTTAAATATTATATTTTAATAATTTGATATCATTTTTTTTCCCTCAAAATTTGTTGCGGTTTATTTCAGTTGTATACACTTCTCAGTGTTCTCAATTTAATTGGCATAACCTGTAATGTGAACCGTATTTATGAATTAACGCATAAAATTGTTTATATATATATATATATATATTGTGTCGATTGCAAATTTATCGATTTACTCTTTTCCTCATAATTTAGACTGCTTATACGGCTCGTCCTCGATTATATTCGTCGACGATTCACATGTCTAGTTGATGTACTAATCCGCGTTAGTATTCACCTTATCTTCCGATTTTAGTCGATATATATATGCATATTTTTGGACACTTATCACCAGCAAGAGGATGCTCTGAAGAAATTTATTATAATTACAAAGACAGCAATGGCAAGAACTAACTAGTAACTATTACGAAAGCACGTCTAGTTAATACAATGTTTCCTTCAGAATGTTATACTGTCGAGGAAAAATACATTCACAACATAAGTGCGTTTGAAAAGCACTGCTGGTGGCGAATACTGACGTGGACGGCCAAATCATCTAATATTTAAATACTGTAAGGGCTTGGAATTACCACTGAAGCACATAGTAAATAAAAATGTTTGTTATCTATGTAGAGCATAACGTGGAAGAAATTATAATATTTCACGATACATTGCTTATCTAAAATTCATGTCAACATTGATGACGTTTTGATTATTATTCCTGAGGGATTGATTTTAAATTGGATGTCTTGTTGCGTTTAGAAATGTTTTATCGCGATTAATATCACTAATACTTATGATTTTTAACAGTGGGATAGGGACGAGTTAAATAAAAATATACATCCACGGCGCTTTGTTTTTCTCTTTATTAATATCAAATAGCTGATGGCTTCGTAATTGTCTCAGTTTTCGTCATTGTGTCAGTGTAGTTTTTCTTTCGTGGACAACGTCTAGGATAAATATTTTTTAGAAACAAATTTTACATTCCCTGTAATCTTTACGATTATAATTACTTTCATTTTTTAGTATTCTATACATTTAAAAATGTTGATTTTCGGGCGTTATTGAAGGATATTATTGCAGTTATAATTGCAATAAACTTCGGTTTTATGCAATTTTCTACCGGTCTTTTTCAGTATATCCGAAAGATGATGCATTTCAAAATTAGCAACCGCGTACTGCGTTGCATAAAGGTGCAGTGATAAAGACTCGAGTATTGACTATTTTCATCAAAATTCTCATTTATCCGTTAGCGAATTTATATTTCATAGCGGTCGTTTTAAATATTTTTTTTTAATATTCAAAATACATTACTTCTTTTCCTTGTTCATAGAATTTTAGTGAATATAAATTTTAGTTAACACGTTTGGATTCGATAATTGGAAGATGTTGACCGTCAGTCAGATTGAAAGATCGATTTGATATAAATATCGATAAAAAATTAAGTACCCGAACGTCCTTGAATTAAAAACGGATTTCCCGACCGCACCGCGAATAGTGTCCTTATTACTGCATGTTCGCTTACTTCAACGAGATATAATGATTAAAAAGATGATAAAGTATTGAATAAAAATAAATAAGCGATTTAAAGGTCACATTTCTTGTAACGTTAAATTATTCTATTAATTTCTGTATTTTTAAATTCTTTCAGTATTAAATAGTTAATCGTGCAAGACGTTTTCGTGTTAGGTATTTTTCGGGTTAAATAATAACTACACACACCTGGAAAGAATTATTTGTTGAACAATGACTTGGCAAAAAGCAAGTTCTTTTATTATTGCGCTTAATACAAGATGAATGAATTCAGAATATCGCGATGAAATTTAAATTCGTATTATGAAATTACGAATTATAAATAATTATCATTTTGTTTGCTGTTAAAAAAAAATCGTAATTGTTTCGTAAGTTGTAATTCTGACCGAAAGTAAATATTTACGGGGAGAGTATGAAGAAATTTATCGGTTTTTGAGTAAGTCACGAAGAGATTCTTTTTATTATATAACGGTTGGGCTCGAGGAAAACTTATTTCTTAATGGATTTTGTATATTTTATATAGTATATATATCCTTTATTCGATATATCAGTCCGTGGACTGGTTTACTGCTGCTGTGATAATCTTCAATTAGTCTTTGTCTTAGGTCGCTCAATGTTACGTTTCTTGCTTTATACTATTCGGTATATTTAATCGTGGTATTCTTCATTTCTTTTTGCCTTGTACCTTCCCTTTCAAGACATCCGCCAGCATTCACGGATATCTTAGGAAATGCCCAATCCATTTGAAACGTCTCCTGCTACGTATGATGAGTAAGATTTCCATCCGATTTGAAATATTTTTATTCGTAATTTTGTCTTTCCCACGTCTCGTTCAATAATCTGTGCTACCAATTTCTTCTTGTCGGCTACGGTCTATGTCTTAATACAATACTACTAACTAAACTCGTGCTTCGACAATAGTAAACATTTTTTCGTGCGAATGTATTTTCGTCATGACTAGTCGTTGTAGCAGTTTCATAATAACACGACGCGTCTTCAGTTACATATTGACTCGAATATTTAAAAGGTTTAACTTGTTATAATATTATTATTTTCCAATTCAACTGTAAATCTGTGCGTCTCCTTACCAATAATCACGGTTTTATTTTTCCCCCGCGTTAATCTGTATTTCATATTTTGTTGTCCAGCATCATCGAGACGGTCCCCGCATTGTTCACTAATAGTGCTTAGTGATTCGAATACTTAATCATTTTTAGTCTGTGCCCTTTTGTATTCTCCAGTACTTCATTTATTGCTATTTCTGCGTATGTATTAAATACAGTGGACACTGTCCCATTTCAGTTACTGTTCTCAAATCTCATAACTGTTTTCTACTTTGAATATAGGTCCCGTATGAATGATATGCATTTTAGTGTAACGGGCTGGATGGAACGCCTTTTCGCCGTTCTACGAAGCGGATAAAAAATCGCATACTTAATCTAAATCGTCGTGATATATTTTGGTGCTTTAAAGAAAGTTTATTCTTAGCTTAACGCGTAACTTCTCGGATAATTCAGGTCCCGCTTATTTCTTTTCAATTTGTCGATAAATTGTGTTGACCTAGCCGGTATTGTTTATACTGTACATTTCGCACGATGTCCTTTTCGATTTCGTTGGATTTACATCGCGTGCCCAAAAAATTACAACATTCTATAAATCGTAGAAAGTATTTTTTTAACTAACTGTGCTGAATATTCCATAGAATTGACACATTCATCCCCTATAACTGGTTAATGGTATTATTAGTATTTTTCTATATGCGGGATTTCCATCGCTACGAGGCTTTTTTTCTCGGAATGATATATTTAACGTCCACAATTTGTATCTACAAAGTTGGATGAAAAGTACTACCGTATAAATTTTATTTTCATATCTTTGTTGATTTATTATATATATATATATATATATATATATATATATATATATATATATATATATATATATATATATATATATTGCAAATTTTTATACGAAAATTATTATGGAGACAAGAATTTTCTTGTAAATTTTAAGCATTTAATCTCGTTGTTATTACGCTTTTCGAAATAAATTATTATGACGCTGAAATTTGTTAGAGCTTTTCTTTGAGTGAAAAATTTTTAATACGGTCTATTTATTTTATTACTGTAAAATAACTAAGCTACAGTGCTTAGAAAGTCACATTTTCTAAAATAGTGTATCGTAATTTTACGTATGTATTTCGAAATAGGCCGTTTAACTACGATGAAATCCACGAGCAAAGCGTCATATCATCGAGTAATCAAAATCCGGATTTATTTATAATACACAGAACGCTACAATATTAACGATGTATTTATCAAAACGCATGCACATGCATACGCTAGTACGAATGAAACACACACACTCACGTACAATGATAGAGACATATTCACACACTTATACATACGTACATGCATCAACGCAATTGTAATATCGTATAAATAAATGTACACACACACAAGTACACGTACATATATACAACATATGTGCATACATAGATCTCTCAAATTCCCATTTCATGCGATATATAGTATATATATATTTTATATATATATATATATATATATATATATATATATATATATATATATATATATATATATATATATATATATATACGAACATGATCAAATTTAGAAGATGAATGTACTAGTTTGGACTATAATGCAATTAGAATTAGACATACATACGTAAATTCTTCGATTACGCGCGTAATTGCAGGAACGGCGATTTTGCGTTATAATTTATACATAATAAATGCGCGAAATACCGCGTAACAATGTGGTACTTCAAATAGGGAACACCCAAATTATGCCGAAAAAAGAAATACAAAAACAAAATTAGCATAAAATGAGAATAAATGAAATACAAAAAAATAAAAAATTGAAATGAGGAAAAAATAATTTCATATATATGTATATACAGAAATGTAAACACAAACACTTTCCAGCCGAAGAAATGAATAAATTTACATAAAAATGATATATGATCAAATCTCAATACATCGTGTATATTTATTTCAGAGTCGTTACTTAATCCATTCAGTCACTATGTCCACTATAAGGTATATGAAATTTTAATGTTAATAATGTTTTTTTATGCGTGAAATGTCTCAAAGTATTTATATAAATATATTTAAAATTATCTACAATTCACCTAAGAAGTAGTATTTAATTTTGTGTCCAAACTTTATAATGTATGGCTGAAAGGGTTAATATGTAAAATCAACTTTAATAATTTCAGGTAGTTTATTATAGAGAACAGCACTTGTATATCGTGCTTGCATTAGCGTATGATATTAGATTTCGGATTTTCAGCTTTCTAATAGTTATAATTACTGTTTTTGTGGTCGTCATTAACAATAATAATAATTATAATCAAGTCGAAAAGATCACATGCGCTTGAAGTTCATGATGTGAGCGCAACAAACTAGCAGGCCGTCTTATATCCGTAATAAGAGCGTCGTGTTTTCTAAATTTATTATTATTATTCGATTTTACTCTCCGGATGACGAGTTTATTTAAACATTTAACGCATACAAAATAAACTTCATTATTTTATATAAATTTTGATAAATCAACTATTAAGAGAACTTTAAAAAAGGAACCGTTAATAATTTATTTATAATCCTAATTACGTTTCTTATTATTGTCATTTTTTTCTTTACTTTAATTTACGCTATCTGTCGACGATTACAGGAAATAGTCGAATTAGCGGGCTACACTTACAGGGTAGGCACGATGTTCGATGTGTTCGAAGATGTTAGCAAAGGAAAATACAAGAGAACAGTCGTCTGCGCGTCTTACAGACAAAATTCTACCGCTCCTTTAATTTACCAAAATGGACAACTGGTCGTTAACGGTGAGTGCATATCCAATCTGTTAATGTATTTATGTAGATTTTCAGCTTTTTACGGTAGCGCTAAATTAATCAATAACACGGAGGATAATTAACGATTGAAAGTAGACGTTTTCAAATTTATAGTCGGAAAATTCAGAATTAAGAGTTACTTCCGATCGATAAAATAGCAGTTCAAAAATTTACTAATTACGCGAAGAAAAATTGGTTAGAGAGAATAATACAGTATGACGAAAATAAATCTAGCATCAACCACAACGCGGCAGTGACAAACTTTCCAGAGTTTGATGTAGAAAAGTGACGACTTGTAAAAGATTTCGCTCGATATACGACATCGTCCACTGTTTTGTATTAATCTCGACCACGACTCTTGTCGAACAAGATTTATCGCGAATTTGAATTGTTTGCTTATCCGTGAGCCGGGATTTCTACTTCGTGGAGTTCAGTGGCGTGCGGTGAATTTTTCTACAGGGTAAGCGATAACCATATTGTAATACTATACCAAACGAAAATTTATTTACAAAAAACACGTGATGATAAATCTATTTAATATTTATTTAATATAAAAAAATCCATTCGACGATCTATTTTAATAAAGTCAGTTATAACAAGATCATAAAACGTACCCATCGGTTCATTTTGTAGCTGATTTTAAAACGCTTTTTCAATGAATATTAAAGATAAATCACTTAATCGGTCCTGTACCTGTGTCGACCTCTGATATTATTTTGAGCTAAATCATATTATTCGATAATACTTTTGACATACTCAAGTATACCATCAACAGATCGATCCACATCAATAAATTTATTAAATCTATCTTGAGTTTTTGCAATGTGACTGCATATGTAACGTAAAACTACAAACATTATTTAAAATGTCCGACGTTTCGTCCCGTAATATAGCAACGATTTCGCATTTTTTATTTCTTCTTTTATCTTAGTTTGAAAAACAGCATGTACCAAAGAAATTAAATCATTCTGAATACGATTTGAAGTACCGCAGAACGTTATAGAAGTCTCTATGTGCGTTTTCAGGATCATATCATATTTTGAAAGTAATTGTAGAAGATCTACATAATTCTCACGATTATCGGAATCAGCCTTTTCAGAGTGGCCACATAATGCAAGCTCATGAACACCGAGATTGCATACTGCATCAATTAATCTTTTTAAAATGTTTCTATTTTGTAGTACAATCTCATTATGTTCCGTGACTTCAAACTTGATCATTTAATTGTAAATCTATGCACGACTTATCAAATTTCTTCAGTTTCGTGGAAGAAAAAATATGACTCAGAACGTTCATGATTTTTAATCGCATCGATCAAATTATTCAAGTTAATCCCTGAGTAAGATCATAACATACACATTTATTTTTTTTTACTGCCAAATAATAAACACGGCCAACGTTTTCCACTATCTTCACAACCAGTTAACCACAAAATGTTTTTATATTGAGATGCTTCAAAATATCTGGTAAAAGTTGTACTTTCTTTTGTTTAGCTTTTAAAAATGGTATAATTCTGATTTTGGCTTACCACAATTTATAATTTCTAACTGTTCATTAAAATTAAATCGTGAAAACGGTTTTTCAATGAATTCCCGAACACGCATTTTGTTTACAAAAAAAAATCGACCATACAGCCTGCAGAAATCATGGATTAAACCACGTTAAACTCCAACCGAAACCATTGCCAGTGTCGCCTTCGTGTTTATGGGTGTAGTGTGTCTTTGTGTTAGTGAATTATCCGTATAGCCGGCTGAAAGCGATCTTACAGGCGCTTTACCCGTCTAGCGTGTTCTTATCCGAAGGTCACAACCTATAGTCCGTCATCTCTGTGCACGTATCCTAATAGAACGAATTCTTTTCTATGTAACCAGCTAATACGACGCGCCTGTATAACACAATTCATACCCTAAGTATAGCACTTAAGCGCGCAGCCTAGTATCACACGCGGTTGTCGAAGTAATAAGCGCCAATATAATCGCTTTCTGTTTTCATATTCTATACCTTTTTAAGTTAAGATAAAAAAACTATTTTTCGGGTTTTTTCCCTCGCTTACCTGGAATGCACGCCACTGGTGGAGTTGGCTTTTGCCATGGTGGACACGAAGAGGCTTGTGTAGTAAAATCAGCCGTTGTTAAATTAAGGTACACCGTTTGAAATGCTTACAACGTAATCCAAATTCTTCGTTATTTTTACTGTATTTGTTTTCTAAGTTTGAATGAATGATTTTGTAATAGTTTGGATGAGTTTTCTTCATACTCAATTCGAAATAATATTTCAATGCTAACAGGATTCTGCAATCTTAAAGTGTTGTTATATTAATTTCGGCATGTAGGCTCGATACTGAACTAGTACAGAAGGCTTCGCTGCAAATACGAAGTGCCAGATTTTAAATTACATCTAATTTATGTATCACTAACGTTCTTCTGTCGGAGCCCCACGATATTTGTGGTGTAAAGTTTTCAGTAAATTAAGAGCCTTTGTGCATCCGGCTTTTTACGTAATTTTCATTCGCCTTCCAGTTTAATTTTTTATCCATGATTAATCCCAGGAATTTAGTTTGATCGGTGTGTCGAATAGTCGTACTGTTTAATTTTATGCGGACAAGGTTTTCCTGCTGAATTGTACCACACGTGTCTTTTGCGAGGAGAAACTGATATTTTTTGTCGAAGTCCATTCTTCTATTAATTCGATATTACGTTGTAGTTTCTTTTCCAGGGCAGAAATATTGTGTCCTCTGATATATACAACCAGATCGTCGGCATAGGTGGAATATTTTACAGGTTAATGCGTTCTTGTAAGTTAGATAGCGTGAGTAATAGGGCTTAGCACGGATCCTTGAGGAACTCTTATTTTCTTGACATTTCGACGTAGACAGTGTGTTTCCTATTCGAACTTTAAATTTTCTGTTCCGTAAGAATAAACGGAGAAATTTAGGTAGGTTGCCGCGGAGACCGTTGTTTAGAGTGGCTGTTGTAGATATGTGATATATCGAAAAAAAAAAAAAAAAAAAAAAACAAATAACGTATTGATCTAATAATGCATCCTGTATTTCTTGTAGCCGTATTAGTTGTCAACAAGAGACCGTCCTTTTCTAAATATCTGCAAAAATAATAATTCACCGGTTCACTTACTCAAATCGGATATAGAAGTAAACGAATTAGTTAAATACCTTATTATCGATAAAAATTAAAAATGTCGCGCTAGAGATAATTTTGCTTATAGAAAGTGTCATTTTAGAAGTCATATCAAATTTGGGTTTGTCCGAAATTTCTAAAGCATAGGGATGAGCTGTTCTCTAGTATTTTACAAAAGTGCACACATTACCTGTGAGTATCGAGTTAATTGTTTCCGAGTCTCCTGTTACAATTAGTTTATATAAATTTATCAAGCGTAATTTAAAATACACTAACCAGATAAAGGTTTAAACTGGCCAAATGGCGCAAGCTGGCCCCAAAAAAAAAGAAAAAAAGAAGTCATATATACAGAGTTTTATAAAGAGTACGTAATGATCTGCTATTGTGACTATTCGTGCGTAAAGCTAAAACGACTTTCTTGTAGTAGAATATCGTCGAATAATCTTTTTGCTTTGCCCGCCCACAAAAAAAAAAATAAAAAAATAAATAAGCGATACTCGATAGTAATGTAACTTCAAGAATCAAAACATTGAAAACGAGTTGTTTCGTCCATGAAAAAATTATACTATTCACGCATTCACCGGTTAAATTAAATTGAAACGATAAACTCGACTTTATTTTTTTTTTTTTTCTACAACCGATCAAATGCGAAACTCGTAAACTTTACACGCTGTTAACATTTCACTTACCTATTTTAAAAATGCAGCTTACAAATAGAATTCGCGATTAACAGTTTTGAATTTTAATTTTGAGATGTTTAATTTCTTTAAAATTCTGCGCGTGAGCTTATAAAATTCGTTTTAGGCGTTATTTTATATAATAATTATAAAAAGGCGTTGGTATATTTTTTCCACGTTAAAATCGTTCGTTATTTGTATGTCGCGTACAAAAATGTTGTCAAGAATTTTCTAGATGGAAATTTACTCGCCCGTTATGGTTACCATCCGTATAATATAATCAGTGGGATCAGAGTTAATTGCTGAAAGAGTTATGAATTAAATTAGAATCATTTTATTCTAATAATAACAGATGATTTTTTATGCAATCATAGGGTTTACTGGAATGTATAATTTAGGAACGGGTTGGCGTTTATTACTTTTTTTTTTTTTTTTAAATTATTATTTCAAATATGCGAAAATATATAGTTTCAGTAAGTGACACTTGTTTAATTGAAAATATTCAAGGAAAGTTTTTGGAATTCGTCGGAACGTGAAAGCAAACTATGTCATATTGCCTTAATCAGGATGTGCGTTTTTTTCTGATCCTCTATTAATCTTTCGATTAATGAAAATCATCAGACGGATTCCCCACCAAATTTCGAGTTGATAGAGCTCTTTTATATATATATGTGTGTGTGTGGGTGCTCGGGATTTTGTGACGTTTTTATTCTATCGACTATATTTCGCGAATTATTATACACTCATTATTCGTATATGATGTATACATATATTATATATACAAAATGTTTTAACACGAGGCACACTGTATAAAGTAAACCGGTTTGCAAGCTGTTTTAATTTTTATTATGTCCAAAAATGAACAATGGAAATAAATATACAATGAAAACCGCGCACCTGCGGAGGTATGTTGCTTTTTTCAGTGTATATATATATATATATATATATATGTGTGTGTGTGTGTGTGTGTGTATGTGGACATGTGTACATGTATATATATATATATATATATATATATATATATATCAGTGAGCGGTGTTAATTTTTAGAGGGGTGCGATCAACTAAAAATTCTGTTTGTGTGATCATGAAATCATAATGCGGAAATGAACTAATTTTGAGAAATTGAACTACAACAAAGTATTGAAAATCATATGTTTATCCTGCATCCATAACTTTTAAGAAACTCTGTTCATATATCACATAATATATACGTTTGATTTTAGTTAGTTTTAATCGTTATGATTTGTGAGCGCTCACTCTTTTGCGTTGCATATTATATATATATATATATATTGGGCTGGCCATGTCATCCGAATGAAAATAAACAGATGGGCCAATAAATGCACTGAATGGAATTTTTTGATAGGAAGAAGTTATGGAATAATCGAAAAACAAGATGACAGGACGACATTGACAAACATGGCGGAAATCTTTGGATGAGTAAAACACAGAATCGTCTAGAATGGAGACAACTGGTAGAAATTAAAGCCCGATGCTCGACAACGGGCTTATATACTTTTATCATATTTAGTAGAGCAAATTAACATTAAGTAACTAGTATGTGTAATAGTATAAATGTATGTTTTTTAAAATATAAGGCTATTATAATTGTAATATATATACACACACATTATTTTAATGATTACTTGCATCGTCTACCTAAACTTACATTTTTCCTTTTATATGACTTTTGAATAGGTTTCAATTATCAAATTAACCTTATTGTTGTTTTCCTTATGTATTTGTAAAATTATTATTATTATTATTATTTTGCGTTTATGTTGTTATTAACAATTAATTCCTTCATATCTCAATCTTTTTCTCAATACGGCTGTTAATACTTACAAATATTCGGTTGATTTTTATCGATAATTTCGTTTCTTGTTTTCGTTTTCAGTAATTTTGACCATCTTTTTTTCTTTTATTTATTCGTTTTAATCGTTCCGTTTTAAATGTTTGCAAAAAATCCGTTGTTGCCTTCAAAACTAACGTGAAAAAATTTGAATACTCTTTGGGGAAATAAAGAAAGTCGGTGCAGATAAAAAAAGTCTGTATATTCTTCCAAAAAATAAATTCTCGATTTACATAATATATGTTTTAAAATCCTTCTGCGGTATAAAAATTATAAAATCAATACTCATTGACGACTCCCGAACTGTATAAAATGATTTTTTAACGAATCGGTGGATAATTTAAACAGTAATCAATAGTAACGCTTGTATTCGTTTTTAGTTAAAAAATTTTTACTAACGAAACGAATTTTAAAGTTTACAATTTATGCGACCTAACGATAGTGATTCGGAAATTATTCAATAATAATTTTACGTACATTCGTATAATAGGATATGCTTTTCATATATTTTAAAAACGCTCGTACGAGAGGATTATATATATATATATATATATATATATATATATATATATATATATATATATATATATATATATATATAATACATACGTGTGTGTGTGTGATACTCTCTCATAGGAGTGTTTTAAAAATATACGAAAAGGTACATTATATTATACTTATATATATATATATATCGATGAAATCGGTTAACTTCAACGTTATCAAAGTCCTGCATTGTTTCCGATTCGCTACTAATGCCTTCAGTGTTCTGTATAACTGTCGACGTTTACTTTGTCCCCGGTTATATCCATCAACGTGCTCGACTTGTTCTTTCTCAGACTCAATATTTAATTTGACTAATCATGCTAATATTTAATCCGCGTTGCGCTAAATTTAATCCTTTATCCGTTAATTTTTTGTTAAACAACTTATAATTTGACTTGGAATCGTTTATATTTAAATGATATTCTTTTAACCAATTTGCGAGTTCTGTATAAACTTGGAAAATTTTGGTTTTCTTGCGGCATTTTCACACTTGCCGGCAATTACTATTGCGATATCATCTACAAATGTAAATAACTGCACATTGTTTGGAAATTTGATATTACGCATTTGTGAGAAAACTATGTTCCACAAGTATGGTCCTAAAATAGGCCGTTGGGGGGCACCCCATAGTGGTTTATAGTTTGAGCAAGTTCAAATTTTTAAGATGGTATGACGTTTTTCAAAATACTTATTTATCACGTTCGACATTCCGTTGTGTAATCCTATAAGTCCTTTAGTAAAGTAAATATTTAAATCTAAACTGTTAAAGGCGTTTGTTATATAACGTGTGAGTATGCGTGTATGTAGTAATTATTATTTTTGTACGTTTTTAATATTTCTATTCTCCTTCTCCGTTTGAAGTTTGGCGATCGTCTCAGCTATTGTTGGCTCGGATGTTGCAGCCTCCTGTAAATCTTCTTTTGATCATCTATACCATTTCCGCAAGTCTCAGCTAGCCACGATGTTCTTCTTCTTCCTGGTCTTGCCTTCTATTTTACCATTTAGAACGAGCTGAATTAGGTGGTATTTTTCCGGGTATGTGACCGAAGTATCGGAGTTTCCTAGAGTGTATTGTGTGCAACAGCTCCATTTTCTTGGACATTCGACGTAGGACTTCAGCATATCTTCAACATGCGGCGGTACACATACATTTCGAGTATAATGTTGTATATCGCCATTTCAGACGATCTGGCTAGCAACGCTCCGTATTGATTAACACGCATTATTATCTACAAATTATTTTAATTTATTAAGAATAGATTTTCCATAGATTTTACTAAAGTTAGATAATAATGCTATAGCGCTATAGGAAGTAGATAAATTCGGGTTTTTATTCTGTTTAGGTATTATAACAGTTTTGTTTAATTTCTACTCAAGGAGGATAATAATCATATTTAAACGGTGTAAGTTAATAACTTTAGGAATTACTTTTTTAATAAATCCATTTCTCCCGGTCTGTCAGCCTATAGGTATTTCCCTTCTATAATATTCGTCAGCGGACAACTCTATGCATTAAAATGTGTCCTATCCGTTACGGTCTTCATCTTTTAATTGTCTGTAAAATTGTTCTATCCTCGTTGCGTTTTTAAATAGATTTTATACATATATGTGTACGTA
This sequence comes from Coronaproctus castanopsis, assembly GCA_032883995.1. NCBI lineage: Eukaryota > Metazoa > Arthropoda > Insecta > Hemiptera > Monophlebidae > Coronaproctus > Coronaproctus castanopsis. The sequence continues at coordinate 90,361,701 of CM065052.1, forward strand.
TGTTTGGTGTACGCGTTTAAAAAAAAACATAAGAACTCGGTAAGAACTCTTTTTAGCGGATTTTAATAAATGCTTTCGAAAACGCGTTGGAATCGGAAACAAAGTCGATATAAACAGGAAATGAGTACGATCCATTTTGCACATGTAATATGTTAACGGTGTGTACATGCTTGTTTTGTAACACTCTATATTAAGATTGAACTACAATTTTAACATCTGGTTTTAAATTTCTCGGTTATATTGCAAAAAGTGAAAACCTTTTATATCACAAAAACGAGACGACGAAGAGAAAGCAGTTTTAATTTTTGTAAACTTAGACTCGTTTGTGTTTGTATCGCTATCTTTGTTGTAAAGTTGTTCGCGATTTATGTATTCTGTATGTGCTTTTTACTTTCATTTAAACTACTGCTACGTTAACTACTTTATCATTATTTTATTATTGTAATTATTTATTAATATACATATATATATCTATATATATATATGTATACGTGTGTGTGTGTGTGTGTGTGTGAATAAAAACTTTCCCTTTTATATTCAAATAATAAAGGTATGAAAAGTTAAGAAAAATCGCTGTTTACTACGTAACTGGTACGTATAATTGATATGTACGCGTAAGTATATATATGCTTGTATAACGCATGGCGGTGATTATTACGTCATTTATAAAGATGTAATCGATTATTTCTATCTATAATAATTCGCCATTAATCGGGGGAGAATTCCATTTCTTTTTTAAAACCGGTTTTTCTTTTTCATACTTATTTTTTACTGATTCGAGATTTTTTTCTAATTTATTCGTACGATTCGTATAATAAAAACTCGGACAAGATCGCTAACACGAAATGTGCGAAAATCGGAATTTTTCGCTTAGCAAAAAGAGTATATAAAATAGCTCGGTATAAATTTGGACAAACGATTGGGAAGAAGCGTATAATAAAAAAGCGCAACGAATTATCGAATATCGAGAGGAAACAAAAATGTTTCAGCTCCTAGGCCGAAAATTGGGAAAATATCTATCGAGAGTAAATTGCTTTATATAATCAAGTTTTGAAATTAGTTTGACGATACGGCTGGCTATTTCGCAGAGGGTCCGAAATACAAAATCCTTCTTGACGCCCCACGCGATATGTAACCGATTGTACGCTTCACGGAGATCTGAGAAGGTGAAAACGATAAATGAAGAAATAGCGATAATTGCAAAAAACAGTATACGGCGACCGACTAGAAAACCATCCAAATCATCTGGCGATCTCTATCGGATAATAGGATCGAAATCCGCAGACTTAACGGGAAATATGAATACGAACGATTAAGTTTAAGCGCGTACCACTAGATGGGATTTCGTACGTCGCATTATGCAGTAAAATAGCAGTTACTTATAAATTAGCGAAAGAAATTTCCACGTCGACTCGACTAACCGTTACATAATATCATCGTCAACAACATTATATTAAGAACCTCGTTCTTTTTATTGTAGCTATCTTGTTTCGTTTTTTTTTTGTCTGTTCGTTTAAATTTTCCTCCTCTCTTATAGTTTTTCCTCGATCATTCTAATCACGAAGTATGTGCCCTAAAAGTTGATTTCCTTTTTATTATATTCTTTACGTGTTCGTTCGCTATTTGCTGTCCGAATTACTTTTCTTCCGAACGCTTAAGCGCTTAAACTTGTCTTACATTTTAAAGTTTTCTAATATACTTTTTTTTTATGGTGTTCCGTATAGTGTACAATAACGGCCATTTTGAATGAAATAATTTTTGCCTTTAATTTTATACAGGCTACTAGATATTTAACCGTTTAGAATAGCGGACGTCATAATATGACTTGTTGGAATCAAAATGCGAAAGTATCGTATATAAAATTTCGTTAGACCAAAGAGACTTAATTTCGAAACGTGTTTACAAAAGATACGAGAAAATAGGCACACGGTCGAACTATAACTAGAAAAGAATTCGGTTCTAGAAAAGATTGGGGTCACATTATAATGATCGATACCAAATTTTGATGCACATAGAGCAAAGGAAGGTGTACATCGATAATCTTTATGAATTATAATTTACCAAGTGTCCCTTGCGACAATATTAAGTTGAATTGGACTGAAATGTTACCAAAGATTAAACAATTTTTACTAATGGATTTTCAACAGTATTATTCGGCCGAAAGTCAGAATAAAGGAAAAAAATACTTCGCTTTGGTACATACGGTTTCCAACAAACCACGGTTTCAATTATACCAGAACGTTTTTTCGGGGGATTATATATCAACTCAAATCTGGGTTTGTCCGAAATTTCTAAAGCATAGAGACGAGCTGTTCTGTAGTATTTTACAAAAGTGGCACACATTACCCGTGAGTATTGAGTGAGTTGTTTCTGAATCGTTGTCTCCTGTTACAATTAGTTTATATAAATTTATCAAACGTAGTTGCATTGAAATTTAAAATACACTAACTAGATAGAAGTTTAAAACTGGCCAAATGGCGCAAGATGGACAAAAAAACACCTTTATGAAAGACGTGAGAAATTTATGAAAAAAGACAACATTGAAAAACGAAATTCCGTTAATTAAAACATTCGCCTTAAATATAGTTTCGTCTAATAAATTAAGTATGCTAATCAGTTTCTACTATACCGCGTATTTAATTTTACCTTAAGATTTACGATTTAGCCTCCATATATTATATATATATGCATGCGTGTATGTGTGTATGTGTGTGTGTAATATGCAAAAACGATTAAAATTATTTTTACACGGTCACTTGTGAAAATCCAAACCTCTGATAAACGTGACATAATTATTGCGGAGAAATTTTAATTTATTATTTTTTCCCTGAATTAATAATGACTAATATAAAAACCATATCCTGTATCCTAAAATTAAACGTCCTTCAACGATTTACAATGATTTCCTCTTTTTACCATTATAAACGATATCGCATAATTATGTATATACGTACGCATGTTCGTAGATGGAAGTAAAAATACTTGTGCATACGTACTTTATATGCATCAGTGTAATCGTTAAAAATAAGCGTAATAAAAATGAAGGCGTCGTTTCCCAAATGCCCCGGTATATATATATATATATATATATATATATATATATATATATATATATATATATACATATATATATATATATAAAAGAGAATTTCCTCGATTAATAATAATAATAATTTTATATATATAATGTATCGAAATATAATGAAAATTTAAGGTCATTTCACTTTATATCATTTGTGTGTAGTATTTATTCATATTACTATCGTTCGAGTGTAATATTGATTCATTTTAATTTTTTTTTTTTGTAGTGTCATATATATATATCACATATATATTTATTCATCATCATGTATAGTCGTCACCCTAAATAGGGTATCGTGATTAACAAACAGTCCGTTTTTGTGTAATTTTCCGCCACTCATCTCTATCTACTGCTTGGTGTACGCTTTCAACGAAAGACAGACCTGACGTTTTCAGTATAATATCCGTCCATCTCATAGGTGTACGTCCCGGGTGGTCGCTTTCCTTTAAATTTTCCCATAATCATGGTGCTTCCCATACCTTTTTGGTTAAATATTAAATATTTCAGCACTCTATTTACGACAATCGCTGACAGCCTTACCGGAACGCCAATTTCTTTTAACACTGATTCGTTTGTACGCCTTGCCGTCCAAGGAATAGTTTTCGCCAGCACCATAAGCTGTCAATTCTTCTTCTGTCCGTTTTTTTTATTGTCCATGTCTCCGCCGCATATAACTTGATAGAAAATATAATCGTTTTGACAAGCTGTATTTTCACGCTTTTCGTAATAGCGTTATCTTTCCAGATTTTGTTCAATTTCGTCATGGTACTTTTGGAAATTTCGAACCTCCGTTTTATTTCGGCTTGAGAGCCACCTTTATTCTGTATAAGTGATCCCAGATACACAAAGCTTCCAACAATTTCATAGTCGGTTAGTGTTCCTTTATCGTATGTTATTACGTTTGCTCGATCAATTATCATTATTTTTGTTTTATTTTTATTTATACTTAATCCGTATTCTGCGGTAATATCTTTCAGTTTATTTAAAAGTTTTTCCATTTCATCCATATTCCCAGCTACTAATGTTGTATCGTCTGCAAATCTAAGGTTTGTTATTCTTCGTCCTCCTACCAATATTCCACCATTCCATGCTTCTAGGACTAATCGCATTATATGTTCAGCGTATAGATTAAAGATCATAGGTGACAAAACACAGCCTTGTCTAATTCCTTTCTGAACATTAAAGACATCAGATTTTTCAACTCCAATTCGCACAATGTTGTTATTATTTTCGTAGAGTTTCTTTATAACATGTACAATGTGGTTTGGTGCACCCATTTCTGTTAATACTGTCCAAAGTTTATTCCATTGGACATTATCAAAGGCCTTTTGATAGTCAATAAAGCACAATACTACGGGTACATTATATTCACATGCTTTTTCTATTAGTAATCTTATGTTGAGAATCTGCTCCCGTGTGCCCCGTCCTTTCATAAAGCCCCTGACTGTTCTGCGGATATTTCCTTAGCCATACACGCGTATATCCTATTGTTCAGTATTCGTAGAAATATCTTGCTCGCGTGTGATAAAAGAGATATCGTTCGATAATTCTCACATCTTGATCTATTTCCTTTTTTATATAAAGGTATGTATACTGATTGGCACCAATCTGTTGGCCAGTTTTCCGTTATCCATATAGTGTTGCATATCGAATGAATTCTGGCGATCCCTTCTTTTCCAATTTTCTTATATACCTCTGCAGGTATCTCATCCGTTTCTACGGCTTTATTATTTTTTAGATCCCCAATAGCCTCTTCTACCTCACTCATCAGGATTTCCGATTCAGGTTCTTCAAGGCCTGTTGCCATTTCATGTTGTATCCTGCCATCAATATCATTGGACTGAGCGTCATTGTATAAAATTTGACAGTATTTTCTCCAAATTTCTGCGACTTCTTTTAATTATGTTCTTATATTGCCGTTTCTATCTTCTGCTGTCCAGTTCTTCATCTTAAAGTCTCTGGATAGTAACTTTACTTTCTTGTATAGATCATGCGGTTCGTTGTTGTTCGCATGTCTCTGTATCTCTTCACAAATTTTTCTCATATAATTATTCTTATCTTTTCTACAGTTTTTTTTTTTATTTCTTTATTCATTTGTTTCCACTGCATTTCATCAAATGATGCTCCGTGTTTCATCGTTCTTCTCTTATCGATTAAATTCATTGTTTCATTCGAGAACCACGGCTTACTTTTTTCGTTTTTTCTTTTCTTTGTTGATTTATTCACTGCCGCTACAATATCCTGTTTCAGCTGATTCCATTGTTCATCAGCCGTGGTTGTTTTGTAATCTTTTTTTGAATCGCTCATTATTTTTTGAAATATGTTGCGATTTCCAATTTCCATTCTATGATTTAACTGAGGTTTTATGGGTACTTTTAATCTCGTTTTCATGTCCATTGCCAGAAGGTTGTGGTCGGATCAGCATTCTGCTCTTGGACGTACAACTACATTTTTGCACGAGGATCTCCAATGATTTGAACAAAGAAATAATCTATTTGATTCCTATATAGATCACCAGGAGATCTCCATGTGCTAAGCCTTCTCGCGTGGTGTTGAAACATAGTATTTGCTATCATTAATCGATTCTCAATGGCAAAGTGCAAGACCACATCTTTTACATGATGGTCGTCATTAGCTTTTTCGATCTTTGCGTTCATATCTCCCATTACAATGAACATTTCTTGACTCGGAATTTCATTTATTTCTTCCTGCAGATCATTATAAAACTATTCCTATTTCTTCATCTGGAGCTGCACTAGTCGGTGCATAAATTTGAATGAAGTTTATAGATACTGGCTCGAATCCTATTCTAATTTTAATTATTCTGTCATTCCTTGATTTACATCCGGTTACCAAGTGATTTAAGCTTTTATCAACAATTATTGCAACACCATTTACACTATCATTTTCATTGCTGGAACAATATATCACATTGTTATAATTTTAATAATTTTTGTTATAATTAGGCAAATAATATATTTAAATGTTTATTAAAAACATTTTTTTTAGATTGAATTTTTAAAAGTAATTTCTGCTCAATGAATTTATATTAAATAGCTATAATATTTTTATTATACAAAGGTAGCAAAATAATTAGTTTATTAATTGTAAACTTGAATGAATGAATTAATAAAATATATTCTATTATTATTTATTAATTTGAATTTAATTTATTAATAAAAATGTTAATATTTTTATAAAAGACAATAAGACCCTATAGAATTTTATATTTTATTTAATTTTATTTTGAATTAAATATTTTATTGGGGTAATATTTTAATATAAAATTTATTTTATTTTTTTTTATTTTAGTTTTTTATTTAAAATTACCTTAGGGATAACAGGATAATATTATTAATTAAGATCTTATTTTTAATAATGTTTTTTACCTCGATGTTGAATTAAAATTTTATTTAATTGAAGAATGTTAATTTATTAATCTGTTCGATTATTAAAATTTTACATGATTTGAGTTGAAATCGATGTAAGTTAGATTGGTTTTTATCTTTATATAGGTTTAAATTATTTAGTACGAAAGGATTAATAATTTTTTTTTTATTTTGGCAGATTATGCATTAAATTTAGAATTTATTAATATATAATATTTATATAAATAATATTTTAATTATACTTTATTGGTATTAATTTTAAATTTTAATTTTTTATTAATGATGAATTTTTTATTATTGTATTTATTTTTAATTTTTAATTTAAGTTTTTATATAATATTTGAACGTAAACTATTAAGTTTATTTAATTTTCATTTTGGTCCTAATAAATCTTTTTTTATTGGTTTATTTCAATTTTTAAATGATGGTTTAAGATTAATTTTTAAAGATTTATTGGAAATTTATATTTTAAATTATTATTTTTATTTTTTTATTCCTTTAATTAGGTTATTTTTATCAATATTTTTTTGAATAATTATTTGTTATAAAGTTATGTTAATTTCTTTATTTTTAGGATTGTTTTTATTTATTGTTTTTTTAAGTTTAAAAATTCTTTTTATATTAATTTTAAGTTGAATTGTAAATTGTAATTATTCATTAATTAGTTTAATTCGTATTGTTGTTCAAATAATTTCTTATGAGATAGTTATGTTTGTTTATTTTATTTTTTTTTTTTTTATTATTTAAGATTAAGTTTTTATAGTTTAAATAAATTTTTTTTTTTTTTTTTTTTTTTAGTTTTTTTTTTTTTTATATTTGATTAATGGTAGTTATACTTGAGTTTGGTCGTGTGCCTTTTGATTTTTATGAGGGTGAATCTGAATTAGTATCTGGTTTTAACATTGAGTTTGGTTCTTTTTTTATTATATTTATTTTTATATTTGAATATATGGATATAATTTTGTTTAGTTTATTTACTGTTATTGTTTATTTAAATTTTTTTTTTTTTTTTATTTTATTTATAATATTTTTCTTTGTATTATTGCGTGGATTTATAGTTCGTTTTCGTTATGATAAAATGATGTTTATAATTTGAAAATTAATTATTATTATTTTGTTTAATTATTTATTTATAGTTATTAGTTTGAAGATTTTAGTTTATTTAATTAGTTTAATTTAAAATATTAATTTGTGGAATTAAAGATTTTTTTAAATAATTATTAACTTTATTTTTAAATATTTTTTATTGATTTTTTTTTTTTTTTTTTTTTTAGTATTTATTTTATTATAAAAAATTTTGTTTTAGTTTTTGATTTTGTTTTGTTTAATTTTTTTAGTTTTGAATTAAAAGTTTTTTTTTTTATTGATTGAATATCTTTAATAATAGTTTTTTTTTTAATTTTTATTTATTTAATTATTAGAATATATATATATAATTATATATTTTTTGATTTTTATTATTATGTTATTTTTTTTTATATATTTATATTTTTTTTAATAATGGTTTTTTTAGTTTTCAGAATAAATTTTTTTAGTATTATTTTTAGATGAAATTTTCTTGGTTTATTTTCTTTTTTAATAATTAGTTTTTATAATAATATAAAAAGTTTTAATAATAGATTTTTTGGTATTTTTGTTAATTATTTAGGTGATTTAAATATATTTTTTTTTTTTTTTTTTTTTTTTTTTAATGGTTGTTGAGATTTTTTTTTTAATTTTAATTTTTTATCTTTTTTTTTTTTTATTTCTAGAATTTTTATTAAAAGGGCTCAATATCCTTTTCATTTATGATTAAATAAAGCTATAGTTGCTCCTTTACCTGTTTCTTCATTAGTTCATTCTTCTACTTTAGTTGTTGTTGGAGTTTATATAGTTATACGTTGTTTTTTTATATTTAATTTTAATTATATTGTTTATTTTATTTTTTTTACTTTTATTATTGTTTTTTTTAATCTTTTTTTTAATTTTGATATAAAAGGAATTATGGCTTTTTCTACAATAAGGCATATGAGAATTATAATTTTTTTTTTTATTATAGATATTATTGATTTATCTTTTATTTATTTATTAATTCATGCTTTATTTAAATCTTTAATATTTATAAGTTTAGGAGTTATTATAAATAATTTATATGGAAATCAAGAATTACGTAATATGGGTTTTATTTTTTTTTATTTTCCTCTATTTTCTTTTTTAATTTATTTAATTTTATTTATTATGTGTGGATTTCCTTATATGTTAATGTTTTATTGTAAAGATTTTTTAATTGATTTATTAATAAGAAAAAGTTTAAATTTTTTTTTTTTTTTTTTTATATTTTTATTTGTTTGTTTATCTAATTTTTATATATTTAAAATTTATTTTTTATTTAATAATAATAATTTAATTTCTTATTTTTTTGTAAGTGAAAGATTTTTTTTTTTATATTTTGTTTTTTTTTATATTTTTTTATTGTTTTAATGGTTTTTTTTTTTTTATTTTTTTTATTTTTATTTTGTTGTTTTTTATATTAATTTAAAATTTTATTTTTTTTTTTTTATTTAGTATTTTTTTTTCATTAATTTTTTTTTTTTTTATGTTTTATTTTTTTGTTTTAAGGAGTGGTTATTTAGATTTTTTTTATATTTTTTTTAATTTTTTTTTTATTTATATTATTTTTTTTTTAATAAGATTTTTTTTTTTTTATGATTTTAATTATTTTTATTATTTTTTTAATTTTATGATTATTTTATTTTTTTTATTTGAATTTTTTAGTTTATTTAGTTTTAATTTTATTATTATTTTTTATTTAATTTGTATTTTTATAATATTTTAATTTAAATAGTTTAAGTAAAATATTATTTTGAAAGAATAAAGATTTTTTTAAATATTTTTTTTTATTTTTATATTGAAAATATAATGTTTTTTTTTTTAAACTATAATATAAATTTAAAGATTTTTTTTTTTAAGTTAGAAGCTTAATTTTAATAATCTTAATTGGATTTTAGTTCTATTTATTATTAACAGTAATATTTTATCAATTAATTTAATATGTTTATTTTTAAGTCGAAATTAATTTTTTTTTTTTCATATTAAGAATTTTTTTTTTATTTGCAAAATAATTTTTTTTTTTTCTTATTTTTTTCATTTAATTGAATTGTTTATTCATTCGTAAATTAGTGTTATTATTATTGTTAATAATATTATTATTATTATTATTTTTATGATGTTTATATTTATTGTTTTAATATTTATTATTATTGGTAAAATTATAATTATTTCTATATCGAAAATTAAGTAGATGATTGTGATTGAATAAAATTGAATTGATATTGGTGATCGTTTTTTATTAATGTTATTAAATCCACATTCATAAGATGAGTTATTATTAATTTTTTTTTTTTTTTATTAAAGTTAATTATTGTTGATATTAGTATTATTAATATTAAAATTAATATTGTTATTAATATTATTTTTATTATTATTTTATTTTAATTTTTTAATTGGAAATTAAATATACTTTTTGTATTAATAAAATTAATATATTGTAATGAAGATTATAATTCAAATTAAATCAATAAAATGTCAGTATCAAATTAATAATTTTATTAAGTTATTGAAGTTAATTTTTTTTTTTATGTTTTTGAATATTATATTTATTGATATTAGTCCTATTATTACATGTATTATGTGGAATAAAGTTAATGTGAAAAATATTGATCAAAATGATGAATTAATAATTGAAAATGAGATGTTTTTATATTCATAAAATTGAATTATAATAAAATATGATCCTAAAATATTTGTAAATCAAAAAAATGTATTTGATAATTTTATTATTATTATTGTAATTGATACTCTCGAGTTTATTAATATAAATGTATTTATTAGTGAAATATAGTAATTTAAAAAAAAATAATTTATTGGTCATAAATTATTTATTATTAAGTTTGGAAATATTAAATTTGATAAGTTTATATAAAAAAATGATAAAAAAAATATTATTTCTGTAATAATTATTATTTTTATTATTAAATAGTTGTTTAATTTTATTGTTCTTTTATTTTTATTTAGAATTATTATGTTTTTTATTCATTTTTTTATAATTAAAATTAAATTTATTATTATTATTGTTATTATTGTTATTTTGAAGTTATTTATTGTTATTATTAAATTAAATAAGTTTATTGATATTAAAATTGGGAATGGATTTATTTTATTTAATTTAAATGGATTATTTATCATAAAATTTTTCATTTAAGTATATAATAATTAATATGTTAAATACATATGTTTGAATTATAATTACTATTATTTCGTAAGGTATAATTATTATTAGAATTATTTTATTTGTTATTGTTATTATAATATGACTTAGTATTATATTAATTGTTAATCGTGTTGATAGAGTTAATGGTTGAATTATGTTTCTTGTTAATTCAATAATTATAATTATTATGAATAGTGTATTGTTAATTTTTTTTATTGTAAAATTAAAAAAAAAATTTTTGTTATTGATTTTAAATATATTAATTGATATTCATATTATTAGTGATAATGAGTAATTAAAATTAAAATTTGAAGTTAAGAAAAAATTTAATGGGATTATGTTTAATATATTAATAATTAATATTATTATTAATATTGATGATAAAATTAATTGGTTATTTTTATTTAATTTATTTTTTATTGTTATTAATATTTTTTTTTCTTTTTTTTTTGTTCATAAATTTTCTTTTATTAAAATTCATATTATTGGTATTGATAAAATTGGATTAATTATTATTTTTATTGAATATGGATCAAAATTGTTAAATAAATTTGTTATTATTTTATTTATTAAAATATGTTTTTATTATTATTTTTATTTTTATTATTGTTATTATAATAATTAATATAATTATTGAATTTGGATTTATTATTTTTATTTAGAATTTTTTTTTTATTTTAATTTGACAAATTAATGTTATTTATTAACTATATTCTTATAATTAGAAGATTATGTCTATTTTAGATTTAAAAGATCTATACTTTTTTAGTTATCTAATTAAAAATTTATTATTCATTTAATGAAATATTTAATTTCAATTGATTCAATTGAAATAGGTATTATTCTATGGTTTATTCCACAAATTTCTGAGCATTGACCAAATAATATGGTAGGTTTATTAATAATAAAAGTATTTTGATTAATAAAGTTTGGAATTGCATCTATTTTAAAATTGATAGATGGAATTGTTCATGAATGAATTACATCTATTGATGAAATAATTATTTGAATTTGATAATTAAATGGAATTATTAAATTATTGTCATTTTCTATATTGAAAAATTGAAAATTATTTTTTATTTGAATAAATGAATTAAATTTAATATTAAAAATTATATATTCATAGAATCAGAATCATTGATTTCTTATTGTTTTAATAGTTAAAATATTTATTTTATTTTCGTTATTTATAAATAATGTTTTTATTGATAATTGAGCTATTTTAACTAAAATAATTATTGGTATAATAGTTCATATTATTTCAATATTATTATTTTCTTTAATTGATTTATTGTTTATTTTATTGATATTTGAAATTGCAATTAAGTATGTAATAGTTAATATAACTGTAATTATTAATATATTTATGTTATCTATTATTATATTTGTGTTTGTTATTGATGGTGATATTGAGTTTTGAAATCCAATTATATTTATTTCTATTATTTTTAATAAAATATAAATTTATTTTTGAATTTTAAATTCAATACATTTTTTTTTTTCTGTCATATTAAAATTTAATTAAAATAGGATATTCATTGTTTATATGTAAAATTTGAGTTAAATTAAAAGACCATTCTATATTTATTATATGGAATTTAAAAATAATTAATTTTTTTGATATTATTGATTCATATAGTGTGAATGAAAATATTATATTTATTATTATTATTATTATTGATCCTATTGATGATATTGTATTTCATAAAATTAAGTTGTCATTAAATGATGAGTATCGTCGTGGTATTCCATTTATTCCTGTGAAATGTTGGGGGAAAAATGTTATATTAATATAAATGAATGTATTAATAAAATGAATTTTAAGTCATTTTTTCTTTATTGATATATTAGTAATTAATGGTATTCAGAAGATTATTCTTAAAATAATTAAAAATATTACTCCTATTGATAATACATAATGAAAGTGGGCTACTACATAATATGAATCATGAAGATTAATGTCAATTGAGGAATTAGATAGAATTATTCCTGTTAATCCACCAATTGAAAATATTGAAATAAATCCTATTGATCAAAAATGTATATTTGATATTAATATTTTTTTATTATTTATTGATATAATTCATCTAAAAATTTTAATTCTTGTTGGAATTGCAATAATTATTGTTGATGTTATGAAATATGTTTGTGTATCAATGTCTATTCCGATTGTGAATATATGGTGAGCTCATACAATAAATCCTAAAATTCCAATTGATGATATAGCATAGATTATATTTATTTTATTAAAAATTTCATATTTTCCGTTATTGTTAATTAAAATATGAGAAAATAATCCAAATCCTGGAAGAATTAAAATATATACTTCGGGATGTCCAAAGAATCAAAATATATGTTGATATATAATTGGATTTCCGTTATTTATTGGATTAAAAAATGAAGTGTTAATATTTGAATCTAATAAAATTATTGTAATTGCTCTAGTTAATACTGGTAATGATAATATTAGTAAAATTGATGTAATTAAAATTGATCATACAAATAGTGTTATGTTTTTTATTTTGTTTTTATTTATATTTATATTTATAATAGATCTAATAAAATTTATTGATCTTATGATTGATGATAATCCATTAAGATGAAGTGAAAAAATGATGTAATTAATTGATTCATTTATTGATGATAAAGGGGGATATAGGGTTCATCCTGAATTAATTCTATTATTTATTGTTATTCTTGTTAATATTAGTAGTCTAGGCACGATAACTTCTGGGACAAATGTATTTTTGAGCATTGTTTTAAACAGTTGGGCCAATGGAGTGAGTGGTTGTTTGTTGGTTGGAGGTGAGGTGGTGGTGATGGTAGTATAACAACTGGGACAAAGGTATTCGTACAGAGGTGGGCATACACACACATGTATGTATATACACACATATATAGATACATAGAGAGTTGGTTGATGGGGTTTTTGTCCGAGCAGAGCGAGTTTTTCTTTGTTGTTATTTCTTTCTTACTCTTTAAGTCGAGTATACACACTTTTTCTTTCTTATTATTTCTTTCTTACTCTGTTTAAGTAATGCATACACGCACGTACACACACACACACACACACACACACACACACACGTATGCACATACACATATATGTACATGCATAGGCAGTTGCTTGATGAGGTTGTTGTGGCAGGTTTTCGTCGTCCGAGCAGAGTGTAATTAGTTTTTCGATCTTATTATTTCTTTCATACTCTCTTTAAGTCAAGCACACACACACACACACACACACACATATGAACATACACATATATATGTACATACATAGGCCGATGGACGTATGCACATACACATATATATGTACATACATAGGCTGATGGGGTTGATGTGACGGGTTTTCATTGACCAGTAGAGTGTAATTAGTTTTTCTTTTTCTTTCTTATTATTTCTTTCTTACTCTGTTTAAGTAATGCGTACACGTACACACACACACACACACACACGTATGCACATACACATATATATGCACATACATAGGCGGATGGGGTTGTTGTGACAGGTTTTCGTTCTTATTATTTCTTTCATACTCTCTTTAAGTCAAGCACACACATGCATTCACACACGCCGATGCGCGTATGTGTATTCATTTGCATTATTTCTGAATTGAAAGGAAAAAATAACGATTTGAATTTTATCGCACACGATTTTAAATATTATCTCGAGATATGCAGTGGCGCTCTCTTATGTGTGAAACGTAAATCAAAATATCATGATTTATCACGAGATAGCGCTGATATATATATAAACTCCTTATCTATTTACATGGTTCAAGCAGATTTCATTCTCCCCCTCATTTCTTTCCTAGATGATACAACGAACGATATCTCTCACACACACATATTTGACCAATATACTATTTATCTTACGGAAATCGTTATCAAGCATTATTAAAAATATTCCTTGTTTTTTTTTTTTTTTTTTACATTTTTTACGAGATAATAAATGTGAACTACACAATGTATACTTAATGGATAAATGGTAGGACATTAATGTTACACTTTAAAGCATTAATTACAATAATATACACGATTTATTTGTAGAATATAATTTTAAATAAATTTACAAAGAGTTATTTACACTGCTTACACATATAGTTAACGATTCAGATCCAATATTTTTTTAATTACATCTTGATTAATAGCGTGTGGGATATTTTTTGATTGCAAGTCGCTTACAATGATTTGAATTTTCTCGAATTTGCTATTCAAATCAAATATTTGTTTGATATTATCCTCATTTTTCATTTTGAAGAATGTAAGTTCATTTAAATGCTGTTCAAATTCGTTTTGAAGTTTATTTAATTTTTGCATCATAACAGTTTTTAATGAATTAACCGAAGACTCAATATCTTTGTTCAATTGAGTAGATGCTTTTTCAAGTAACTGCTGTAAATAAATCATCGCAGTATCTAGTTGCAATTTTATAATACAGTCATTATCATCAATTGCTGAAGCTGCATTAGCTACACGTTTTCTCGTCATATTAGTTAACGATTCTTCAAATGAAATATATTTCCAAAGATGAAATAATAAAAATTGTTTAAATTCATCTGAAGTAATATATCGCTTTATATATTTTTCGCAGTGAAATAAAGATATCACATCCGATTTATTTTTGGGAATTTCTTCTTCTGTATTGAGATTTTTAATTCGTTTCGCGTTTAAATTAAATGCACCATCAGTATCTAAATAAAGAATATTTTTCACGCAGTTATACGAATGAATTTTACTACTAGTTTCATTTCGAATAAATGATCCATCTTTATGTAGTGACATCTTTTTTTAAGACCCAACTATTTTCTGATGGTGGAAATCCTAACCACTTTACAAATACTTTGTCACCTTTATTTCGCAAAACACGTTCTATTAAAAAAAAGTTTGGAAATGAAGTAGGTGATATTTCTTCGCGATAGAAAGTGCCTTTAATGATATTACCTTTCTGATCTTTTAACGAGTAAGTGATGGGATTTGTTAAATGAACCTTATGTATTAGAAAAACTTCACTACTCCAATTAGTGGTATATCCTTTGTCAAAAACTGTTTTAACTTTACTGATTCTAACTGTATCATTTTCTTTATATATATGTTTTTTTTTTTTTAAATTTACATTAACTTTCCACTTCTCCTTAGCTAAATTTTGAGCTACAAGATTTTCTACTTGTTTCGTAACATCAACTGGACGAAAATGTGTGGAATGATGAACTGATGAATTGTATTCTTTTTCAACTTTATTTAATACACCACCGTTTCCTACCCATTTAAATTTGCCGTAAATACCAAATTGTTTCCACAATTTTGTTTTTAAAGTTCGATTTAATCTTTCCACAATACTCGCTTTTAACGAAGAGTAAGTACTGTAATGATTTACATTATACTTTTTCATTAATATTTTCATATTTTTATTAAAAAATTCTTTACCATCATCAGTTTGTAAATGGGTGGGGATACGATGACCATCATTAATGGCGCGTTTAAAAATTAATTCTACAGCTCGTTTCATTTCTATTGCATTTTTATTTTTTATCGGTTTGCACCACGCAAATTTACTGAAACAATCTATCACTACTAAAATGTATCTATAACCTCGATTGAAATGTGCATATTTAATCATATCAATTAAATCAGCCTGCCATAAGTCATCAATACCGTACAATTTTACTGGACAACGCAAATAATGTACTCTAGCAGGTTTATACAATTCTTCAATTAATGATATTTTATCAGTATGTAGCGGCATCATTCGGTTTTGCTATATATCCGTTTTCTATTAATTCTTCTTCAATCGCTAAAATTTCGTTATTTACACTATTATTACCCGCTGATTTAGAAGCGTGTAAAAGAGCTAGCCTTTCTACTAATTCGTTCGGATCATTCCAATATTCATAATTTATACTTTTGTTCTTTAGTACTCGCATAAAACTTCCTTTTCCAGTTTTAGTAAACATCGGTTTTATTACAGTGTGATATTTATGCGAATCGCTAGACTTTAATCTTAAATTGCTTCTTAAATGAGCACCTGTAGCAGTTAGTAATTTTTTGTACATTTTTAAATCATCCGCCGTATATTCATCTTTTTTAACTCTTTTCACCGTTAATAATTTTAATAAACCAGGGCTAACTTCTATTTCTCCTTCACTCCAAGTAGGCGAATGAAGAAATAATGTTCGATTATTTTCATTCCATGTGATTGGAGTATTTCCTAATTGGTAGTTTCCTGTTTTAGAATTATATCGAATTCCATAAATTTCATCTGAAAACGTGTTATTCTCATTTAAATCAACAGTTTTTTCTTCTTTTTTTATTTCATCAACTCGCGTATGCGCTTGATCATCATCATCATTGTTTTTTTCTTTAATATTTTTTTTCTTTATAACTGATTCAATCTCTCGCAATGGTTCTAAAATAGGATTAAATAAGAGAGAATTTTCACGATCCTGCATAAATTTCGCTTCAACAAGTTCCTTTTGTTTTTGTTTAATGTCTTCTCTGAGTTTAGTCAATGTTTGTTTTACAGCAATTTCACGATTTATTTTATCATTCATTTTTAAAATCATTCAAAAACAATGAATTTATCAATTCCTTTTCTAAATCGACCGCTATTTATACCATTTTCTTTCGAAATTACTAAAAAATTATGCGAATTATCATTCCAACATTTACGTGAAATATCTTTAAATGATAAGTATGAACACGCGTCCGAAGCATGTTCGTTGTATATATGTCGTAAATTCACATCATCTTGAGGAAACACAAGAATAAAATTAGAATTATCCCGAATCATGTGTTTTGGTATTTTAACATACGTTTGACATAAATAAAAACAGTCAACATTTCTATGTCTGCTTGTTGCGAAATAATCTCTTATTATATTACCCGTTTCGTTGCTATTGCAAGAAATATCATCAAAAATAAACACTGAATCGGTTATTACATTATTAGGAAGAGGGATGTCTTTTTCATCGGAATAAGCATAATATCCAATATCCGGTGCGAGAGGACTAAAAATTTGATCTAATAGCTTATATTTAGGTTGGAAAAGAGATGTGGCAAAGATATAGACATTATTAAATTTTAAACCATTTCTGTGTAATAATAAACTAATCATCGCGTTTGTTTTACCACTCCCGCTCGGTCCAACAATTAAAGCACGAACATGTGACGGAAATAAAGGACCATGTTTAAGAAATTTATTATTTTCACTCGCTAATAAAGTTGATAAGACATCATCTTCGATTGGTAAAGTAGGTTTTTGTTCGATAATTTTCATGACTTCATATAATCGTATATAAATAAGAATCAACTTATTTCAAAGTAATGTATAAATATATATATATATGTCTGTGTGTGTGTGTGTGTTGATTAATATGAAAAAGTTTATTGAACGAGTTAACAATTGTCAGCGTGCAGGTGGTAATTTAGTGAATAAATTAATTGATAAACTACCAATAGAACTTCACATACCTGGATATCAGTTTTGTGGACCAGGTACTAAATTAGAAGATAGGATAAGCAGAGGTGAACAAGGTATTAATCCTTTAGATCACGCTTGTAAACAACACGATATAGCTTATAATCAATTTCACGATAAAAATAATCGAAGAAAAGCTGATTATATACTTGAAACTGCTGCAAAAAAACGTATTTTAGCTAAAGATTCATCGATAAATGAACGAGCGGCTGCGATATTAACTACGGGAGCAATGATAATGAAAAGAAAATTAGGTGCGGGTGTTAGCCGAAGGGGAAATACAACTTTTAGGCAAATACTGCAAACAGCTCGTAAAGCTGGAGCTGGTGAAAAATCAATTCGCGGTAAAATTAGGAAAATGTTAGCAGCTATTAAACATATAAAACCGCAAAAGAAAACAAGATTTCGAGTAATAGCTGTGAATAAAACAGGTGGAGTTTTACCTTTAGTCCCAATATTGACTGGTTTGTCCCTATTAGGCGCGCTCGGATCAACATCATCAGCAATAGCGACAGCTGTTAAAAATGTAAATGAAGCTAGACAAAGTTTTAAAAATGGGGCGGGAATTAATCAACGAATTGGTAAAGGTCTTTACTTACGACCATATAAAAATGGACTGGGTTTGTTTATAAATTCTCAATCCTCGAAAAAACAAACGAACAAAAAAAAAAAAAAAAGTCAGATATTTGAAAAATTAAAAATACCAGTCAATCGACCGTTATCCGGATATGATTTATATAAATACGCGAAACAGTTAAATATTCCTCAATTTAGAGGAGTTTTTGATAGAGACACATTACCTTCAAAACCAAATAAATATGAACGTGCAATTGTTAATCTGGATGATCATACAGGAACTGGTTCACATTGGGTGGCCTATATAAAGCGCGATTGTTCAATTTACTACTTTGATAGTTTTGGTAATTTACTCCCTCCGAAAGAATTAATAAAATATTTTCAACAGGATTCTACAAATATTTATTATAATAGAACTGCTTATCAACAATTTAATCAAGTTAATTGTGGTGAACTTTGTTTGAGATTTTTATCACATTGTTTACCATGACGAGCAAATCCTATTTATTTCAACTTACTGGTAAAGGGGGTAATATATTATCACAAGATATTTTTCCACCAATAAGCTTACATTCTGAAAAATCACACAGCGTTGGTCTAGTTTCTTTTACGACATATAATTCGATTTTCAATATAACTGATAATTGTAATAAATTAAAGTATTACGAAGCTGATGATAATTCTTATGCTACTCCGCTAGAAATAAAAATTGAACCGGGTAATTACGAAGTAGCAGATTTAGAAGAATATTTGAAACAAAAACTTGATCCCACTCTTTCATTGAAAGCAGATCATAAAACTCTTCGCACGCGAATTTCATGCAGTAAACATATAAATTTTAATTCACCTAATAGTGTTGGTGATTTATTAGGATTTACTCCTACAACGGGCGTATTAAAAGGCGGTCAAGAACATATTTCACAGTTGACAGTTCAAATTTCTAATATCGATGTGATTAATTTAACGTGTAATTTAATATCGAATACCTATAAAAATGGAGCTGAGGCGCATATTCTTCATTCGTTTCCTCTAAGCGTTCCAAGTGGATATAAAATTATCGAACGACCGCAGAATATTATATATTTACCAGTTTTAGTGAAGTGTATTAGTAATATAACGGTAACTATCGAAGATCAGAATAGTAATCCAATCGATTTTAAACAAGAAGTGTTAACTGTTACTATTCATTTGAAAGAAGATTCATAATGATTATTAAATACAATCAAAGTAGCCTTAGAAAAAGTATAAATAGAGATCGTATTAGTAAAAATGATATTGTATCTAAAGTGAAAGTTGGTTATTTTAAAAGACTAAATAAATCTAATAAACAAATATTAAAACAATTAGGTTATATTTTATTGTAACGAATAAATATGATGGATAGCAGCATATTACAGTTATCTCAATCGGATATAGTAGAAGATGATGGATTATCATCTGTAGAATATCATTTACACAAACCTCATACAGCTAATTTCAACCCAAATGATGAAATAAGAATTCCGATTTATCATAAAGATTCGCATGTATTAATATCAGAAAGTTGTTTAATATTGGAAGGATATGTAAAAAAAAGTTGCGATTTTGTTTTTGGAGGACCGTTATTTCTCTTCTCAGAAATCCGATATGAAATGAATGGAATTGAAATAGACAGAAGTCGTAATCCCGGCATCACTTCATTAATTAAAGCTTGTCTTTCTATGCGTGGCAAAAATGAAGAAAATGCGTATTCCACATCATTTTTAAATCCTAATATGGAAGCTAATAAAAAATCTTTATTCGACTCTACTAGTGAACCAGATAAAAAGTATTTTTCATTCGCGATCCCATTAAAATTTATTTTAGGCGTTTGCGAAGATTTTAAAAAAATCGCGATTCAAGTAAGACATGAACTTGTACTATTACGTGGAACTCAAGATATTAACGCGTTGTACTCTTCCTCATTAAATACGAGCGATGTGATTGTTACATTAGAAAATGTAGCTTGGTATGCCCCTTTCATTCGTGTAAGTGATGTTGCACGTATAAGTCTTTTAAATTATATAAAAAGTTCAAAAATGTTACCAGTACGATTCAGAAGATGGGAACTTCACGAATATCCTGATTTAGCGCAAAGCACTCATCATAGTTGGCTTTTAAAAACATCCTCAAATGTAAATAGACCACGATGCGCAGTCGTTTTCTTTTCAGAAAATAAAAAAAATCAGTTAAATAAAAACTGTAGTAAATTCGATCATTGCAGCATTACTGATTTGAAACTATATCTAAATTCAATTTATTATCCTTATGAACCTTTGAATTTAGATTTTAAAAAGAAAAAAGTTATGTTGTTATATTTAATGTATACCAGATTTCGCAGTTTATATTATGGAGATCAAGAATGCGCACCTATTTGGAATGTAGAAGAATTTATCAATGATTATCCATTATTTGTGATAGATTGTTCTTATCAAAATGAAAATACCGCTAGTAATTGTCCTGTAGACATCAGATTAGAATTTAAAACTGAAACTAATATAAAAGCAAATACAAGCTGTTACGTTTTATTATTTCACGACGCAAATTTTGCTTACAACCCAAATAATGATATTGTAAAACGAATTATCGAGTAATGAATAAATGAAATTTGATTTTTGTAAAGTTTTTTTTTATTTATTTTCATAAAAATTTTTTAAACACGATATTAAATTATTCATCGCAATTCTTAAACATAATATTAAACTATTCATCGTAATTCTTAAATATTAATTTGTGTGAAAGAAGCTCTTTTAGTACATCTCGCAATTTCAGATTGTGAGAAGTTATCCAAATATGACCGTGTGCGAGTGTGTGAATATTATCTGGTAAAATATAACGTTTATCATCATTACAACTTAACGCTAATTTCGTTTGCTTAACGTTATACATTTTATGCTTAAAACTACGTATATTAGTGAACGATCTATAATAAAAACTTAACGGTACCGAGTAATTTTCTAAACAAGATACATAATTCTCAAACGATATTTCCGATTTAATAACAGCTTTTGAAATGCCTTTACATTTTTTAATCGGTGTGTCTAAATTAAAAATTTTAAATGAATACATTTTACTTCGTAATCCAACAAAGTGAGTAATTGGTAATCCATTTGTTTCGTCCTTAAATTTACCAAGCACCTTTTTATTTATTAAGTTAAAACATTTATGATTTGGATCATAATCAGATGTATCAAAATGAACTTGTAAATGGTGATTTAAATCATCATAAAAATCACGTGTACGTATATTATAAATAAAACTATCAGTATCCATATAGATTAAGTTAAGATTACGAGTACTATAGTGATGTAACATAGTATTATAATGAAAATCGTACATTATTGTTTTACTTATATCTAATATAGCCAAACCTAAATATAATGGTTTGTTAAAATAAATAGTTGTTTTTCTTAAATGAACAGCGACTAAAAAAGGATTTTCGGAAAATATTGTTCGGTCTTTAAAAACTGATTTTGAAACTAAACGAGAAAATTTGGTTTCATCCGCAATCAATTTTATGTTTCTTTGTTTGCGTACATTTTCTAACGATTTACCGAAAATGCTATTGTTTAATAATTTAAAAAAATCTTTTTCAAATTCATTTTTAGCTTGTTTGCGTAAATTAGTGTTAAGATCTATATATTCTTTTAACCATGGAGATTGGTTAAATCGAATACACCTATGAATTTTTTTTAAATGTAGACCAAGATTTAGAGCTTGTTTTAAATTTCGATAATGTAAAATATAATTTGATTTATCTTTTAAATCGGCTATTAATTTTTTTATATTACTATGCGCGTTGATTTGTTTCGTTTCGGGACAGAGCGGCAAGTCGTTATGTAATTCGTGAAGGTGAGATGGATACTCTAAATCGACTTCTAAAAAATAACCTATCGGAGAATCATCATTTACTTCTGTTATATTTAACGCATCAATTTCATTTTTATCTAACCATTGAAAACCACCAGTTGGAAGTGGCGCGCTCATTGCACACCCACATAAATTATTCGCATCTAAATACATCAAATAATTTTCTTCTATTCGATCTTTTTCCTCATTAATATATCGATTATTCGCTTTTGCATATCGTTGATTACACTGAGTTAGTCTACCACATATTCCTGCTTCACTAAACAATACCATTTCGTAATCTGTCATTAATTCTAATTTAATGCAATTTTTTTTTAACATCATGGAAAATGATAAACCTGGTGCTGTAAAAACATGAGCAGGATCAATTTTATATATGCGGAAACAAATATTTCTAAAATTTTCATATACATCCGTTAATAATAATACATCAGTTAATAAATAAATATCGCTATAAGCCCCGATTGATGATACTTTGGTGGCTTCCCACACTTTTTGCGCGTGTTGATATTGTTCAATCGAAATTGTTGACTTTGTAAGTGAACTATAAAAAGCTTCTCGTGGTGGCAACGATGTTTCTTCTAAACGGGACCATCGATCGCAGTATTCATAAGGAAACACTCCCTTGCGAGAAAGTAACGGCAACAAATCGGGTGAGATATGTGATGAACAATGATAGAAAGCATTAGATGGGAGATTGTCCGTAAGTTTCTCTAAACTGCAAGCTAAAAAACGAAAACTATCGATAAATCTGATTTTCATTGTGGAAGAAACCGATTTACTGAAAGAGATGTAACGTTCTTCAGTATTTGGTATTATATCTATATTTCCCTCATCATCTCCTAAGTGGCGACAAATTAAATGAGCATCATATCCCGATAAATTATGCAATATAACGGGTAAAAAGTAAGGCCGTTTGAATAATAAATTACATTTATTATGTGCCGCTCCTCTAAATTCTCCCGTAAAATGGTTATGATCGTGAACTTTTTTATTTTCTTCATCATCATCAAAATTTTCTCCGCAGATATGACATGACGATGATCGCTTAAACTGTTCTTCTTGCTCTGGTGTAATTTTCATTGGGACAATCGTTCGATAGCGAGCATCGATAGCGAGCATCGATATCGAGCGCTTTTTGTCGAATTTCTTTACAAAATATTTTCGCGGCATCTTTTCCCCGATAAAGTCGCGGTTCATGAAATATTTCGTTTGATATTCTCGACACGATGTAATAACAGAAACTCATTGGTGTATGTGATTGAATTTTTCTAACATTAGAATTAATGAAATTAGGTCTGCGTAAACTCGTTTCTTCTTCTTCTTCAGTATCTTCTTCTACATCATTTATGATATTATTATCATTTTCAACAGGCTCTAATAAACATTCAAAATCTGCATAAACAACAAACGGAATAAATTCGCTTTGTTGGTAATTTCTAAACTTCAAAATAATTTTTTCTCCTTCCGGCATTTTAACTCTAGCAGGTTGATGATTCGAGCAAAGTTTACGATGTTGAATAAAACGAACTTCATCTCGAACAAACCATAAACATTTTCGACACATAAATAATCGTTTACGATATTTTGTTAATTGACTCTGTACGAGTCTTTCTAAATTTTTTATGTAACAATAATGGAAAGTTTTTCCATTTTTAAGTAATAATAAGTCCGTATGATCTTCCCGTTCTTCATTTGCGATTCTAATTGGATAAACTAGATTTTTTTCATCGAGACCGTATACATTAACTGAAGACGATGAATTATTTTTTTCAAATATATTAATGGCATCAATTTCAACGGGAAACTTCAAATCTAACCAATTATACTTTTTATCAATATTTGATGATAAATACTGCGATACTCGTTCACCATGATTAGAAATAAATTTTGATAATAAAGCGTACTTAAAACAGAATTCATCTTCATTTTTCACATTAATAATTGCTTTTTTATTAGCGATACTAGGTGGGAGAGGTAACCAACTAGATGCGTGTAATGGAAAATATTTATTTATTCTCAGTTCAATATAGTCAATTTTATCAATACTCCATCCTGAATTTTTCGCATTTTCAAAATTTTCTATCGCTAGTAATATAGTTGCAGACTGAGTTTTAAACCATTCTTGAAGATTACTAGCCGCAAATAAAATTTGATTTTTTGTAGAAAAAAAGGCGGGACATTTAATTTGATTATTTTTTATAAATGGTTTATTAAACCAACAAAGCAACATTAAATTACATTTTATTCCATTACCGACATTATCCGATATTAGTCTAATTAACGCGGACTCAATTAGACTAAAAAATGAAAGAGGACTGATGAATTTGTCTGAAGTATTTTTTAATTGATACGTCATCAATCTCGACTTATACTTTCTATGAATTTCGTTAATTACGAATTGTGGAACATTCGACATCCTAAAACAAATACCGCGTAATTAAACTCAGAAATGAACTATCTTTCTTAAGTGATATTACTGTTTTAAAGGAAGGAAGAAAGAAACACATACTTTTATAGTTTATATTAATACTAAGTAAAATTACACAATTATTTATTTAGATTACAAACAAAACAATCTTTTCTTAATACAGGATTCATTGAACTAATTGAAAGAGAATCGGGCACGTCATAGTTATGATGAGATAAACATGGTAAACATGCTTTAATTTCATCTTTATTCGCTATCGATTCAGGCAACCAATTATATATATCACATATTTGCGAAGAAAATCCATTTAATAATAATTGAATAGGGATATCCGCAAACACATTTTTAGGATGTAATACACTTTCTACAGGTTTCACTACATCTGTATACCATTTAGATAATAGATGAACATTTCGTAATGCGCAAATATTATCACGCGCGCGATGAAAAGGGCAATGAATACACTGCGAAATAGCGTGATACTTTTTCGTTAACGTTTTTAAAGCAGGTGCACCGAAAATTTCTTCCATGTTTAATACAGAATATTTTTCTATTCCCGACGTAACTAATAATTGCGACATCCATTGAATTTTTTCATTTCCTTTAACTAAAAATATTAATTCTGGTCTACTCGATAAATTAAATAATTCTGTTAATTCGGAAAATATTCTACCATAAGGTACTCGCCCTGATTTCCACTCGAGTCCATGATGATTAAATGTATTCCATTTATTGCTTGCAGTTGTTTCCTTTGAAAAATTATTAATTGATGGCGGCGCATAAAGATTATGATGTATGTTATCTCCATTTAAATTTAGAATTGCTAATTCTTTAACAATAAATCGATTATCATTATCTTTAAAACCTTGCAAATCAACGAAAAATATGCTAGGTTTTTCATTCGTCGAATTAATTTCATTTTTAGAGTAAGATGATAAATTTTTACATTTATTATTACCGAAAAACGAAGAGAACATTTTAATCTGCTCTAACGTAAATGAACACGAAAATGGCTATCACTTAACTAATCTATTAGCGTAGAGTGAATATAAAATTTCATATGAAAACCTATTTATAGTTTACTATTACTTAACGTAAATTTATTACACAAATTCAATTGCATCATCATTATTGCACACTTTTATTCACACAGTTCACAATTTATGAAAAACTTGTCATGCAAACAAATCTGGTGTAAACATTGAGCGTGATTACAAATATAACAAAGACAATAATATTCATCATGCTCACACAGACTATGTCTAGCACATCTAATTATTACGCTTTTGTATTCTTTTTTTTCGTCTATAACAGAAAATAAATAAAATAATGAAAAATAATTCCGCAAGTATTAAAATTAATTTATTTCATCTGATAAATTTTTAAATAAATGAAAAAAAATTATTTATTACATTAGAAAAATTTCCCATTACTTACATCGCGAGTAAAAGAGTAGTATAATTTAATTTACATATCCATTTAATTTAATTATACTAAACTAAATTATTATTATTATTTTTTGCGTAAGAAAAAGGTTAGCATTCCTTTCACAAATATATATATATATATATAGAAGTATCTTACTTTAACATATTAAGAATCGCGTTATAATCAGATTTTATTTCTTCTGTCTCAGCGCTGTGTTCTGGATCAATCCATTTTAATACGAAATTTTCTTTAAACAAATTCATTCTTTCCATGATTGTTTTTTTCGCGATCCTGTACGGTAATTGGATCACTAACCAGTTTTCGTATTTTTCCTTCACATTTACTCCAGAAAAATTCATCTTTACCACAATTTCTAATTGATCGATATTAATTTTTGATGAAGGGCTTAATTCAAATTTCCATTTCGATGTTTGACCGGAAAATGATTTCGAAGTACCTTGTTCAGCCGACATATCTATGGATAAATAAATTTTATTTCATCAGTAATTTGATTGAAACAAAGAATACATAATATGATTTCACGCAGGTAGAAATAAATACATTCACTCACCTACATATCACGAACACTTCATATTTGAATGAAGTTAATAAGAAAATATAATTTCTTTTAAAGTTTTAGAGTATGAATGGGTGATTAAAAACGTCGATATTAAATTGCGTAAATATTATATTTTTTCACTAATACATCGTTTCATTTATAATATTTAATATATTTTCATCGTAATTATCATTTTAAATTGAATCAATTATACGAAACAAAATATTTGCGTGAAAATATAATTAATATCGTCAAACATAATATTAAATATTTTTTAATGAAACATAAAATATTTTTTAAAAAACAATATTTGTGTAAAAGTTCAAATTATATCACCAAATCGTGTAAATATTAATATATGCTAATAATAATATGAAATTCAAAACTTATTATAATTTTTGTGTAAAAAATTCAAATAATATTATCAATCACGTAAATATTAATATATGCTAATAATATGAGATTCAAAATTTCTTTTAAAGTTTTAGAGTATGAATGGGCGATTAAAAAACGTCGATATTAAATTGCGTAAATATTATATTTTTTCACTAATACATCGTTTCATTTATAATATTTAATATATTTTCATCGTAATTATCATTTTAAATTGAATCA
This sequence comes from Coronaproctus castanopsis, assembly GCA_032883995.1. Taxonomy (NCBI): domain Eukaryota; kingdom Metazoa; phylum Arthropoda; class Insecta; order Hemiptera; family Monophlebidae; genus Coronaproctus; species Coronaproctus castanopsis. Next base: position 90,389,397 of record CM065052.1, read on the forward strand.
ATTATACGAAACAAAATATTTGCGTGAAAATATAATTAATATCGTCAAACATAATATTAAATATTTTTTAATAAAACATAAATTTTTTTTTTAAAAACTATATTTGTGTAAAAGTTCAAATTATATCACCAAATCGTGGAAATATTAATATATGTTAATAATAATATGAAATTCAAACTTATTATTTATATTTTTTTTTTTTGTGTAAAAATTCAAATAATATTATCAATCACGTAAATATTAATATATGGTAATAATATGAGATTCAAACTTAATATTAATTGAAATTATTATTTTAAATGGTATCAATTATGAGAAATGAAAATATATAAAATAAGTACTTACTTGATAGAAAGTTAGCGCAGTCTTCTAAATGAAATGAACATAGTAAATAAAATCTTGAACGCGAAGTGAAATCACAATGAACTTATTTATCGATTATGAATAATTTTTTTAACGTAAAGTGATCTATTTTATAGCCTGATTCATGCGGATATAAGAATGTAATGGAATATATTACTTATGCCGTATAAATGCGTGTATTTGTCATTAATACACAGAGAATGAGATGATGATGATAAATTAGTTCAACCTGTTAAGGAATCTTTCTTACCATAATAATATTAGCGACTTCTACTTAATTGCTAATTATCATTGAATATATGTGAAAATAATGAAGTAGATCATTAATACGATTGCTTTTTTTTCCAAGAATTATAATTCTCAGATATTTCCAACAAATTAACATTACATACTGGTTATGAAATTATATATATATATATATTTAATGTTGTTTAAATTGCTTGTGAAAGTAGAGTATATGCAATATAATGTGATCGATGGCTTTTCCAAATTAATTAAAATTCAAAATCCATTAAACTAACCCTAATATATGTAATATTTTACGATGTCTTAATTGTTTTCTGAAAGTAGTATATATATATATATGTTTATATATATATATGAAATAATGAGGTAGATTGCTAATGGGTTTACTTTCCGAGAAAAGTTATTTTCACTTCATCAACTTCTAAACTAACCCCAATTAGGATAAATAGTATATTCATCAAATATATGCCTGTGAGAGATATTGTTCATTATATAGACCGAGAAAGAAATCTGCTTGAACCATGTAAATAGATAAGGAGAATTACACTCTACTGGACGATGAAAACCCATCACAACAACCCCATCAGCCTATGAATGTACATATATATGTGTATGTGCATACGTCCATCGGCCTATGTATGTACATATATATGTGTATGTGCATACGTGTGTGTGTGTGTGTGTGTGTGCTTGACTTAAAGAGAGTATGAAAGAAATATATCAGCGCTATCTCGTGATAAATCATGATATTTTGATTTACGTTTCACACATAAGAGAGCGCCACCACATATCTCGAGATAATATTTAAAATCGTGTGCGATAAAATTCAAAATCGAAATTTTTCCCTTTCAATTTGGAAATAATGCAAATGAATACACATACGCGCATCGGCGTGTGTGAATGCATGTGTGTGCTTGACTTAAAGAGAGTATGAAAGAAATAATAAGAACGAAAAACAAAAACCCGTTACAACAACCTCATCAAGCGACTGCCTATGCATGTACATATATATGTGTATGTGCATATGTGTGTGTGTGTGTGTATGTGTATGCATTACTTAAACAGAGTAAGAAAGAAATAATAAGAAAGAAAAAGAAAAACTAATTACACTCTACTGGTCAATGAAAACCCGTCACAACAACCCCATCAGCCTATGTATGTACATATATATGTGTATGTGCATACGTCCATTGGCCTATGTATGTACATATATATGTGTATGTGCATACGTGTGTGTGTGTGTGTGCTTGACTTAAAGAGAGTATGAAAGAAATAATAAGAATGAAAAACAAAAACCCGTCACAACAACCTCATCAAGCGACTGCCTATGCATGTACATATATGTGTGTATGTACATACATGTGTGTGTGTACGTGTACGCATTACTTAAACAGAGTAAGAAAGAAATAAGAAAGAAAAAGAAAAACTAATTACACTCTACTGGACGATGAAAACCCGTCACAAAACAGAGTAAGAAAGAAATAATAAGAAAGAAAAAGTGTGTATACTCGACTTAAAGAGTAAGAAAGAAATAACAACAAAGAAAAACTCGCTCTGCTCGGACAAAAACCCCATCAACCAACTCTCTATGTATCTATATATGTGTGTATATACATACATGTGTGTGTATGCCCACCTCTGTACGAATACCTTTGTCCCAGTTGTTATACTACCATCACCACCACCTCACCTCCAACCAACAAACAACCACTCACTCCATTGGCCCAACTGTTTAAAACAATGCTCAAAAATACATTTGTCCCAGAAGTTATCGTGCCTAGACTACTAATATTAATATTAATGAAGGTATTAATAATCAAAAACTTAAATTATTTAATCGTGGAAATAATAAATCATTAGATCCTATTATTATTGGAATTAAATAGTTTCTTAAAGATCTAATAATAATGGGTATGGTTATAAAAAAAATTATTATAAATGCATGAATTGTAATTATTATATTAAAAATGTTGTTGTCATTTAAAAAATTATTTATTTTTATTAATTCTATACGTATAATTAATCTTATTGAAAATCCTATTATTCCTGATCATAATCCAAATATTAGGTATATTAATCCAATATATTTATGGTTAGTTGAATATATTCATTTTATTATTTATTTATATATAATTAAATTGCAAGTTTAATTTTTATTATTTAATATTAGAATAACTGAATAGTTATAAATTGTAAATTTATATATAAGTAATTTTTTCTTTTAAGATCTTAAATTTTAATTTTGAAAATTAATAGTTTACTTAACTTAAAATCTTAATTTATTATTATTATTGTTATTATTAAATTTAATATGGTTAAATTAATTCTTTTTTTTTTGTAATATTTAAATATTATGTTATATTTAAATATAAATATTATTATTATTTTTGAGTATAAAAATGTAATTATTAAAAATGATATATTAATTAAAATTAAATTATTTCTTAAATTTTTATTAAGGTGTATTATTGTTATTCATTTTGTTATAAATAATTGAAATGGTGGTATTCCTATTATTCTTATTATTATAAAAATTATATTTATTTTTATTAAGTTATTTATTATTGTTTTTATTTGATTTAATGTTGATAATTTTTTTTTTTTTATTATTAAAATTATTATTAAATTATTTATTGAGTAAATAATTATAAATAAATTAAAATTTAATTTATTTGTGTTTATTATTAAATATATTCATGTTGAATTGTAAATTGATGAATAAATTAAAAGTTTATTTATTATTAGGTTATTTATTGTTTTTATTGATCTTATAATTATAGATAATATTATTAATTTCATATAAAATATTCTATTTATTATTATTGTTATTATTATTGGTGATATTTTTTGAATTGTTATAATATAAAATAATGATTTATATGATAATGATTCTGAAATTTTTATTATTCAAATATGAAATGGGAATATATTTATTTTTAATATTAAAGATATAATTATTATTATTTTATTTATTTTGAATTGATTAATAATTATTGAATAATTTATTAAGAATGATATTGTAAATATTGATGATGAAATAGATTGAATAATGAAATATTTTATTGATGAATTAAAGAATATATTATTATTAATGATTAATGTTATTATTATTGAGTTGATTTCTATAAATGTTCATATTATTAATCAATTATTTATTGATAATATTATTATAATTGATATTAATATTATTAATTGAATAATTAAATTTATTAAAAAAAAGATTTAATCTATTTTTGAATTATGAGTTCAAAAGCTTTATTAGCTTATTTTTTTATTCTTAATTTTTTTTTAAATTTTTGAAATTTATTTTATTAATTAGTTTTAATTTAAGAAATAATAAAAAAAAATTATTATTTATTTACTTTATCGAAGTAATCCTTTATAATAAGGTATAATATTAAAAGTTTTTTTTTTATTTTCAAAATAATTTTTAAACTTTATATTATTTTATCAATTTTTGTATTTATTATTTTTATTATTGGAAATAATAAAAAATATATTATAATTAATTTTTTATTTATATTTAAATAAATTGAATTTATTGGTTTAAAGCCTATGATTGAAATTGATATTATTGTTGATATTATTATTCATATAATAATTTTTTTGTTTAAATAAAATTTTGATGATTGGAATTTATTTATATTTATTTTTGGTATTATTATTATTATTACGATTGATATTATTGATAATGTTAATCCTCCTATTTTATTATTAATAAGTCGTAAAATAGAATAAAATATTATAAAATATCATTCTGGTTCAATTGATGATGGAGTGTTTAAGTATCTTATTTTTATAAAGTTGTCATTATTATTTAATATAATTGGAAAATTGATTATAATATTTATTGATAATATTAATATAAATATTATTATTATAAAATCTTTAATAATAAAGTATGAATTTAATGAAATTATGTCAATTTTATTAGTTGTTCCTAATTGATTAAATGAATATTTTTTATGAAGAATGTTGATATGAATTATTATTATAATTGTTATTATTATTGGTATTAAAAAATGTAAAATAAATATTCGATTTAGTGAAATATTATTAATATTGAAATTTCCTCAAATTGTTATTATTATTTCTTTTCCTATATAAGGAATAATTGAAATTATGTTTGTGATAACTATTATTCCTCAATAAGATATTTGTCTTCATGGTAAAATATATCCTATAAATGATGTTATTATTATTATTAATAATAATATAAATCCTGAATATCATATAAAATTGTTTTTAAATGAATTAAAATAGATATTTCGTTTTATATGAATTATTATAATTATAAAAATTATTGATGGAAAATTTATATGAATAATTCGTATAATTCATCCTCAATTATTATTATAATAGATTATTATATTGTTTTTAAATGGATAAAAATTATTAATGTAATTTATTGATAATAAAATACCTGATATAATTTGTATAATTATTATTATTGATATAATAAATCCTATATTTCATATTCAATTAATATTTGATGGAATTGGAATTTTTTCATTTATTTTTTTGATCGTAAAGGTCCATTGTTTTTATTTAATATTTTGTTTGTAATTATTATTATTATTAATAAAATTATTAGGATTATTATTATTTTATTAATTATGTAATTATTAAATATTTTGTTTGTATTATTTATATTGTTTATTATGCATATTTCTTTTGAATTAAATATTATTATTGTTATTAATATTATATTTAATAAATTTATTTTTGTTATATTTTTTTTATTTATTGATATTATAGATATTATAATATAAATTATTATTAAATTTGATGAAAAAATTAATGTTAATATTATAGTTATTAATGATGATTTTATTATTATTCTTGTTATTAAAAATGAGTTTATTGATATTAATATTAAAATAATATTTATTAAGAATGGGGTATTTGTATTTATTAATATTGATATAAATATTATATTTATTATTAATTGAATTTTGTAAATAAATATAGTTAATCTTTGATTTACAAAATCATTGTTTTTATTAAACTATATATATTAATTAATTTTACTTTATATTTTATATATTTTTATGTTTTTTAGTTTAATTTTAATTAAATTAATTTAATAATAGTTTATTATAAAATTAATTAATTTTAATATATATATTTTTTTTTTTTATTTTGTTTTTATAAAGATTTTATTTATTTAATATAATATATTATTATTTTTTTTTATTTTTATTTAATTTTAGATATTAATTTTATTATATAATAATATTGTGCCAGCATTAGCGGTTATACTTTATATAAAATTTTAATAATTATAATTTTAATTTTTTTTTTATTAATTTGTATTTGAAATTTTAGGTGAAATTTTATTTTAATGTTTTATTTTTTTTTATTTTTATAAATTAATTTTTTTAATAGAATTAGATACTCTAGTAAATAAATTTTTTTTTTATTTTAATTTATTAAATATAATTTAAATATTAAAGTTAAATTATTTGGCGGTATTAACTTTTAGAGGAATTTGTATATTTATTTGATAATCCACATTTATTTATAATTATTTTATTAATTATATATTGTTATCATAAAAATTTTTAAATTAATTTTTTTTTTTATTAATTTAATTTATGTTAAATCAAAATGTATTTTATAAATAATTTTATATGAATTACATTAATTTTTAATTAAAATTTTTGTTATTTGTTTAATTAAATTTTAGAATTTAATAGTAATTTTAATTTTTTAATTAAATTGAAAAATTTTTTTAATATGTACATATTGCCCGTCACTTTTATTTATTTAAAATAAGTCGTAACATAGTAAATTTACTGGAAAGTGAATTTAGAATTTATTAATATTTAGTTTAATTTTATTTAAAAATATTAATTTTGGAGATTAAAGATTTAATATTAATTATATTAAAATTTTTGTTTATGATATTTTTTTTTGTTAATTTTGATTTTTTTTTTTTTTTTTTTATTTTATTTTAATTTTTTTTTTTTTTATTTTATTTTTTTATTTAAATGATAATTTTATTTTATCTTATTTTTTTGTGGAAATTTATTATCTTATTTGTTTTTTTTAATATTTATTTGAATTATAATTTTTATTTTTATTTTTTTCTTTAAATTAAGTTTTTTTGTTTTATTTATAGTTTTAATATTTAATATTTTTTGTTTTTTTTTTTTTGTTGATAATGTTTTAATAATATTTTTTTTTTATGAACTTAGTATAATTCCTATATTATTTATTATTATAGATAATAGTGTTTATTATGAACGTTTAAGTTCTTTTTATTTATTAATTATTTATATATTATTTTTTTCTATTCCTTTTGTTTTTATTATTATTGATTTTAATTTTTTGTTTTTTTTTTTTAATTTTAAAATTAATTTGTTTAAAAAATTTATTATTATGATAGTTTTTTTAATTAAAAGGGGTATATTTATATTTCATTTATGACTTCCGAAAGTTCATGTAAATTGTTCATTATTAGGTTCTTTAATATTATCTAGAATAATATTAAAATTAAGATTTTTTGGTTTAATTAAATTTTTTTTTTTTATTAATTTTAATTGATTATTTATTTGTTTAATGTTAATTGGTTTATTATTTAGATGTATTAATAGTATTTATATTGATGATTTTAAAATTATTATTGCTTTTTCTTCAATTATTTATATAAATTTTTCTTTAGTTGGTTTGTTGTTAATAATAAATTTTAGTTATATTGGTTCTTTAATGGTTATTTTTAATCATAGTTTTAGTACTATTGGTTTATTTGTTATTTTTGATTGTTTATATAATTTATATGGTTTGCGTAGAATAATAATTGTTAAAGGAGTTAAAATATTAAATTCTTATTTTTTTATATTTTCTTTATTTGTTTTTATTTTAAATATAATAAGTCCTTTTTTTTTAGGTTTTTTTGGTAAGTTAATTTTTATTTCTGGATTTTTAAAGTTTAATTTTTTATTTTTTTTTTATTTTTTTATTATTTTTAGCTTAATTTATAATTTTGTTTTTTTTTATAAAAGTTTATTATGGTTTTTATATGTTTATTTATAGAATATATTTTTTTTATTTAAAATTTTATTATTATATGTTTATATTATTTTTTCCTATGATTTTTTTTTTTTTTAAATTAAATTTGTTTAGTATTTTACTTTTGTTGCGTTAAACCAGCATGAAGCGTAGATGTCCTTTCATAACAGGCCAATATGGAAGTGTATAAAATATGCGGCTGTTTATTAACACCACTATATCCTCCCAAGGGATATAGAAGGAAGAAGAATATTATATATATAATATGTTTGTGTGTTGTATGTGTATATATACAGTCATTCATGACTATTATCCAGCCATCATTTCACGCATGTGGCGGCTGATCCAATGTCCTTCACAATCATTTTTTTTAATTCATAAATTTCTCCATATATATATATATATATATATATTTATACATATACATATATATATATATATATATATATATATATATATATATATATATATATATATATATATACGCATTTATATTAGTAATTAGAAATTAATAATTATTTACAAAAATTGCGCATTTTTCATCGGGCGTTTGTGTTATTCAGTGTGGCGAATGCACGCTATAAAATAAAAATTAATTGTAACTAACGTTAATTTACGATTAATATTATTTAGGTACTATTAAAGAAAGTACCGACGGTAGTATACGACTGGAAAATGTGCCGATTGTAACGCCCAACGGTGACGTCGTTGTTCCTAGTCTGAGTGTGACTATATCGCCCGGTAACCATATATTGATTACCGGACCTAACGGATGCGGGAAATCATCCTTATTTAGAGTAATCAGCGGATTATGGCCGGTTTACCATGGCACTCTAGTCAAACCACGAAAATGTTCCATGTTTTACATACCGCAAAGGTAATATTTTACACACATTTTTTGTATATATATGTGGTGGCCGATAGATACAAAAAGGAAACAGGGAAATACGTTGGGGAAAGCCTTCATCCAGGAGTGGATAGATAAAGGTTTATCGTGATCGTGATATATATATATATATATATATATATATATATAGTAATAATGTAATCGGTCTAATGTTAAAAGTCTGGATCCTCACAACAGTCATATCAAAGAAAATGGCATCATTTAAACTGTTGATGTATAGGTGTTCATGGACGGAGTAAGTAACACGAAGATGCTACAATTTTTATAGAATGGATGTGGATTACTAATATTGGTTAACAACTACAAAAATCGAGAAACTTAGGACATATTTTGTAAGGATACTGCAGCTGATATTCCAAAGGAGGAAGCGGTAAACCAAGGATATCATGTACTCAGAATAAAAAATGTTGAACAGGAATTAACGAAATAAGTAAACTAATTGATATGGTCAGAAATCGAGACACATATACTACGCAACTGGCATTGTAAATAAAGAAGGATGGATATGTGTATATATATGTATATATGTATATATATATATATATATATATATATATATATATATATATATATATATATATATATATATATATATATATATAAAGAAAGTGTATGATTAATATATAGTATTTACAAAAAATGTGAATCCAAGAACCGGTATAAGTTTCTCGATCACGCATTAAGATATTTAATATACATCAAATTAATAACTATTGTAATTAAATACGAGCCGAATATTTAAGGTAAAAATCGAAAAAGTTCCACAATCGGCATAAAAAATAGAAATAAGCGGATGAAATTTAAAATATCGGGAGTACAATCGTACTAAATGAATACAATATTACAATTAAAATATAAATATCAACGTACCTTGATATGCTTAAACAATGGTTAATCTATATTAAATCTTAAACGTAAAATTATGAATGCCAAATCAAAATAGAGCGAAGGAAATGAGATAAAAAGTAGATTTTCACGTATGAAGAGACGACATGAAGATATACACAAACAAGAACAACGATTAAGATGAATTATTAGAAAATATCAAAGGAGGAACGATCTAAAGAAAATTATTAAGTGTGAATTTTCGGCGCAGAAATAAAGGAGAAATTTTGTTTATATGTCTAAGACTGAAACTTAGGCATTCTGTAGAGTACTAAGTGAAAAAGGTATTGGTCGAAGCTTAGACAAAAATGAAGCTGTCATAATCGAGCATTTGACAAAGATATTTAAGAAGATTGATACGTTTAGTGACTTTTGTATAAACGAGCTGTACGTCCTGTCTGCAGGTAAAAATAATATATAAATACTGACAAGAATTTAGAAAGTAACGAGTTATTTTTGTATAATTAAGGAGATTGAGAGAATAAACTTTTCGCTTACAGAAAAATACCATAGAAGCGCACTTATTAGAAGATAGAGTATTATACCAGAATAACAACGGATTATAACGTTCATGGAGATTCTGGACATTGGATGTAGAATCTATAGGGTAAATGGCAATATCGTGGAATAGAATAATATGTTAATATTATTTACAAGAGTTGACATGCAGATGATTAGTATACATCGTATACCTTTATCATATACCTGGAAACTGGATTAATAATAAATTTAGAAATGTTAACTAGTCCTCTTGTTTCTATATTGTATTTACAACTAAATCATGCAACTCGTTGCAGTTTATGTAGATGATTTTTTATTTTAAGTTTTATGTATCGATCGGATTGTTTTTATTGTGTATTCACGCGTTTATGATCGTTAATAAATGACGATGGTTACATCATGTTTCAGGCCGTACATGTCGTTAGGTAGTTTACGCGAACAAGTCATATATCCGGATACGCTTTTCGATATGAAACGTAAAAATATTACCGACGAACAACTTGAACAATGTTTAGAAAGAGTTCATCTATCGTATTTGATAACCCGTGAATGCGGTTGGTCATCTACAGCCGACTGGAAAGATATCTTATCGGGTGGTGAAAAACAACGAATGGCTATCGCTAGATTATTTTATCACAAGTAATATATATATATATATATATATATATATATATATATATATATATATATATATATATATATATATATGAGCAGGTTTTTTGTATTAAAAATTTTTCCTGCAATCTTATAATAAGGCGTAATTTAAATAATAATTAAATAATATTTTATAAGATTATATTTCGTATTAATTTTTTCTGGAAAGAATCGTTGATATATTCGGTACAGAAAATTCTATTGAATGGTAACTTTACTTTTTTGTAAACAGATAATATTTAAATATGCAAATATATTGTTGTCGTTGTTGTATATATATATATATATATATAAGTATATAAGTTTCGTTTATATCGGTAAAATTGAACTTTTAATTTTGTGTGTCCTGCGAGTGTCTCCACATCTGTCGGTTCTGAACTGTAGTGACTGCTGTTGCTACCGTACCGAACTGATTCCGTATGTCAACTCTGCTTCTTCATCTTGCACCAGGTTCTTTAGCAAGTAGTAATATTTTTTCTAGATTTTCTCCTCTGACGATAAGTTCAAAATATTTGTGGATTCGTCTTTTGCAGTATCTGTGTATATAGGTTCGTCTACTTGTATCCGTATTGAGAGATTTGTTCTTCTATCACTCTAAAATACACGTTTAGCGTTATCGAAATGTCACTAGGATAGGTCGTTGTCAGGGATTTAGTAAAAAAATTTCATAATTATTAGTCGTGTCGATGTGTCGGTTAAGCCTTTGACGATAATTAAGTGAAACGCCAACTATTCGGAAGTATGTGACGATCTAAAATTACACGTACTAAAAGTCTATAACGTTTGATGTTGGTTCCGTACGTAGTTATTTTATTATAGTTCGATAAAGTAAATTGAATTTAATTAACTAATTCTTTTATTTATTGAGTAAATAATGGTGTAGTCGTACATTTTCGACGTAACTAATTTATTAATCTTAATTATTTTGTTATTAGGCCCCAATTCGCGTTATTAGACGAATGTACGAGCGCGGTTAGTATGGACGTTGAAAGCGGTATGTACCAAGCGGCTAAAGATGAAGGAATAACTTTACTCACCATCAGTCACAGGCCTTCTCTATGGTATGTTCGATAAAATTCGATTGCTTATATTTTAAATATAGTTTCTCGTTTTTTCTAAATATTTTTTAAACTATGTAAATTTACTTGTATACTTGCGTATCGTGCACTGCATCTAGACCTGGGATACGCGAAGGAGAGATTGTAATGAGTATAGGTTGAAAAGTTAGAAGGTAACGTAGAAAGTATGGGTTAATAGATTTGTTGATATAAGTTGTAAGATTCAAATAAAAATTAATAAGTTCAGAAAGAATATTTTGGAGGTTTATTTGGAATTTCAAGCAAAATACTGTGGTCATTGATGAGGACATTGCAGGTTGATCATAAATGAGGAAAAGCTTTTGCGAGTTATAACTGTGTGATGTATTAGCGTAGCCTAGGTGCAGGCGAGCAAGTAGGACATCGTGTATTCTGTTTTCAAGGTTGCTATCTGTTAGTTCACTAGCTTCATATATTATGTTGACTACTGAAACTACTGAAGTTGTTTGGAAGACGCCAATTGTACGTCTAATTGCTGTATAGCGAATAGATTTAAAATATGAAAGGAACTTTTTGTAGCGGAACTGTGAACCGTGACTTCATAGTCAATTTTAAGCTTTATAAGAGAATGTTATATTTATAACAGTGTTAGCGATCAGATCATCCAAATGTTGAGTGCGAAAGCTATTTAATTTTGTTAGGCTTCGAAGTGTGTTCCGATTTAAATTGCGCGACATAAAGTTTCTAGGAATAGCTTTGAGGATTTTATGCGTGTGTCGTTCGAATAAAGATTGAATCCATGTTGACAGTTTTGTATTCGATATAATAGGGTTGTGGAAGTTTTAGATGGACAAAATTCCAGACAAATTAATATTATCATCTTGTAAGGTGTCTTCAACAAGACTGACGTGAGGAACTGATATAAAGGTTGTGAGATGATTGGTGTTATAGAGCGCATTTAATTGGTGGAGCAGTTTCATTCACGATGTTATTAGTGACTATGTGAAAAATAATGTCTTAAAACCAATCTTTGATGCACTATAGATAGATTATGCGACGATGACACCGAATCGTTTAATCTGGCGTAGAACTAGTGTTCGTGAATGAAGAAAGTGAAACGTCCACGAATATTCCAGTTACGAAGGCAGTTGATTTCATATCTCACGAACGTCTGCTTCATCAAACGTTTCTTCTGTACGCTGGTTTTCCTAATAAAATAACCTGGCGCAATAACGAATATTTTAGACCTGGAATCCAATGATCGGAGTACTTGAAATTTATGTTTTTTTGTGATCATGGTCAGTTTGCGATCTTATTCCATCATCTGCATGCGTACACCTGTTTAGTTTTCTTCGCATCGAAGAGCCATTACGCGAATTTATTTATTTTTGAAGTGAAACTTCGATTGGCGCGGTTTATATGGGAAGTTAACCGTAAAACGAGCGCAAGCGGAAATAACAGACGGATATATATATATACCACACCCGCCTATCAAAACCACGTTTTGTTGAGTTAGGTGTGTGAACGAAGTAACGGACGGATATATATATGTATGTATATATCCTGTTCGCGCGTATCTGCTTATATATATATATATATATATATATATATATATATATATATATATATATATATATGTATGTATTGAAGTTAATCACTAAAAAATTTTTTATTATATAAGCGCGAAGATTTTCGACTATAAAGTCATTTTCAAGCTATTGCTAAAAAAATACAAATAAATTAAGACTTTACAGTCGGCGCTTATATAATAAAAATTTTTTTAGTGATTAACTTCGATTTTATTTTGGTTTTGTTTTGTTAATTTTATATATATATATATATATATATATATATATATATATATATATCTTCTCTTCTTAATTTCTCAATCTATTAATAGATTGGTGGACAACCATGTTTAAAACTTCCTTGATAAAGCCATTTTCTTCATAATTACATAATTCTCCGCTTTTACGTCTTCCTGTATCTGCTTAATATATGTCTGTCTTGGTCTTCCTGTTGGTCTTTTTCCTTCCATGGCTCCTTCTATTATTTGCACTAGGTGTTCGTTATTTCGGTATATATGTCCAATCCATTTTAGTCTTCTTGTTTTGAGTATTTTTATTATATTTCTTGTTTCCTTGATCCTTTCTAGTATTTCTTTGTTTGTTATCCTTTCCGTCCATATATATATATATATATATATATATATATATATATATATATATATATATATATATATACGTGTAAAAATTTAATAAAAAAACTATAGCGAATTTAGTTAAAATATGTTTAATTTCACTTCTTTCCTGCGCTCCGAGGTACAGATTTTTTTTGTTATTAATTATCAGTTTTACTTTATCATATTCGAGATTAGTTGGCAGATAAAAAAGATAATTTAATTCTATTGGAAGACGCGATGATAAATACGATAAGTAGACGTTTACGATTTTTTTTTTTTTTTAAATTAAAAAAAAACATAGTTTAACAAAATTATGAATGTTTTAATGATCTTTGAAAGAATAGATTTATAGACGAAAAAAAAATGTTGGAATTTATCATCGATAACTTTTTCTGGTAAAGAGTTATATGAAATTTAACAATGTTCGGTATTTATAACTGTTGCATTCAAGTTTCGTTACCTGCTCCGCACACACTCGCATGTACATAATGTTTTTATATATAAGGTACATGTTATCGTGTGTATTAATCTATTTTTCCATCTTACATACTCTGAATATTCGCTTCCAACCCGACATTTGGAAACTATCAGTGCGGATATGCTTGGACTTTCTGATCGTTCACGCCTCGAAAAAAGAAACTATCGTACGAGTTGACCTTAACTTTTTTTTTTTTTTTTTTTTTTTTTTTTTGCGGTAACCAGAATCTCTATATGTATATGCAAATGCATATATTTTATATATATATATAATGTTAGTATGTATTTACCACTTTTTTTATATCAGTATATATTGTTTGTTTGTTGCACTAATTTCTTCCAAAGTAGGCGTGTTAATCTGCTTAATGATATTCTGGGAAGTCGCTTCCAACAGCATATTTCGAATGGTTGTGGTCTGATTTTCTCATCGTCCACGTCTGTGCAACGTACAAAAATATCTAAAGGAGCAAATAACGTACGAGTTAGACCTTAACGTTTTTTTTATGACAACGGAAATTTACTTATTGGTTTCAGATTTGTCCTGACTTTCTATCAAAGGTTTTTTTTATTATTGAGGTTTTATGTTCTCGTATATATTTTTTTCCATCAGTTATCATTATTTTGGTTTTCCCATTATTTTCATTTCGAATGAAGACGTTGTATATATTTATTTACGTATTAATTAATTTGTAGGTTCGTGCTATATTATTTTATTTTAATTTGTAATCAATTTTTTGAAATTAATTACTTCGTCGACTAAAATTTTTATGAAGCAATTATTTTTTAAATATTATTATTTTCTGTTTTATAGGAAATTTCATAGTCAGTTACTTCAATTTGATGGTGAAGGTGGTTGGACTTTGAAATCCTTAAATCAGCATAACGAAATCAACTCTAACGTAAGTTAATTTGATTGTGATATTGTTACGCTCTTGGGGGATTAATTTGTTATCCATGAAAACAAAACGAAAAAAAAAAACGAATAAGAAACTCCGAGGCCAACAATTATGGTAGAATAATTTATAACTTTAATATTATATAAAAATGACGGTTCTGTTCGATTTTAGTGTTAGCAAAGGTTATTTACAACCGAAATCTTCGTTACTTCTCATTATTATTTATCGTTTTATTTTTAGAAAAATATTAGAATACACAAGTGTGGTACATGTGTATTTCTTTTTATACTAATAAAAAATGTATGAGCGCTCGTCTATTTTAATGAATAAGTATTTCACGTCTCCCGATATAAATGACAGAACTAAATAATTAAAAAAATTTCAAACTTTGTGGAAACTTGTCTCAAGCATACCCCCCCGCTAAGTACTCATTTTTATATTCGCTGCGTAGTTAAAAAAGAGGAATAGTACGCTTCCTTTCTACGTGCTCAGAATTTTTCAAAGTTTAAACTATAAAATTATTATTTATGGATGTGCAAAGATGGATAACATCATCTTATACAGAGGTTGAAAAAAACCATTTATCAAGTACTAAGATTAATCATATCATTATACTTTAGGCATTCTTCTCCAGTACTAGGTTTCAAAAAATATATTACATATGTTTATATGTTTGCTGGATCATTGAAGTATCATTATATATATATATATATATATATATATATATATGTGTGTGTGTGTATGTGTTTATATATATATATGTATGTATATATATATATATATATATATATATATATATATATATATATATATATATATATATATCGTGTGTATGATAAAACAATGAACGTTTTTTAAGAATTTAATTATCTAATCATATTTCTTCGACTACGTTATTACGTTATGCCTATCTCAACCCACTGCTGGGTGTAAGCTTTCCCCAAACGTTTTCAAAGTTGCCTATCTTGTGCGACGCGCATCCAATTGATTTCGGTTACTTTCACAATGTCGTCCCGCCACCTTGTCATGGGTCTTCCTTGCCTGCGACGATGATTAATCGGCCACCACTGCAACAAGCGCTTGGTTCATCTGTTGTCATCCCGTCTGGCAATATGCCCTGCCTAATTCCATTTCAGTTTAGCTATGCGTTTTACTGCGTCTACTAATTTCGTTTGTTGTTTAATCCATGCAATATTTTTACGATCTCGGAGTCTGATATTCAGCGTGACTTTTTCGTGCGCCGTTCGAGTTTTCCTAATTCATTTAATTATTTGTCTTCTAAAACTCCACGTTTCAGCTCCATATGTTAGAACTGGCAGCACACACTCGTTGTATACTTTACTTTTTAAACTATTCGGTATTTCTTTATTTTTAAATACACTGCTTAGTTTTCCGAATGCCAGTTGCCTACTCATTTTCTTTTCCACCGTAATTTCTTGTCCTAAATACACATATTTTCCTACAGTGTCGATTTTTTCACCATAGTATTTTGTAATCATTAATTTCATCTGTTCATCACCCTAGGGCTTTTTTTACCGCGTGCTTCACCATTTAACCGGTTTAAATTTATATCACCGCTTTTAATAAATATTTATAACGCCGAAGTAGTAGCGAAATTAGGTCAATGTTAATTTCAACAATATTCCGTGTTGACCGCAACTTACATGTTAATTTATATCCTTGTATTTGCTACAGGGCTAAATGTGATGTTCAGTACTATTCTCTAAACTCGCATTTTCCGTTTTTAATAAATCTTCTTATGACCCCGGCCTGTAATTATGATCACTACTTAAAGTACACAAATAAAATTCTTTCCTGAAATGATCTTAATGAATCGAATTTTTAAAATCTTCAACATGAGGCTTTATACGTCGGTTACGACATGCGATAAAAAAGAAATAAGTAAGAAAATAAACAAATATAGATGTAGTGTTAATAAAACAAAAAGATATTTAGGAAGTATAATAATAAATGATGGAAGGAGTTTATAAAAGAAAATTGGATCGACCAAATTGATATTTTTAACATCATGACACATGAATAAATATAAGAAAATACTTAATCTTCTCGTATATATACGTAAAACAGCTCTAATTAAAGTTTGTAATTCTTTTTAGGTTTAATTTTTTCTTTTTAATGTTTTATTTTTATTTTATTTCTACTGTTCTGCGGTGTTTTTAGACGAGGAACAAGCTTTCGCCAGGGTCTGGCACGATGGACTTATATTTAAGTTAAGCGAACAACTGTCTGGAATCTTGTGCCGATTGCTTAAATCATATTTAACCGACAGGGAGTTTCGGCTTATGATGATGCGAAGTCAGCTTTTTACAGAGTACAGGCAGGAGTTCCATAGGGGAGTGCCCTTGGACGTCTCTTTTACTTCCTGTACACACGCGATCTACCAACGTCTGATAATGTAACAACGGAAACATTCGCAGACGACACTGCAATATTAGCTGTCAGCGCTGATCCCAGCGAGGCAAATGGTAAAATTTAACAACATTCGAATCTGATAAGAAAACGGACCTGAGACTGGAAGATAAAACTAAATAAAGCGAAATCAGTCCATGTACTTTATACGTTAAAACATGCAGACAGTAGGTATCGAGTGTATCTTGATAATCAGCTTATTCCGCGAACTGATTCGTCAAAATATCTCGGAATGCATTTGGACGCCAGAATGTCAGGCAAGGTACACGTAAAGATGAAAGTGTTTCAAATCAAACGCAGAGTACAAGATTTGTACTGACTCATCGGTAGGCGCTCTGTATTGGATGTACAATGCAAACTATTACTCTGTAATCAAGTTGTGGGGATGCGCTGCCAAGTCTAATAGGAATCTTGTACATCATTTTACGTGGAATTGTGGATGCCTGGGGTACTCTCACAATTTACAAATGAAGTTTGTCGATGATGTTATACAAAAGTTTGCTGCAACGCACGAAAAGCGACTGCTTAAGCATGTAAATGCAGAAGCTCGTCAAGTTTTAGATATCAAAAACGTTGTCAGACGACTTAAACGTCGCCATCCAAATGATCTGGTAACAGCATTACTAATTTAGTAATTCAAGAAGTTCTACACGCTGGTGTATAACCCCATACAGGTTCACCTTTATTTTTCTTTGTCCCTATTACTAACATGTGTACTTATTTAATAGTAGTATTAAGATCGTACATAACAATATAGTTTATACGTATATATAAAAAAGATTATTTTATTTCAATCGTTTTTTATAATTTTTATTTCTACTTCTGTCTATTTGAAAATTGCCGATAGCCGAAAAGCTTTTTGCGGTGTTTTAACTTATTTTTGCGATTTTAATTAATTCGTTTTTTTTTTAAAAATATATATATATATATATAAAATTGATCGAGGAGTGAATTTAAATTTCAGGAATGCGACGCGAAACTTAATTCTACGATGAAGACTGATACAACGGAGGTAACTACCGCTTAGTTAACCGACTAACGTCAGTTTGTTTACTATTTTGTTCTCATTTACTTAACTTTCTTGCCAATTTTCGTTTTATCCGACGATATATGTAACACCATTATTACCGTTTTGATTTTTTTTTTTTTTTTTTATCGTAATTATGATAACGTATATATACCGTCGCCGTATAAGGTTAATTTACTCGTAATTATATTTTCGTCCAATTTGTAAGTTATAATCGACTATCTATATCGCCTTTCAGTCACCTATTGCCAATTTTTAATTTGACGCGGGGAATTATAAGTTATATCCTATGAAGTAGTCAGTGTTCGGTAAAATATAGATATCTGTATTTCTACTTTGGAGATTGTGTTTCGTAAGAAAATAATTTAAAGAGGCGAAAAATGTAAAGCTATATAAACATTTTTAAGAGTTTGTTTTTATGATGTCCGTTATTATGAAAACTGACAATTAACGTTAAACGTCCCTCGTAAGGTGAGCATTTTGCCTGTATATAAACGAAACGCAAAAATTAAACGCTAACTTGTAAGTTGTCAGAAATAAAAAGCACTAACGAGCATGATTCATTATCGCTAACACTCGCTAGTTATTTTATATCTTCGTCTAGTTTTCATAAGGATCGACTATCCATCTCTTAAATCACTCGTTTTTCGTTTTTTTTTTTTTTTTTACTTGAAATAATAATAATAAATTATTACGTATAAAATAAAATTAGAACGAGTTCTCAGTAAAATACATATTCCGATAATATAAACATATTAAAAAGTTATATTTTGCGTAAGATATATTTTTTATTGCATTTTAACGAAAATTGTAACATTTATTAAGTGTATCTTATTATGCAAGGGAATAGTTTTATTATTAGCGTTAAAAGTTCACGTCCTTTGTGTAGGAGCAGCACCGTGACTGAAAGGGCTACATAGTTAGGCTAAGTGCATAGGAGCGTTATTTTAACGTACGTTATAAAACCGAGTATATGTCTAACGTATGTTCCAGTTAATATTATAAACTAAAAAATTCCAGCACGTGTGGTACCGGTCTTACTCGTTAATAATTAATAAAAAATAGAAAAAAAAATTAAGCTCTAACTAATAACTAGCGGTCAAAAATAGAAATCACGAATGATGATGGTTCATTATTTCTTTCTCGCACGCGTTACATTTACATTTGCGAAAGTAGTTGATAATGATGAATTTCTTCTACGTAATTCTAATTTTCAGAAATAATAATCGATTTGATAATTTTTTTTTTTATTGTTTAACTTTATTTTAAAATCTCTGATTAATTTCAATATTTTATTTATATATATATATATATATATATATATATATATATATATATATATATATATATATATATATATATATATAATTCGTATGTGTAGTATGTGAAGGTAGCAGATTTGCTAGAGTATTCGACGGTCGACTGTTCGAAACCTCTCGCGGCATAAAAAAGTTTATAAATTTTTTTATCATTACGTAACTCCTAATTATCACGGAGAAAACAGTGGCATCCTATTGCGTATAACATTATATGCGTGCGCATCTGCGTTGCATATAATTAGCGTCTTGAACGCAAGTCTATTTTCTGCGTAAAAATAAACATAAATGGCTAGTCATGACGTTCAGCAACGAACAATACGGCGGTGATATATATATATATATATATATATATATATATATATATATATATATATATATGTATATATTCTTTTGTGCGAGAAAAAATCCATAAATAATGTCACCCACAAGGATACTAACATGATACTATATTAAAACAATACAGTTGATACTTGCAGTTCAAAACTAACACGTGGCAGGTAATTAACGATGTTACGATTTCCGTGAGATTTTTTATTACCACAAATAGAGGAACCGTCAAAATAATGAAAATACACCAACTTTTATAGTCAGTTTTTTTTTTATGTTCAGGGAGGGTCGATCTATCCCAATTTTTTTATTCCAACCGTTATCGATGCTGTTCAATGTGTTATTCTCTATTTTAAAGTTCTTTTCTCTCTGTGTATATAATCTTTCAGGCACGGTGTCCATTACATGGTAAATGAAATTTCGATGCTAACAAAATGTTTTATTTTCTAGTTGACTTGAAATGTTTCAATTTTAAAAATATTTATATAAATACATTGAATACTACTTACAGTTCGCCTAGGAAAAAAAGGAATTGTATAATAAATACCGGTATAAAATTTATAATTTTCCGTCATAATTTTATAATGTATTTGTATATATTCATTCTGCCCGAACACGATGAAGTAATATTCCGTTCACCGTTTAAAATTCAATCTCTGTATTTGTCTGTTATGTGTTAATATAAAATTGCAATAACGACATTTACATTTTCTCTGCCGATTACTATCGTTCAAAGGTTTGTTTTCCTAGTAACCTTTTGATAGTTCATTAACAACTACTGATTTCTATTTATTACTGTTTTCTACATCTATCGTCGATTCGCCTTATTCCTATTCACTTCGAATCATCCACATGTTATATCTCAACTTTCTTCGACACAAACATTTCCACACACACACACACACTACACATATATATATATATATATTAATATTACCGTTTCTTTGCGTTATTCGTTGGATGTACATTGTTGGAACACTTTATTCATTTCAATTAATTTTATTTTAAAGCAACCTTAATTTATACCTGAAACCTGGCGACGTATGTTCTACGATTTTTTTTTTGGTTTAGCAGGCCTTTAATTGTTGTTGGGAACGTTGAGAATTGTAAGTAGTAGAATCTAGCAGGAGATGTTTGACAGTAATTTCCCAATGTCCACAGGAACATCTGACAGGAGATTCACGGCGTAATAAATGCCCATGTGTTATTAATGTGTGACCGAATCGGAGCCGTCTCAAAGGAATTTATTCTTTTCCGGATAAATTAGGAGGTGTTTACCAGCGGCTTTGTAGATTTAATGCTTCTTAACTCGTTCGAGTTAGGCGTGGACGTCTACATAGATTTCCATTTGCTTTTTAGTTTTGTGGCGATGATATTGTATGCATCTTCACGAGGGATGGATAAATTTATGTAAGGATACATAGAAGACGCCTGCTTTGCTGCTCGGTCAGCTAATTCATTTCCAGGAAATTGTGAATGACCTGGTATCTAGACAAACATTGGTCGATGAGAGGATTCCGTTGATTCCAGCGCTCGCTTCGGTGGCACATATATTAAAATTGGAACGATACAAAGAAGATTAGCATGGCCCTGCGCAAGGATGATATGCAATCATATAAAAACTGGCGCAATAACATACGATAAAAGATGATTCATATTATGATACACAATGCATAGAAATATACGTACGTATATTTTCCTATAATAAATAAACTACGATCGTAATTAATGCTCGTGAAATAGAATAACGCCGATTATAGTAAAACGAAGCCTATTTAAGCGTTAATAATAATAATAACCGTAATAATAATATTTACAATATTTTATTACGCTTAATAATATATTTATAAATAAGAATACAAAATCCATAAATACGTGAGCGCGGGTATTATTCCAATATACACAATGTCACGGAAATGTAAAAAGAAAAAATTGATAACATATAATTTAAAAATATATCCACGTATTAAGCGCATATATATATATATATATATATATATATATATATATATATATATATATATATATATATATATATAATATTCATACACATGTACACATGAAATATACAGATATACATAAAAGTGTGCATTTTGCATATATATTTATACCCATATACATACAAACAGGTAGTAAGGATGATAAACGAGAAATCTACGCACCGATTATTTTGACGGTTCTAATATCGAAATGATTTATATAATTACTGTATTGAAATTGAAATGACAAACTTTTAGTTCACTGATTCCATCGAGATTAATAAAAGAGATTATATAAATGAGTTTGAAAACAACAAAGTGTCAATTACCGTTTTAACTTTTATTTCGTTTTATAAATATCCCAAATAATTATATTATTTTCGGCGAAATTTGTTTGGGATTTGATTTTTTTTTTTCATAATGATACTCGCTTTCATACATGTTTTTAAGTAATTTTTGTAAAACCTACAAAATCATATTTTCTTCTATACACTTAGCCACGATATCATTAACGCGAAATATTTTTATGGATGAAACGTTATATATGTAATATTGAATGTTTTCAGTTTACTTGAAGCAGAGAAAACCATTGATTATAATAGAATAAAATCGTTTTTCTAAATTAAAAAAACCATACTATGATGAAACACTAGCATTTTATGGAAGTAAACTTATTTAATACGTAATATTTATTTTAAGTCATATAATAAAGTTATTACTTATTATTCGGCCTTAAACTTGTACGATTCGAATTATTACTATAACTTACATATTTGAAATACTTAAAATGCGCGGATTACGAAAGTTCGTTGATAAAGTATTAATGTTTGTACACACAAACGCATATTTATACATACATATATATATATATATTAAGCATGCGTATGCTTGAATTTTTTAGAAACGAATCGTAAGTTAGCATCCGCATAGTTCATTATTACAAGATTGTGAAACACATTTTTTTCAAGTGTAACGTTATTCAAATCTTTTAGAATAGGAACATTTTTTTTTTTTAAATTTAACGTGAGGAAAATATTTCTTTAAAAAAAAAAAACCTACTTAAATGGCATTCTTGAATCCGATAATTTATATGCTGGATGGTGTTCGCGCACTACAAGTTCTTAACATGTAATTTATTTTTAAATTGGACGTTAATTTCAACGATATTCGGAAACTAAGAAATTTGTAAACATTTTAAAAATTATTCAGCGTATAATAATTGGAGGTTTTTATGACGTTTAAATCTATACGTAGTGATCTGTACAAATAGTATTATATATTTTTTTGTTTTTATTTTTTAAGGAATAAATCAAATGTTTTACAATTAATAAATTATAACGTCCACGGATATTTTTTAGGCGATATATATCGATTTCGACGTTGTCAAATGATGTTGACGATTTACTTCAAATTTTAACTTGAAAATATTTTAATCATATTTAGTTACCTTTTCGAAAATTTTAATTTTTATCGTTTTTAAATTTTTTATTATTATTATTTTACTTTTTACGAAGGAAATATTTCTGTTTGTAACCGTGAACCTTTTTTATTTCCACTACATCGACATATGTTGTCTTTCATTTTATTTCAACGTACGAATATATATATATATATATATATATATATATATATATATCATACATATGTATATAATTTCAAATAAGAGTGCCGATTATCATTTTTCTTTCTCCTCCTGTCCCTATATAGATGTGGTATTCTCTTTCACGTTTTGTTAGCTATTCTACCTACTTTTAATCATCGCGCATCTACTTTACACCTCATGGTGATTTTCTTACTACTTATTAATTACATTAAATTTTTTACGTCTCTTGTATAAAAATTTTTCTTTAATCACCAACGCTATGTTAAGATTATGGTACACCAAGGAGATAAAGCTATCAAATTTGTCTTCCTGCGGAACGGAAAATTTTATTTTTGCTAGTAATTAGTACGAATAATAATATATAAATTTTGTTATGCGGGAAAAATTTATTATTCTTTTTTTGCTCCGCGTAAAATTTATTTCAATCGAAAAATAAATATATATATATATAAATGCGTGCGAATATTCGAATGCTTACTTAATGTTTAAAATTTGTAATACCTATTTATGGACATAAATATATTTCGTTAGTAATTGTAAAATATTTCAATTATAAGTATAATAAGATATCGTATGTTGTGTTAAGGTGGTTGTATTTAGGCGGATGGTAACGTTGAATGTGGTTTTGTAGCGTGTGAACGATTTTCGTATATTAAATCCGGAAGAAGCTTCCTGGATTGTTTAAAATACAATTGAACGGAACTACCACTACAAACCCGTGCACAGAAATGAATGGAAATCAGCTGAATGGAAACGAACGTAGGTTGAAAGAACAATTGAAGCCAGCGTGTCCGCTAAATCGGCGTAGTTGATGCACTTTAAACTGACTCTTCTGTAGCTTCACCAGAACTATAGTAAACTTACTGAAATAGAGTCTGGCCGTTGATGATAAATGCAAATTAGAATCATCGGCATTTATTTCAGTGTAATTTGATTCTTTGATACATCACAAAGAGAAACCTATTAAGTTCGAAACTAACCGACCAAGCGATAAAAATGGTTGATGCGTAGACGAATTATATAATGTATAAATTTGTTTTATTCGATAACTTAATTTTTATGTTATCTTTTTTTGGGGGGGGATATTAGTTGGTGCGGAGATGCTCTTTCAATAACTTGAAAAGGAAATAGTTCAAATTACAAGAGTAAACGATTTTAATAATTCGGATTGTCGATTAAAAGTTGAATAATAAACTCACGTATAGCTATAGTAATCAAATAACCCAATGATCCAATGCTCCAACTTTAATGGTAATGTCACTGAGAATCTAATTGTTTCACCTGGAGACGTTAGATTAATCACATTTTTATTACTCTATCCATCACCAATGTTCATGGTACTTTGTTGTCTATTCTTTAAAGTCGAAGATTGTGAGTTCCCTGAGGTGAAATTTAATTTTAAATTAAATTAATATCGCGATATAAATTTACAACGTACTTATATTTACACTAAAATATTAAGAATTATAAAGTAGGAATATAGTGTTTTTTATTTTTAAGTTGTGAACATTTACTTTTCTAAGTTTGCTCAATGGACTAACACATATAATTGTATTGGACGTTTCGGCATTAAAGTTGTGTTGTAATTATCCGCATGCTAACTGGAGTGAATTCAAGAGGTATATAGCCGATTACATCATATTAAGTGTGTCTATTACGAACAACGCTGAAATTGATTCTCGTCTTGATAGTTTTGCCAATTTAATTATTACCGCCACTGAGCGCTACTGAAAGGGTACATAATTACTTTTCTTCTTCCAATTTACCATTAGGTATAAGCATGCTTATCAGATTTAAAAATGGGCAGTATACTAACAATTATGGTTACCGCAGCGCTCGAGTATTCTAAATATATTAACTAAACTATTGCGATTGTTCTTAAACAAAAATAAACCGTAACTCGTTTTTATCGAAGCTTTATACGAAAGATAATCGTCTGTGGAAGGTTTGCAAAAATTATAACGGTGCATCGCTTTTTTCATTTGTAAACACCTTGCATATGAATATTACCGAGTACATGGTCAAAATTTGCAACTTGGTTCCAATTATCATACAAAGAAAGTTCGACCTACAGTCAGTAAATATTAAAGCCGTCGTATCTGTTAATAAAACAATTTTTTTCACTGTGAAGGATATTTATGTTACTGTTAAATCAAAGCTAAACATACTGTAGGACACGATAAAAATTTCGTCTATATTAATTAAGAAGCTTTCATTAAAAGCTATCATAAAATTTACGATTATATTAAATTGCGTGTTAAAATTCAGTTATTTTCCGCATTGTTGGAAAACCGTCAAAGTTATTGCTCTTCCTAAACCAGAAAACGACAGTTCTCAGATTTACAACATTCGGTGAATTAGTTTATTTAGTAACTCGAGTAAGACGATGGAAAAATTATTCTAATAAAATTAAGTACTCTCATATTAACAATACTGTTCCTAGCGTATAGTTTGTTTTTCATCAACATTTTTGTACGGCTCGTGAAATATCCAGAGTAGTTGAGTTTGTGATACATAATTTTAATTGTAATAAACACATTGTTATGTGTGGTGTGCTCTTTGATGCTGCTAAAGGATTTCATACTACATGGCACACGGGCATTTTGTACAAAATGATTAAATGTAATTTTCCTCCTTATTTAATTAAATTAACTGGTAGTTATTTACGCAATAGAACTTTTTATGTGACTATTGGTGATTCAACCTCTTAAATTTAAACGTGTTTATTCAGCAAGGAAGTGTGTTAAGGACCTTTTATTTTCACATTGTACTTATATGATTTCCCAGAAGTGCCGAATGCACAAGTTGATTCAGTCTTTTTAATTTGTATAACACTTTACACAGTAATTTTAAACTATTTAACTTTTTCTATGGAAGTTAACTCATGTTGTACATTATAATGTACACACACTAAACTATAAAGAATAATTTACTTTTACACTACCCTAAGCCAAAAAAAAAACATATTCTTCGTTTTATAGTGCAACATTTTGAAGTCTTTAGTTGTTATATTTTAGTACATTTTGCAATACCTGTTTTACCATATTTTTAATACAGAATACCGACAATATTGATATATTAAGTAAGTATAATGTTTAAAATTTAATTTAGTTATGCTTATATATATGTAACTATAATATTTTACCTACAGGATTTAAAAAAAAAATTAATGAACATCAAAGTAGACGTTTACATTTGTGATAAATAATGATTTTCTTTGATTCCTTATTATTTGAAATATTTACATTATTATTTGATTTATATTTTAGTTTCATGATCAAATAACAATGGGTCATAGACAACTGACTGACGAGAAGGTTTTAGAAATGTTAGATAATTTGTCCGAAATTGAAGGTTTTTCTTCGGATGAGGAAGAATGTTGTAATGAAAATGAAACAAATAATGCTGAAGATACTAGCAATGATTACATTATTTACTATTATACTATGTGGATAATTATACATAATGATACATGTTTATGCAGTATATATACTGCAATAAGCGCTGAAATTTCTGATGTTTGTAAAACTGTGGACAGTGATGAGGAAACAGAAATAATTTAACAACATCAGGATATTCAAAAGACTGAATCAGAAGCATATTTTAAAGAAAATGGATTAACTGCACAAAATAAAGTTTTGTGGATTAAAAGGACATTATCTTCAATATATGTTGTTCGGTTGTGTTTGGTTGTGTTATTATCTTTAAACGTCTATCTTTGTTGATAAATAAACCGTAATAGCTACTCCTTCGCGTTTATAGTGTGATCGTGTGTGTGTATTGTTCGGTGGTCGTAACCGCTATTCGTTACGTGAATAGAGTGCGGTCGTGTGTGTGTGTATTGTTCGGTGGTTTTGTCGTATTGTTATCTTCATACGTATACCTCTGTTGTTAAACAAACCGTAAGCGCTATTCGTTACGTGTATATAGTGTAGCCGCGTGTGCGTTCACATGGTTCTACACCACTCCCCCTCACGGCCGGCAGTTATCGCGGCTAATCATTCGCTCAACGTTTCTGATAATTCTCTGTCAACTTCGAAAACCAGTTATGTAAATGAAACCTTTTATTCAGGTAATAACAATGTTACGTTAAATAATAACGATAAAAGTAATGTAGAAATACATTCGAAATCGGCTGTAGTAGACTCTAGATCGTTGGAAAATGTATCGGTTCTTCCCTTATCGATACAGCGTGTTGGTGGTGATTTTACTGTTGTAAATAAACGTCCCCTTTCGAGTGGCACCAGTGATGAGGATTCTTGGATCCCAGCATTAAAACATTCGAAAAGTCACACAGCAAACAGGACAAAAAATACAAGAAATCTTTCTCACCCTAAACCTTCGACATACAATCGTTTTCAATACCTCAGTGATGAGCAAACAGAGGAATCCACAACAGAGCTTGTCAATGAAGCTCCCATGGTAGATAACTCACAAGGGGCGCTTCCGCAAAGAAAAAATGTAACATTGCAAAAGAATCCACCCCCTATTTTGGTCAAAAATATTGTCAATTATTTGAAATTT
Organism: Coronaproctus castanopsis; assembly: GCA_032883995.1. Lineage (NCBI taxonomy): Eukaryota > Metazoa > Arthropoda > Insecta > Hemiptera > Monophlebidae > Coronaproctus > Coronaproctus castanopsis. The sequence continues at coordinate 90,417,768 of CM065052.1, forward strand.
GTTAGTGAACTAAAAACCGAAGTCTCGAACTACTCTTTTGAATGTAAAGCTACTAAAGGTGGGATTACGATTAAACCCAGTAATGCTGAATGTTATAGATGTCTAGTCCAAAAATTGAAAATAAAAAATGCCTCCTTTTTCACCTACCAGTTACCAGAAGATCGATCATTTCGTGTCGTAATACGTCATCTTCATCACACAACGCCTCCTAACGAAATTAAAATAGAATTAGAAAAACTAGGATACTCGGTCAAATCTGTAACAAATATCTTACATAAAAAAAAATAAATACCCACTTCCAATGTTTTTTGTAGACTTAAATCAATTACCTATTAATTCGGAAATATTCAAAATAACTTCATTATTATATTCGGCAATTTCCGTAGAGGAACCAAGGAAACTCAGACAACTTCCTCAGTGCACAAGATGTCAAAATTATGGGCATACTAAGCGTTATTGTAATCTTCCTTTTCGATGCGTAAAATGTGGTGAAAAACACGACACGGCAAATTGCAACAAGACAGTTACCTGCGAGATGTGCCCTGTGCAATGGTCCTCATACTTCAAACTATCGTGGCTGTCCTGCTTACCAAGAAGAACTAACGTTTCTGAACCCAGTTCTAAGAAAAAGTAGAAATCACGAGTATAACTTCATGAACCACACAAACTTTCCTCCGTTAGTTAATAATATTATTAATACTGATAACAACAACAACAATAACATTAATAACCAAATTAATAACGTTACCAACGACAACAGCGAAAATAATAGCAATAATATCAACAAAACCTCGCAAAGGAAACATATTAGTTACGCTAATATCGTACATCAAAATACACCCAGTTTATTTGACAATCCTTCGACCACACTAACGGAATGTTTATCCACTTTTCTAAACGAATTTAAAACTATAATTAACCCTTTAATTAACTTACTAACCAAAGTCATAGACGTAGTATTAACCCAATCTAAATGACTGCTACAACTAATCTCACTCAATCATCCCTAGTAATTATGTTATGGAACGCAAATGGAATCCAGCAAAAAAAGCTAGAGCTTCAACTTTTTCTTAAACGAAAACGTATTGATGTAGCACTCATCACAGAAACGCATCTCACAGTAAACAGCTCGTTTTCGATTTCTGGCTACACGATACATAGTAGTTATCATCCTGATGGAACTGCGCATGGCGGTGCTGCAGTATTAATACGAAATGACATCAAACACTATGTAGCTTACAATAACTCTTCTGCAGCAATACAGATCGCATCAATAACAGTCCAAAATACAATTTTTGATTTAACACTAGCTGCTATGTATTGCCTACCACGTTATGCTGTTCATGAGTATAATTTTAAATATCATTTTCTGAATCTAGGTCGTAACTTCATATGCGGAGGGGACTTTAACGCTAAGCATACCCTATGGGGTTCAAAACAAGTAAATCCTAGGGGCAAAATACTAAAAAAAGTTATACTGTCAGAAAACTATAAATTTATAGCCCCGAACGAACCAACATATTGGCCTTCTCATAATAACAGACACCCGGACTTACTTGACCTTTTCATCACAAAAGGAACTGAAAAATTATATAATGTTTGCAAAACGATGCCGGATTTGACGTCTGACCACGATCCAGTTGTCCTTCTGTTAGATACAGTCCCACTACAGTACGTTAAAAACATACAGCTGACCAACAAAACAACAAATTGGAATTTATTTCATAATCTCCTGCAGAAGTGTTCTGAGTTCAAAACTCGGTTAAAATCCCCTACTGATGTAGACGCACATATCGAAAATCTAACAACAATGCTAAAAAATTGCGCTACCAACACTACATCCTATTCCCATTGCGAAAGGAAACAAAATTACCTTCCATTAAGGATTAGAGAACTAATAACTTCTACACGTAGAGCGCGTAAATTATGGCAGCGCCACAAATATCCTTGCTTTCGTGCAGAATATGATCGTATCAGGAACAAGATGAAAGCAGAAATAAGGTTGTACAAAGACAATGCATTTCAAGTATTTTTACAAAATCTAAATACAACGGATAATTCCCTTTGGAGAACTACCAAACACATCCTAAAGGAGCATACTATGACTTCACCTTTACGAAATCAATCTGGAGCATGGATAAAAAGTGACGCTGACAAGGCTCAGTATTTTGCTGAACACCTAGTTAAAGTTTTTTCACCGAACACAGACATTGAGGATAAACAATTTACTGAACACGTGTATAATTACTTGAACACCCCACTACAGTTTTCTCTTCCTACACGTTCCTTTTCACCAGCAGAAGTAGAGCAGGAGTTAAAACGACTGCCTACTCGCAAAGCTCCAGGTCATGATTTGATCACAGGAGATATATTAAAACATATTCCACGGAATACAATTTTACAACTTACGTACCTATTTAATGCCATTGTTCGTCTCTCTTATTTCCCCGACGCATGGAAGAAATCCACCATAATCATGGTTCCTAAACCGAATAAACCTACTTCTGTTGTAACATCATATAGGCCAATCAGTCTTCTGTGTACATTATCAAAAGTCTTCGAAAAATTAGTACTGCGTAGAATTTCTGCAACCCTAGAAAAAGTAGATTTGATCCCTGCCCACCAGTTTGGTTTCTGTAAAACTCATTCTACTATACACCAATGTCACCGGGTTGTCGATGCTATTTCCTCCTGTTTCCAAACAGGGCGATACTGTCCTGCTGTCTTCTTAGATGTATCGCAGGCCTTTGATAGAGTGTGGCATCAGGGCCTGCTATATAAACTTAAAAAGTTCTTACCAGCGGATTATTACTTGTTGATCAAATCCTACTTGGAAAACAGGACATTTCGTGTACGATACAACTCTGAATACTCTGTTTGGTATCCAGTACAAGCATCTGTGCCGCAAGGAAGTATTCTGGGACCTACTTTATATACGATATTCACAGCCGATATGCCTACAACGTCTTACACATCGATATTCACCTTCGCTGATGACACCTTGATTATAGCCGCCGATGAAAGCCCGGTAGTTGCATCCCGTTCTATTCAACTTCACCTACAAGAAATGGGAAAGTGGTGCACTAAATGGAAAATCAAGATAAATACCGATAAATCGGCAAATGTAACTTTTACATTACGGAGAGGTTCCTGTCCTCCAGTTTACTATGAACAGCAACAAATTACTCAGACTGATACTGTAAAGTACCTCGGCCTTATTATGGATAAAAAACTTACCTGGACTCGGCATATATTGCAGCTTAGAAAAAACTTAGATATCTCATTTCGGCTATTATATTGTATTATAGGAAGAAAAGCCAAAACTTCATTAAATAATAAATTGCTGATCTACAACGCACTTCTAGCGGCGAAATGGAAGTATGGAATTGAACTATGGGGCTCGGCAACAAGTAGTAACGTCAAACGTATACAACAATTTCAGTCGAAAGCTCTAAGAGCAATATGTGACGCTCCTTATTATGTCAGCAATGATACTCTACATCACGACCTGCAAGTGCCTACAGTTACACAAATTTATCAATATAAATATCAAAAATTTTTCGGTAAATGTTCCAGTCACTCAAACCTCCAAATTCGGCGAATCTACATGCCAACACTTCCAGATAATCCTGTTCGAAGGCTACGACAAATGCTCCGGGACGTACTTTCAACTATTGAAAAATGATGTCATATAGATCAAGACATTGCTGCTGAGGCAAAATTTTAAACTGGCCGGCTGTTTATTGTAACAGCGGCTGTATGTTAATGTATTTGTATATAATTTATTTATTTATTTAACTGAACTCATGTGCTTATTGTTAAATTATACAGGTGCACATTAAAAAAAAATAAAAATTAAAAAAAAAAAAATGTTTTGATATGAAACACCTCCAATTTCGAAATTTGTATTACATAACAATATTTATTTACTTCCATCTCTCATAGATTATTTCAAGAAGTATATAATTAATGATACGATATGAGAAATAGTGTATATGTCTAATTTATATGCTGCTAGAAAGAATATTAATTTTTTGGCTAAAAATACGTCAGAAATTACTGTTTTTATTAGAATTCGTTTATTAATGGGTAATTTAGGATTTCCTAGAATTAGCATGTACTGGAATAAACAATTATGAATTTCATTAGTAAATGAAAATATGACCCTGAATCGATTTTATAACCTAAGGAATTATGGTTCACCTTGGGGATACAGATAAAATACCAAAAACAATAATGATCGTCTGTGGAAAATTAGACCGATATATGATGCAATTAGATCGCAATGTATAAAATTACATGTAGGAGAAAATATATGCATTGACGAACAAATGGTACCATTTAAGGGTAAAATGAGTATAAAACAATATTTGAAAAATTAACCTCATTCCTGGGACATAAAACTGTTTTTATTTGCAAGACAAAGTGGTTTAGTTTACGATTTTTTAATATACCAAGGCGCAACTACTGAAATAGAGAAAAAATACATGAAATTTGGTTTAAGAGCTGCTGTTGTCATGCAATTAATGGGTCGGATTATAAATTTTTCTGGCCATAAGCTTTATTTCGGTAATTATTTTGAGAGATATATATGCTGCTGGAACTATTCGTATAAATCGTTTTTGCAATCCACCTCTAATGTCTGATAAAGATATGAAGAAGAAAGGTAGTGGGTGTTTTGTTGAAGTCATAGGCAGAGATGGAGATGTAATTATCACTAAATGGTTTGATAATAAACCAATAACACTTGCCTCAAATTTTATTAGTGTAAGTAAATTGGACAAATATAAACGATGGGATAAAAAACAACCATGCATATGTAGACGTTTCCAGACCAGAAGTAGTGCTGTTATACAATAAAAAGATGGGAGGTGCTGACAAGTTTGATTTTCTTCAAACTATTTACAGAGGTGACATAAAATCTAGAAAATGATCCATAAAAATGATATTAAATGCATTTAATATGGCAGTAGTAAATAGCTGGATAGAGTATAAACATGATGCTAAATGTTTAGGAATTACACTTTGAAAGATTTTAGACTTGTTGCAGAAGTATTCATTTTGCCAAAAACGTCATAAAAAAAAGAGGACGGCCTTCAAGTGATACATCTTCAACGGTTCCACCTCTAAAAAGAAATACAGATGAAGTCAGGCCATTGGAAAGCATTCATTATAATAATGTTAACCATATGCCGAATATGGACAACAAGAAGGAGGCAACCCGGTGTAAAGCAGAAGGTTGTACATTTCGCACTCACTTTGAGTGTCTAAATTGTAATATACATTTGTGTATAACAAAAAATAGGAATTGTTTTAAAGATTTTCATTGTAAATAATTATTTTTGTAAATAAAACAAATGAATATATGGAAGCAACTTTTTTGTGTTAAAAATTTTCTTCATCACAGTTTACACTAAATTTTTATTACTAAACATTTGTGACAATAACTCACAATCTACATTAAATATCTCTAAAATGGAGCATACGGTTAAAATTTTGTAATAATCAAAAGTTCTTATATTTAATTAGTAAGTGTGCAAAATATCAATTTTTTTGGTGAAAAATTAAATAAAAAGGGTTAAAACGTGTTGGGTGCTGTTACGCAAGGAAGTGTGTTGGAACATCTTTTCTTTTCACATTATACTTATATTTTTTTTTTTTTTTTTTAAATATACTGCCTTTTAGGAAGGCAGTTACACAACTACAATCTTAACCTATAGGTTAAATAATTAGTGAATTTGATCGTTTAACATGTTGTGTATGCTGATCCAGTGATCAGTTTCCACTAATACTAACTAAATATTAATTATGAAAATCGTGTTCAATAAAACTATAATTATTATTTATCTATGAACTAGGTCTACTGGATGTGTTCGCTTAAGGCGTCTCACATCATTTGAAGTATCCAGTAATCGAATAGCTTCTTTATTTGTGTGACCATGCAGTCTCTGTTCATGTTTGACTGCAAAGTTGTGAACGACGTCATCAACCTGTTAAATCTTCAGATCACAATGAATATTAGAGTTCCGCTGGAACCATCGTGCGTTAACCAGCGTCCGAAGAATTTTATTCTGTTGATGCTAAATGATGGCTCTGTTGGAAGCAGAAGCACAGCCCCATACTTGAACTCCGTATGTCCAGATGGGTCGTAGAATAGTTTGATAAAGTAACCTCTTGCTGTACAAATTTAGAGGTGACTTTCTACTAACCAGTGCATCTGATTCATTTTGAGCTGTAACTGGTGTTTCTTTTGCTTAACATGTGTTTTCCATGTTAATCGTGAATCAAGATGAATGCCCAAATACCTTGCTGAACTAGCAAGAGGTACTTGAACATTATTTATGTATATATTATGATTCACGTCGATAGGTCGAAGCGTGAATACAACATGGATGGATTTTTGTTCGCTTAACTTGATTTTCCAATCTTGCATCCACCTAACTATCTTGTCAAGGTGTCTTTGAAGTACATCTATTGCCTCTATTTGGGTGTCTCTGGTTACCATGATGACAGTACCATCTGCATAAGTAGCAGTAAAAATCCCATCTGTGGTCGGAATGTCCACTGCGTATAGTGTGTACAACATAGGACCAAGGACACTTCCTTGTGGTACACCAGCACGTATCAATTGAAAATTTGAATTCGTTTCTTCATATTTTACTCTGAAGCGCCTATTTTCTATGTACGACTTCAGCAGTTGACAGAAGTTTTCTGGCAACATTGTGCTTAATTTGTGCAACAAACCTTTATGCCATACTCGGTCGAATGCTTGTGCCACATCTAGCAATATAGCGGCACAGTACTTTTTTTCTTCGAGTGCTTTTAAACTCGATGCACTTGCTGGATTGTCGAATGATAACTACGAAAACCAAACTGATGATCCGGTATCTTGGCTTCCACCAGTGGCTTAAGTCTTTTCAAAATAAGTTTTTCAAGTAGTTTTGATAGAACTGGCAACAGTGATATTGGCCGATACGACTTTACATTTTCCGCTGGTTTCTCAGGTTTTTTCAGCATAATGATTTGAGCCGTTTTAAAAAGAGTTGGTATATACTGAAGTCGAAGACAGGCATTAAAAATATATGTAGTTAATACAACCGCTTTTTTTGATATTTCCTGCATTATGGATGGTGAGATTTCATCAATCCCTGGAGCTTTTTTTGGATTGATATGATCAATCTCTATAGCTACTTCCATTGGTGTAATATATCGAATTGGCTGGCCAGATTGGCTTTCCATTGTTGTGTCAATATTTGATGAAATTTCATGCGGCTGAAACTCGCTGGCTAAGTACTGTGCAAAAAGCTCAGACTTTTCTTTATCCCTACGGACCCATTTTCCGCAATCATCTTTTAGAGGCGGAATTTGGATCAGAGGTCGCTTAAATTTGCGAGTTGCGCGCCAGAGGGAGTAATCTTTATCCTCATTCGGGCTCAAATTTTCCAAAAAGTTATCAAATGTTCTTTTTTTTGATTTTTTTATTAAATGATTTAGCTGATTGCTAACACGGGTAGAGACATCACAACCAAGTTGTTCAATAGAGTTTTTAAGGTCAGTAATGTTTTGAATATTGCTAACAAATATTGGTGGCATTTTAGACACTTTAGTTTTTTCACTATAAGTTGGTTTATCTGGGGGGCTCCCTCCAAATTCATATAGCATTTCCTCCGGTTCTGGTTTATTTATATTATCTTTAACATTAATATCTTGTAATCGGGTATGACTGTCATTTGACAATTGTTTTTCCCAGTTGATGGACCCGGTTGAGCAGGGATTCTATTTTTAACTTCAGTTCGTTTATGGTAGATGCTTGTTCTTGACATAATTGTTTAAGATCGTCATGCTGTAAGTTTTCATATTCATGGTTATATTGTTCCCGAGTGATCCTCTTATTACACTCATTGCTTTGACTATTTGTTCCAGATAATTACCTCTTTATCGAGTATGAGTTACCAGTTTTTGTAACTTTTATTGATGGCACCTCAGGCTCGATAGTATGATCTTCTTTTTTATCATACGCTAACTGTGCTGCGTGCACAGTTGGTGACGACGGCCGTGATGGCGGGGGAGCGTGTTTTACACTCATTTATAGTTATGAAAATATACTAGTATACACGATGTATAAACAAGCATAACGAAAAACGCTATTTAATTAATTTTTTTTTTTTAATTTTTTAATTTTACAAGTGTATACTGCACGATATTTCGGCAAGCATATATAGCTACACTTATAATATGTAAACGTTAACAGCTGTCTATATTAGTAATATGATAAAATAATAACGTTAGTATGTTAGTAATTATGATATATTATGTTCGTTTAGATTATAATACCGAATAACGATAATGAAATAAAACTGGTTTTATCTCACCAATTGCGATAATGCTGCTGTTTTACACGTGGAGATATCTGGTTGATTATTAACCGATAACGTCCCGATAAATAGAATATAAACGAACTTATACTTAAATAAACTTAAACAATGTGTACGAAATAACGAACGCGATAACGAACGACGACTGATATCGTGAAAAATGTAAATATGAATATGATTTCCCAAAAGTGCCGAATACACTTTTTGTAGCGCATTTAAACTAGTTAAATCTGCATATCACGCATTCTCAAATATTATAATAAGTGGAAAATCAATACTAATTCATGAAAAACCGAAGCAATTTTCTTTACACTTAGACGACCAGAATTGCCAAATAATCCGATGGTGTCGGGAAACAGCATTAACTGGTCGGATAAGATTTGGTATTTAGGTGTTGTTTTTGATAACAAACTTAACTTCACTAAATATATTAATTACATTAATATGAAGACTAAAAAATCCATTTGTTTCATATATATCCTGTGTTTAATAGAAAATCATTCCTTAATACACACAATGCACTTATTATTTATGAAACACTAATACATCCGCTATTTACTTACGCCTGTTCTATTGGGTGTTCTATATCGAACGCTAGTTATATTAAGTTGCAGTTCATAACAAGCGTCTTAGCTAATACTGAATGCTGCCCGTTATACTAGAACAGATTATATGCATAATATTCTGAGATTACTTCGTGTTATACATTCTTAACATATCGCGTAAATTTTTCGATGATTATACGTGATAATGTCTTATGTATACAAAATATAAGCATAGGCATATTAAAACATAATTCATTGGAATGAGTCATTCGCTTATTAATGTTGTTCTAATTATTAGATATTTCATGGTCAGAGTCTACGTTATCTAATATTATGTTGTTTTTTTTCCTCCTGCGTTGTAGTAGTTGTGCATTTTTTGTTTCTTACTTACCTTTGTTAAGTAAAATGATGCAGCAGTTCAATAGGACAGGAAAAGAATTCGGGATTGAAATAAACATAAACAAAACGAAAACAATGGTGATCGTAAGAAACCGGGACGCTTACATGTAGAAATCGATAAAAAAGAAATCGAACAAAAGAGACAATTTAAATATTTAGGGCGAATAATGTCGGATAACTTATATTGTGATCAGGAAATCAGTTCACGTATTGGAATGTGATTTTGTTTCATTAAGTCTACCATTTCTTAGTATATTTCACAATCATATTTACATTCTGCTGTAGTAGTCGAGTTGCTTTTAAAGGAATCTTGCTTAGAGATAGCATAGCCGTATCATCAGGAAATATAGTAGTGATAGTGCTTTGACAGGTCGGTAAGTCAGCTATAAATAGGAGGTGCAGTACAGGACCCAGAACACTCCCTTGTGGCCAGCCTGATTTTATTTTATGTAGCGATGTAACCTCTTCTTCATATCGCGCTCGGAAGTATCTTTCATGAAGATGTGATTTCATGATAGTGTATAGGTGGTATGGGAGATGTTGTTTAAGTTTTTGTATAATAATCCTGTATGCCACACCTTATCGAACGCCTGACTAATATCCAGGAACAATGCAGCGTAATACATTTTTTTTTTCAAACGTTTTGTTGATGGTATTGACTACTCCGTGGACTTACTTTGTTGTTGAGTGTTGACTTCGAAAACCAAATTGGTGGTCTGGGATACATACTTCTAACGTTGAAAATACGAAGTACTTCCATATTTGTATGCGTGTATGTATCATTTATGCATATATATATATTTGTATATGCGTATGCGTGTTGTTTTTATAATTTATATATATATATATATATATATATATATATATATATATATATATATATATATATATATATATATATATTGATTATTTGATCCGGATGTCGTGAACTTATTTAACTCAAATTACAATATGTCTCCATTTCCATTGTTCTACACGTTCTATTCGTTTTAATTGCTCGTGCATTATCATTATATTACTATATATATGGGAGTATATACATCAAATGCATCTATTCTGAACCAACTTGAAGACTCTTGTAGCTACTGCTAATCCAACTCCACACTGGACACACGTTAATACTGGTCTAATGAGCGATTTATATATTATTAATTTATTATTGACATTTAGGAAAGATTTGCGCTTAAACAAGAGATAAATGGTACAAATTGCTCGATGTGTTTTAATTGACGCGTAATCTAAATGCTTGTTAAAAGTCAACCTTTTATCTAAAATAATTCCTAAATACTTTATTTCCTTTATTTCGTCCGACCATTCTACACTTACATCGTTAATCATTAGGGTAGTAGGTAGAAGTGGCCTCCTACGAGTAAACAGTATTGCCTGTGTTTTGGCAGGGTTAATGGCTATCTGCCACTTAACAAAATAACGAATTAGCCTATCTACGCCTAACTGTAATTTATTCTTTACTGCACTTGGAATGTAAGAACTAGAAAATAATGCCGTGTCATCTGCGTACGAGGCTACCTCTGTTATTTGTTATGGGAATATCGTATAAATAAAAGGTGAATAGAAATGGACCGAGTACTCTACCTTGAGGTACTCCTGCAAAGCATGTTGTGCGAGAGGATAATACATCATTTATAAACACATAGAATGATCTATTACTTAAATAGCTTAAAATAAGTATAATTAGATATTTCGGAAATTTACATTTAATCATTTTATATATGATACCATTGTGCAAACTGGTATCAACTGCTTTGGCCACGTCGAATAAAACCATCCCCGTATGTTTATTACAGTTAAAGTTGCGAGTAATATATTCTACTATTCTAGTAGCGATTTGATGAGTTGTAGAATGGCCAGGACGGAAACCAAACTGTACTTTTGGTAATAAATTGTTTTCGTCCGAGAAAGTACGTAATATTTTTAGTATAATTTTTTTCAGCAATCTTACTGAGATTACTCAACAAGCTTATAGGCCGAATGTTACCTGGTAATGAACAGTCTTTTCCAGGTTTCGGAAGAGCTATGATTTTTGCTACTTTCCAGTTAGAAGGGAAATACTCCAGCTTAAACGTACTATTGATAATATTAGCGAGACAATCGCCTTGAAGGGTAGTTTTTTTTTATGATAATCGACGGAATGTTATCATCTCCGACAGAGTGCTTGTTTTTGAAGGATTGAATATGTTGGAGCACCTCCTTTGGAGAAGTGAGCAGAGGATGGGATAGATATATAGAAGAATTATATATTTTTTTATGAAGGGTTTTATTTTATTATTCTGATAAATTGGTCGATAAGTTGACATTGTGACTATGAGCGCTGAAATAATATCCTGCCTAAAATTCCGCTTTATCCATATCTGAATACACGTACCTATTAAGAAGATTGTCGTAAAACGGTGGGAGTGCTTCAGTACGTTGACTGTATCGTTTACAAACCCTCCAAAGACTGTTATCACTAGTAGAGATTTGGGAAAAGGTTTTAGCAACTTTATCATTTAAATTTTTATTCAATCTTGGTAAAGAAATTTAGTAGTTTTTTTTAGAGAACGGCAATCAGCGTTAGAAGAATGACGTGTCGTATACATTCTACGAAGTTTACTTTTAAGTCCGACGATATTAATAATAAATGCTGGCAGAGATCGAAAGCTCGGCGTTATAAGTGGTATAGAAATTTGGCTCGCCTCTCTAATTTGTAAGGTCGCTGAGGTTGTTATTAATATCAGTAGAGTTTTCTAAAGAGTGAACTAATTTAATATTTTTAGATATGTAATTTTTAAATTTAGCCCAATTTTAGCGTAGTCAGGAATTACTTTTGGTGGGTTATGTTTACTGTTAGCGTAGATGATTGTACCTATAGGGTTGTGATCAGATGACAAACAATTTATGGGAATTATGGAAATAGGAGTAGCAATGTTTATATTTTTAACCAGTACTAAATCTAAAACACTTGGTCTATAAGCCTGAGGTGGGAAGTATGTGGGTTCACGCGGAGCCAGTATCTGAAGCTCATTTTGTTCTGCGGTATTAAGAAGTACGCTACCGGCAGCATTATTAACGAAACAATTCCAAAGTTTGGTTTTCGCGTTTAAATCGCCAATTATAATCACTCGTCGATTAATTTTAGCCGGCGAAGAAATGTCATGTAATTTTGGTTTGTGCCTCGGGGGCTTATATACGGCAAACAGAGATATAATGGAATAATCATTACCGAGAGTTCTATTAGAAGTATTTGTAGGATTATCTAGATAGAGATTAACGCCTACAGCTTGTACGCAATGTAAAGAAGGAACATTTAAAATATCGTACTTAATAATTTTATTTATTATTAAAGCAACCCCACCGCTTTTCCGAGATAGATCGTTACGATGACAGTTAAAACCGGGAAAGCTGAGCTTGATATTATTGCCGAGCAGCTTAGTTTCTGAGAGCGCAATTATGTCAACCTTATTTTCGACTGCAAAATGATACAGCTCATTGTTGATTATGGAATTACAATTCCAAGCAATTAATTTTAACTTATTATTAGTACCCATCAGACATTAAACTAAATATAATGAGCGGCGATTATTTCTAATATGATGCTAACTTTTGCGAGCGTATCACTATTTATGCATAATTTTAATCGAGTAATTATTTTTCTTATAACGTCAATAAATTTCGTGATATTTAATTCCTTAAATAAACTTAATATAAAAGATATATCAGATACGCTGGACTGAGCATCTAAATTATTTTTCGACAGTTGCTGCCACGCGAGTGACGCTAGCGTAGTATTTAAATTAGTATCGTTAGCATTATTGTTATTATTATTCTTATTAAACTTATTACTATTATTACTATTATTATTATTACTAACCTTACTACGGGTGACAGCAATGTTACTCGAACTTTCCTGTCCATTATTAACTAAATTAGGTCTATGGGAAATAGAACGACTTGGCTGCGTTCGCCTTCTAGTCCTCACTGATTCATTTATTTTCTGAAATATACTACATTCCGAAGAGTTAGCGAAGTGATCACCGTAGTAATTCGCGCACTTAAACTACTGTTAAGACACCTATCGGGAAGGTTACAATTATGCGACGTGTGTCCGAACCTTTGACACCTATAGCACTGAATTATTTCATCCCTTCGTTTATATTTTTCCCATTTAATGCAGCAACAGGATAATGTTTTGATGCCTACAATGTGTCGCATAACTGCATTTGGCGGAAATGTGATCAAGTACACTGGGTATAAATGCACCGCAGACCCTATCATTTTTTTTAAATTGTTTGACTGACAATACGGGAACGTGAGATGTCATCTTCTATTTCTTTTTCGGTAAACGAGGGTGGTAATCCCTTCAATACCATCCTGATGTGTTTGCGCTCGTTAGGCAGGTACATATTGATGATTATTATTTTTAAGATAAGTTATAACTTTATCATTATAGTAGTTTTATCTTTAAAATTACGTACTTTAAAGTTATTCGCAACGAGCGACTTAATATTTATTATTAACGTTCTTATATTAGATATATTGTTATTTAATAATACAATCGGCGGATATTTACCAGTAACGTTAACGGTGTTAAATGTTTCACACGAGGGCTGATTATCGGCAGCAACATCGTCTACCGGTTGTAAAGCTTTAAATCGATTTTTTACTATCGATAATAATCGAATTCTCGTTTCTTTGTTTTTTCGACAAACTTTTGCCGTTATGGTTGTCAGCAGCACGCCATTCATTGCCGTTATCTAGCATTTGTGCATCGATTTCATTATCATCATCATTATAACGTTCATATCTCGTATCATCGAACAGTCGACGGTTGGCCGGTAGGCTAGCGGGGAAATCGGCACGTGCCACCGCGGCGTCTTTAATATTAGGCGGTGAACGTGCGACGAACATGTTCGCGCACCCGCGTATTCCTAACCATACTACTCTACACAGATCACACAACGACTTAAGCGAACACGAGAAACAATAAACTCACGTGATAAGTCACGACGACAATGTTGTAAATAAGTACCAGGCACGTCACAGACGAAGTTTTAACAAATTCAGATTTTAAATTAAAATGAAGTAAAACGGCCATAAGTATGAGACCGTACAACAAAAGTATTTGACCAAATAATAACCAATTACCCAGTTGATCGTTAAGAATATGAATGTTCATTTTTACAAGAACGTAGGGTTAATCTAAAGAGAGGAATGGGTGAAAAGTATTTAGAGTGTAGGTACGCTGGTTTTTTCGAGGTATATAATGTCTCAAGTTATGGGTACGCCGATTCCGGCGAACGGCTTTTCAAAAACTGAATAATTCACTCTATCTGTCTGTTTGTGTGAATGTATTGTGGTACAAAATTTTTTTTCTGTTTTATTTTATTTTTAATTTATTGGGCTAGTGTACACATTGTCCCTTCGTCTGTTGTAAATAAATAAATAAATAAATAAATAAACATATATATATATATGTATATATGTAATTTATTTATTATATATATATAAATATATATATATATAATTAATTTATTCTATAGTAGCTGACGTCGAATATTCTTAACAACTTACCTTTTAAATTGATAGCTCTTATCAGAAATTGTATTACGTACCAGGTAGATAACGAAAGGAAATTCTATCATATTTGATTGTCGATAAAAAAAATTATTTAATTGCGATTAAATATTTTAATTTTCATAAAATTGCGTTTGGTATTTAAGGACGATTATCGGATTGTTTCATTTTAAAAGTGCGTTATACGAAACATAATATTTTATAAAAAGGAGTTTTTTCAGCTTTTAAACGTTTATAAAATAAACGCGAGTGGTAGCAGCAAGTACAGACGGAATAAATGGTAACGTAAAAACTTTAATTCGGTTTTATTTACGTAATTCGTACAAATAAGCTTCTTCGTGACACCATGGTCTTTGTATCTTTTCGCAGGAACAGAAGAAAATAAAAATAACTGATGGCGATAAAGATGATTGTAGATTGAAAAATAATCTTTCCGACAAATTTTGTCTTGCATATAGGCATATATATATTTATGTATGTGATTGTGCGGAGATTAGTTTTTATTAAACGTGGATAGAACGAAAAATTTTATAAATGGAAGAAAAATATTATTTTTAGACGTCGTTTAAGAAATATTTATTAGGAAATATTAAATGTAATTAATTAATACAGGAGTCGAGTAGTGCATTGAAGTTTTTAAGCAATATATAAGCGCAATATGACCTATCTTAATTAATTCAATCGTGCATTATCAATTTTTTACATAAAGTTATTCGTGTTAGTTTATGAAATAATTGTTAGAAAATGATTCGACTATTTGAAAATATCGTTTATAATGTCTAATTTTTATAGGATAATATTTAATGTTTTATATAAATATCGCTGGAATTGAAACATTTAGCATCAATCAAACGTCCCTTATTACAAAAATATATACTAGCATAGAAGATATTGCGACTTAAAGGGTTATGATTTATTTAGAGCAGTGTTTCCCCACCTTTTTTTTTATATCAACGACACAGTTTTAAATGAATAGATATATTTCTCCCGACACGCTAAAGTTGTTGCGAGTAACTTGGGTGAGAAAGCATTCTCATCAACTTTTGCATATTTAACTTCAACAGAAAATATATGTACATTTATATGTATATGCAACATGTTTTTATGTGTACTTATTTAATAAATCGCAAGAAAATCACCAAACACAATAGAGTAAATAATGAATTTAATGTGATATTTGTGTTTGCTGTTCCTCGCACAATAATTCTGGATCGAATTGTAGACAAGGAAACTCGCGAGTTTTTGTTCCAGAGAAAGTTGTCTTTCACATTTTTTACTTTTTATTTCGATCATAGATGTTTACAAAAATCAGAAGTAGAAAATGGTAACGAAAATTTTAACGTTTTTTCCCGATATATTCGTAGGTTCAAATTTAATTTTTATACAATATTCTGTTAGATTATTTTCACTGAAACTTATTTTTAAATTCCTATCATTTTTCATTTATATATATATATATATATATTCTTCTTCGGTATAATACTGCGAGATTTGTAAGTAGTTTTTGAATTATGATTTTTTGTCCAATTATATTCATGGAGATCCGAAGAAGAAAATAATGTTGAATTGTACTTCCTAAAGTCGAGATTCCGTCATTAATATTTCATTGTTGTATTTAGTTTTATGAAAACATATATACAGTTTTTATCTTATATTCTTCTTTCCTGCATACTTAGTTTATCATTAAATGTTTCAGATTTTCCTGTTTTCCCCGGATACTTTAAATTTAATTGATTCAGGTGATCAAACAAATCGCCCAAAAATGTGTCAACTTTGATCACCACATTTCGTTATTCAGATAATGACTGTATTTACTTTCTTCGATTGTGTAAAATAAACTAAAAATTCTTGTTGTAACTCGTAAAAGCGTGCTAATACTTTTCCTTTTGACAGCCATCGCACTTCGGTATGTAATAACAACACTTTATGATCTGATTCCCCATAGAGTTACATAATTGAGCAAACATACGCATTTTCACGGGTTTACTTTAATAAAATTGACCATTTTTACGACTTGCTGCAGGACTATCTGACAATACATTTCGAAATTAAACTTACCGGATGTAGAAAACAACGAGTCGAAATAAAATCTGGATTGCATTTTTTAACTTTAGTAACAAAACCTTTTATCGAACCTGTCTTAGATTTTGCACCATCAGAATTATTATTTTTCATATAATTGTTATTTGAAAAATATCTAAGTTGTTCTTTTAGAAAATTCTTTGTAAAAGAAAAACTGACTAATCATTTCGTTATTAATTATAATTCTAACGAATGACATTAATTGCGATTGATGTCTGTCGATTCGTCAATTTGAAGAGCAAATATATTTTCTGACTTATGATGTTCGATTACTCGACTTTCGATATCCTGCGACATGTTTTGAATTCGCCTTCCAATTAGTATTATTAAAAAGAGGAATTTTTAATATCTCCCTACTTCATCGCCTATCAGAGTTTGTTTTCACCGTGAGACGACAAACTAGTAAAATTACATTTTCCACGATAGTAATTTTCTCTGCGCTATCAGCAACTAAGTAAAACTTCTTGTGTTACATCTGAAATTTTTACCTAATTTATAAATGAAATTGGGCTTCTTTATCTTTTGATGTTAACAATCTTCCAAACTAATCGGGACTTTTGTGTAATAAATGTAGTTGTTTTGTAGCTCAATAACGTAGTTTATTAGAAACCAGAGATTCATTGGAAAGTTTTTCGTTACAATACAAATTGTTATAGGACAGTTTTTGTCACATAACCATCAAAATTCCAGTTCGTCGTATTTTTCATCATATCTTCTTGATGTCGGTACTATCGTCATTATCAGATTCATTATTTTCACTTTGTTTTCTAATTACGAATTTATCCATGTATCTGTTTAAGTAATAAAAAAAAAAAAAAAACTTTAAATTCTCATAAAAAATACAATATTCTTACCTTTCAAGTCCAAGTGTGTGAAAGATTTATAAAATAGAAATAAATAAAATAGACTTACCTTCCAAGTTCAAGAGTACGAAAGATTTATAAAATAAAAATTTTTCTTCTTTTTAGTATAATAATTTTGATAGGAACACTTGATAAAACGACTGGTTGTACATGTATACCAAAACATAAACATTATTCCGAGAGATATTCCGGAGCAGATCGTGGTTATCGGATGTCCGGTTTTTGATCGGACAGTCCATTTTAAATCTATAACTTCGCGACACACCTAATGATGAAGTTCCACGACAAATGTGTCGCGACAAACGCGTTGGGAAATACCGATTTAGATGATAAAATTAACACCTAAGACCCCTAATGTAAGTTACATTTTTTAACTTTGTGCTGTGCTTCGTCGTATTTTTAAATTAAAAATATTGACTCATCACGAAAAGATTTTAATTATATATTGTCCCTTTTCTTATTTATATATATATATATATATATATATATATATATATATATATATATATATATATATATATAGAATACATTATTTTTTCGCCTAGTTATTTACATATATTACCAAAAAAGACACATTAAATAATGTGTATTTTACTTCTTAAATAACGTTAGAATTTTACCCAAAATTACGACGCTGTTTTATCATTTAAAACATCTATTTTTTTGGGGGGGGGGTCTTAATGTATAGCGTCCTGATTACGAATATCATTAACCGATTGTTTATACGTAGAAAACATAAATACGCGTGTTATTATAAATATACAAACATACAATCGTAATATACATACATATATATATATATATATATATACATATATAGCACGTGCCCAGATTTCTGCAAAATAATAAACGAAAATAAAAATAGTAATTGATAATTTTAATAATTGTATTGTATATTTTTATTTAAAGACGCTCGACATCTTGGTCATTTGCGTCTGCTATAGCTTAAATAATTAAATACAACGGAAAAGTAAATCTATATCTTATGGAATACATTTATACATTTTAAAAAACTAAAAACATATTGAACGATAGCTTCATCATCTGCAAGCATTTCTTCTGTCGTCATTTTTCTATGTCCGAACGCTTTCTCTCGTTCCTCGGTGAATTCTGGACATTCAGCGATGACGTGACTGATGGACATTTTTTGATTACCGCAGTATATACACGACGGCGGGAGTCCTGTCTGGAACAGTGGACCATGTGTTAATTTCGTATTACCAATACGGATTCTGCATAATACAATTTCTTCTCGTCTGTTTTCACGGTGAGATGTTTCCCAATGATCCAGTTTGCCTTTAACCTGCCGTAAGTTGTTGTTGATTTGATTTGTCCATACATTTTGAGCGGCCATCTTGATTGCCAGTATTATTTGCTTTCTTGCATTTAGTAGATCTTTTTCACGTGTCGTTTTGATCTGTTTAATATTTTCCCATGGCGGGTTTGTAGTTTCGGGTGGCCTGATGTTAAACCGATTTATACGCAAATAGTTTAGATAGTCATTACATCTAATTCTAAATAGTTTGTTTTTGTCCCGGTAGATTTGATTTAAATTGGAATGAAATGTTTTATAGTAATTTATATGCGTTTTGTTACCGCTAAGTTTCGCATAGTATTTCCGTACTAATATAATTCGACGGTGTTTTAATGACAATATGTTTGTTTCTGCATGCAGGCTTATAACCGGACTTGTGCAAAACGCTCCACTGCATATTCTGAGCGCGTTGTTTTGGATTACATTCAGTTTTCTTAGCGTACTTTCTGCAGCTGAGTCGTATGCTATCGCACCGTAGTCTATTATTGATCTGACATAAATTCCATATAGTCGTAATAGCATGCTTCTATCAGATCCCCATGACTTGCCATGCAACATTTTTAATAAATTAAGAGCTTTCGTAGATTTTAGTTTTATGTTTTCAATATGTGGCTTCCAATTTAATTTGTTATCCAATATAAGCCCTAAAAATTTTGTTCTGTTTCTGTTTGCTATAAATGTATTATTTAGTTTTAACTTGATCTCACGTTCAGGTGTTTTCTTTGTAAAATTAATTGCACGTGTTTTTTCGATAGAAAAGTGTATATTCTTAGTGATGCCGCACTTTTCTATTTCTGTTATAATCTTTTGTAATTTTTCTTCTATTTGTGAAATATTATTTCCGAGGAATTTTAATAAGATAATACGAATAATTAATAAAATTCCCGCTATTTCTGGGTAATTAAAACAGCGCATTACGTGCACGATAACATGTGACTAACATTGACCGGAAGTGTAATTTTCCTTCATTCCAAGGAAAAGAACGATATGATTTTTTTTTCTCTTTTTGTTTTTCTAAACAATTTTTTCAATTTTATTCTATTTTTTTGATCAGTTTTTTCGAAATTTTCTAGGGCGTGACAAAAATTTATTACACGAAAAATATTTATGTTAAGACAATCGACGTCATTAACCGAAATGTTCGGTGTAATTTATTTTATTCAGAACTTTTAACACAGTTGACGTTTATAATCGTTTGAAATTCTTTGGAATTTCTTTCGTTGTAATAAATAGTAATAACAGCAATGATAATTATGATCATAATAGTAATAAATTTCATTCGAATGTGTCATACTAAATATTCTAAACGATCCGTGGACGTTTCAAATTTCATTTCTCGTTTATATATATATATATATATATATATATATATATATATATATATATATATATATATATATATATATATATTGAATACATTGGAGAGTAGTGATTTTATAAATTATAAACCAAACAAAATATAATACCGTTTAATCACTGAACGTTTTTTATTGTGAAGCTTTTCGACCACACACAAATAAACATTTGATGTAATAATGTGTGTGCTTGAAAATGACACTTTTAGTGATTAATTTTATATTTTGTTTGATTTATTATATATATATATTCGGTATTATCACAGAAAAAATCGATCAGTGTGATTTATCGACAGAACCTGTATGCATTAAGCGAAATTTAGTATGCACATATAAGAAGATAATTATGACGGTATTAAATTCCATACAGCAATCGTATAAGTCAATTATCTGAAGAATCACTCCCTTACGTTGACTTTTGTTTATTGCGAATATGTACAAACTATTCGCGTGTATTCATTTTCGAGTGCATCAGACTCCGACATATTTCTTCATTTTAGTTACAGTTTAACTTTTGCGTCCAGAACATCGTCAATACAGCCTTGCGAAAGCTTTTCAGACTCCCGTAATATTTAATTCGTTTAAATTTACATACACGATGAGAGATGTACTAGGTCAAGTTTTCAATTTTTTTCTTTCCAATTTCTTATTTTAAATA
This sequence comes from Coronaproctus castanopsis, assembly GCA_032883995.1. Classification (NCBI taxonomy): domain Eukaryota; kingdom Metazoa; phylum Arthropoda; class Insecta; order Hemiptera; family Monophlebidae; genus Coronaproctus; species Coronaproctus castanopsis. The sequence continues at coordinate 90,438,931 of CM065052.1, forward strand.
TATATATATGCGTGTGCGTGCGAGTAATTTTATATGTGATTTACAAAACACTTCGTAAAAGTGAACGGTAAGCGAAAAACAATTTAATACGAAAGTCATACCGGAAAAATAAACACATTTTTGATAATAAAATAAGATGTAAAATTAAAATACTAATAAAAATCGATTGAATGGAAAGAGGAATGGACTTCGCCCAAATCTGGACAAACACAGACTGATAGGTGTATGGCCAAAGGCTTTCACTGCTCACGACAGGATTGAGCATATTCAACCGCACACGCAGATGCGGAGAAATGAAATCAAAACGGGGATTCATCTGTAATTCGGCCCGTCATTCCGCAATTTACCATTGAATATATAGTATTCGAGGGCCTAAAAAAATTTTAATGGGGATTTGTAAGATATGAGCTCAATGACGCACCGTTTTGTCACGGTTATATGAATGTAGAATTATAATTAAGTAAATTATTTGACTACTCGGCTGCTAGCCACACAAGAAGAAGATGGTACTAATCAAATTTATATATTATTATTAAGACTATTATTATTATTTATTTTTTTAGTGAGGTAAAAATGTTGTTTAGTGTGATCGGATTTTTGAAAAAATACGCATTCATCGAATAAGAAGTTCCAAAAGAATAATTTGTTACTATATATATATATATGTATTTTGCTAGTTATTTCAATAACAAATAATTAGATCGTAACTATATTTGTGGTATCTGATTTAAATATTAATTACATTGTTGACAGATATGTAGTTGTATGATTCGTGAACGTGAACGTAATTATTGTGTAAATATTTATCGCAAATTTCCGGGTAAATAATTGTATATTCATTTCTCGTTATAAGCTAAGTCATTTAAACTATTAAAATTTCATATTTTTTGATGTTTCACCAGCGCAATTTTATCTTTTGAAACGTTATAGGTTAGCAGTTAAATCCTTTCTTGTATTTTAAATTGGACGTAAATTTAGCAAAATATGCGTGTCAGTCATTAAATAATTTTAAACAGACTTTAGAAAAAGGAATTATATCGAGTGTTTGTAAACGGTTAAACGTATTCAGTATTATAAATTATAATATTTACGTCGTATTAAAATTTGTTGAAGTACTAAAAAAATATATATCTTTTGAAAACTGCGATTACGTATAATAGGCCGTTCTGTCTGTTTACTACAGACGGTCAAAATCGTATTTTTAAAATTTGGCATTTATAATACATGCGTAGACGTTTTCGAACCAATTGTATATATATATATATATAAAATATATATATGTGTGTATGTAATTAAAATGTAAACAAATTTGGAAAATCCATTTTATTTATTTTTTTCACGAACAGAGATGTTTCGTGCGTTCTAAATTAAAGAATTAATCTTTAGAGTCGGGACAAAAATAAAAATGTTGGGTTTTCACCATTAGAAATTCAAATGAGGAATCACCGCTGGTTAACTATTACTAGTAGAAGACAAACCACGCTAAACTGTGACGTCATCGTTAGCGATGTGTACCGTTTAGATAATCGTACAACTCTTCATGGTGGGTTCAAGTGAAGAGGGTAATTGTGAATTCGTTGGAAACATTCCTACCGACAGCGTGACGGTCGAACACACTTGTTGAATCTTATTCCGCCATTGTGAGTTTGTTCTTTTATATTTTTTAAATCCAGTTCGGTAGTCACATTTGTAGCCGATTATTTCGTTAGTTTGTCGGGTTTGTTCAGCGTTTGTTTATTTATAATACATACTTTGGTGATCTTTATCATAGCTTATATAAATTATTTTTTTTATTATATCGTACGGATCTATAATTTAATTTCGTTATACACCCTACCGGCAAAGTTTATATAAAAAATTACCCATCGATCTGAGAAAAGTAAGTGTTTTTATATTTGGTAAAAATTCGCTTTTTTTTTTTACTTTTTTACAAATGAGATTCGAACATTAATTTATTAAGTATTTGTAATTCGACGTATAATAATGTAAAGTATCTCTGGGGTTCTATTTCATTAGGAAATATTTAAGTGTACCGTTTACTATTTGAAAAACGGTCTATATGTGACGCAGGTACATACAGTGGATATAAATGTGGTATTGCCTTATATCCGCTCTAATATGACCATTTTTTTTTTATAATACGTTTATAAAAATATACGCACGTACGATAAATCATGCAAAACAATGATTTTAAAATTTATAACATTAACCGATATACTCCGAAATTATGCTTCATAAAGAACTAACACTAAGTAAAAGTTCATATATATATATTTATAATATGTACAATCGTTTGAAGCATTTCGACAGCTTGTACTTTTAGAAATGGGGAAAAGAGGTTCCCAAAAAAGCTTTTCTACGACCAACTGCTGCATAGAAAGCGTCGTATGTAGATGCCCTTGATGGCGATATAAAAATTTATTAGGGCAAATATAAGAAGATTGTGAAATGGGGAAATGTGTAACATTCGGACAAAAAAGTTCGAACCATGGCAGAAAGGCAAAAATTGTAAGGAGCAAACTTCAACAACACCGGCGCCTTTAAGTATTATTTAGTAGGGGGGGGTGTTGCGAAAATCGAAATATTAAGTAACCTCAGAATCTATCAATAGTGGATGATACAACATACTCGAACAAGAATGGGCAACTGGTGATAACGATGTATATATATGTGTACGTGTGTGTTTAACTAATTATACGGTGATAAATGGTGAATTTCTTTTTGTTTTTTATGATTAAATTTATATTATATATTAAAATATAAATTAATCACAGGTAAAAAATAGGTGTTATAATTAGAGTTAGTTTTTACAATTATTTAATCGGAGAAAGATGATTTTTAAGTAATAGCAATTATTTTTATGGCTTTAAACGAACAACAAAAACTGGATGCTCGTTCGGCTTTAGGAGTAATTTGTACTGACGAATTTTAAAATTAATTTACTTTTCCAATTCATCGGTTCAAATTTAGGAATAAATTATAAATTTCGTCGTGTAAAAATAAAATAACGAAATTACCGTTGAAATAAATTTTAATCGAGATATGGAGCATCGTTTTTTTCCCGCCCGAATAGTTTAGCGTGCTTTTAAAGTAATAATTCGTAACGAATAACAGCGAAATATAAAAATGTATGAATTATTTTTCAAAAATAAAATAAGTAAACTTTTAATACGATATGTAGTGGAAAATTTTCGCGACTGTTACGTACGTGGTACGTTATTAAGTTATAACGGTGAAATCCATTAACCCCGATTTACGTATAAAACTTTCACTTTTTACCTTCTGCTCGATAATATGATTTTCCTTCTTCATTTTCACTTCTTCGAAATATAATTAGCGTACAGTTATCGTTTAATTATGAGGAAAATAAACTGATACGAGATGATATTGGATTAATTCAGTAGAGATGATAAGGATCGATTATTGATGCGGAATTTTTCCAATTGTGAACTATTTCCGATATTGCTGAAATCTCTCCAGCAAAATCTGATAACGGAGAAGTAAATGTAAATTTGGACAATTTTTCTCCTATAAATTAAATACGAATTTTATTAAAGCGTTTAAAATGAACGAAATGATGATGTCGATGTTTGGGAACGTAATTATTCGAATTAAAATTAAAATCTTCGGTTTTAATTGAAGAAAAAAACAAATTAGATAAATAATTTAAGTTATCCTCTCGTTAAGTGATGGATGAGATTTTAAACGGAAGAATAACTAATTAAAAATAACAAAACGGTTCATATTTTTCAGACTAAGTCACATGAATCACCGTTAAAACGTAAAACAACTGACCATAAAAGAACATCCACCTGTTAATATTACTGGCTGTATAAGAATCGGGTATTCGAAGAATTTCTGTAATACACGCATCTTGTAAGGACATTCGAAGGTCAACGGGATGTTTAAATAAAACTGGACTTTTTCATCCTGTTGTACTTATTCTATTTATTACCTTATATCTTACTACTTTGGCCAGAGGCATGTAACGAAATGTATTACATTAGATTAAAGGAAGCGCATTTGTATTATCGAAGAGCTTAACTTCAGAGGAAGAGCTGAGCTGAAGTAATGCTTAGGAAGAGATTATTTATTAGGAAGGCCTGCGTGCTGACGTTGGATAGTCTTGAGCAGGAAGTTAGGATGTTGGCGATAATAAGGGAAGTATTGTATGTAGGAATTTTTTCGTAAAAGCGATCAATAAATTTTTAATAGAAATGTGTACCTTATCGACCTTTATTTTAGTTAACTCATTCTATTGTTTGTCTCGCAGTGCGATCTATGTCAGCATTGCGTAGTTGTTAGTGCGTTCGACTCAACGGTTCAGGCTTCGATTCAAGCTCGCAAAAGTTTTTTATTATCGCCGCATAACTCTTAATCGCGGTGAAGGCTGTGGATCTAATTACGCCATTTAACAGTTGCGTATAATTAGCGTCCCGAATGTCAGCTCATTTTGTACGCAAGAATAATGTACAATGAGCTGGTATTCAACAATGGGAACAATGACTATTTATAAAACATAAATAAATGCGCGTCTCGTGTAAATTAAAGAAAAAATTAAATTAAAACGAAATAATGTATATATCGCTTATTTTGTATTATTTAACGAGCATTTATATGCATATTATATAATGTTATCAATGTTATCTCGAAAAAGGCTGTAACGATTAAATGACATCGATTTAACTTTAATACTGATACGATTAATATAGCTATTGAAATAAAATCTCCAGAATTACTCTGACATGTTGTTTTACGCGATAGAACCAATTAGTATGTTTATTCGCTTTAAAATTTGTAAATTTTGTCATAAAAGAAGAGATTTTAAATTTTAATGGGATTGATTTTTTTACACTATTCAGTATTTTCTGTAGTTTGTTACGAACGACGATTAAATCCGCCTAAACTACAAAATAAATTTGTGTAATCAGCCGCTTACTAGGTAATATAGTTTAGGAAAATTATTAATAATAAAGGAATGATACTTTTTGATGGCAGTGTAAATCATTTATGCTGACGGGGAAAACAAACGATTGCTTTATCTTTTAAAGTTTCATTAAATAATTAGAAAATTTTTTGACGTGAAACTTCTATTGGCGTGTTGTATATGGGGTGTTAACCCATAAAACGAGTATACACATAGGCACATAGGCAGGCTTATTCTCACAGTCTTGTCGGGCTCCTCCTTTTTTCTCGCATGCTGTACTCGTATACGTGCATATTCCGTAAAAGCATACAGAAATTATGACAGACACACGTCTATATATGTATATACATTAACGCCATATTACGATTACCTTGTACGCTACTTACACTGTATAACAAAATATGTATAGGTAAGTAGTCGCCTATTTCCGATACGAAGACGGCACTTAATGAATATATATATATATATATATATATATATATACGCATACAAATTTTTTTCGTGTTCTTATTGTTTCTCTTGCGCATGCGCGCAAGGCTATCCGTTATTTCGTTCAAATCTTCGCTGCACAAAGAATGTATGTGCGACGTAGATTTGAAAACGAAAACATTTGAGTTTACCACATCAAGTTAAGCATAGCGTACTGTGCGTTCTTTTTCTTTATGAAATTTGCACGAAATCACGAGTTTATTAAATGAATGTCTTTTAACATCTTTAAGTTTCACTTCTTCCCTGCACCCCGAGGAATAGTTTTTTTTTTAAGAATCGTCTTATATATATTATTACGTCATCGTGTCCAGTATTATCGAACGCTTTAGTAACATATACAATCGATATATATATATATTATTTATTAAAGTAATCTATATTTACTAAGAGCGATTATTCGGTCGACTGTAAAGTGATTAGCTTTAAAATATTATATCGAACTGCGTTTAGTTTATTATTATAATATTGAACTTAATTGAAATTGTACCATTCCGATGATATATTATTCCTGTCATTATTACTTTGTCCACTGCTTTGTTCGAAATTTCTTAATAAACTTGAGTTTTGCGATTCCAGCGAAGTGTTTAAATTTGCGATGATACTGACAACCTTTATGACTTTTATATTAAACAAAATAAATAACGCGAAATAAAATAAATGAAATTAAAACAAACGAATACTAACAACTGTAGTTTATAAAGAGTACGTTTGATCTCCTCTGTACTTACATCGAGCACATAATAGAAATGAGTACGATAAGGATTATTAGGATTTATATAAGATTATATGGTTATACGTTTTTACGCTTATATTTGACGTAACTTTTATTTTACCGGATTGTTAATAGCCCTATTTCTGGAGTATAAGTTAAAAAACAACATATTCTTACAACACGATCTTCGACATAAGTTGAAACGATGGTATAGTCGTGAATATAGTTTATAGGGAGTGAAGATATTTATTTTGTACGATTTGTAATTATTGATAAATTCGAATTTCTATTATTTGAACGTCGGAATGCGAATTTAATGAGGTGCGTGCGGAAACCATCATCGATCGTGAAAATTCTCAAATGCACTTATTCACTCGAAATAAAACAAATTCGAGTAATTAACGAGTTATTTGTCCAGTTCACTTTTATTTATTTTATGTTTATTTTTATAGTGCCGTGTGTGACTACCGAGGCTATTACGACACTGGTGATTTAACAGTTAGATGTATGAGAGAAAGGAATTGTATAATTGAGGGTGAAGAACTGTTGGAGATGAAGCCAGATAGGGTACGCGGATTAATGTGAGGTCTACAGGGGTTGAGCGTAGGAGAGTATAGTAAAATAAGGCAAACAAGTGAGGGGTTTGGGAGTAAACAAAGGGGACAAAAAGCAGGGAGGTTGGTAAGTTGGAGTAGATGGTAATGAGAGACGCAGCCTTACTGAGTGCTATATAGCTGGAACGGGATAAATTGGCCATTCAGAAGCCAACATTAGGTTTGATAGCAAAAAGGAAAATTATGGCGGTATAAGTTCCGCTTGCCGTTTACTTTTAAAAATCTTTTCATCGTCTTGCTCGACGATGTAGTTTTATCAATTTTAAAAGCAATCAGCTAAAATGAGGCTTAGTAGATTAATTTTAAAAATAACGAAATTAAACGAGACCCGGTAGGTGTAGATATTGTGCACTAATTCTTTTTTCTTCTTCTTCAACGGTAATGCCCACGTGTTGGTGTAGAGTTCATCTATAGCACGTTCTGGACAGCGACTCATATTACTGGTCGATAACCTGAGAAATATTAATGGTTTTGATATTTTTAATTATTTACTCTTCGGTTTCAGATGTTAACGAAGTGATAATTTAAATTATTTCCGGTTTCAATAATCGTCTAATGTATATTCCGTAATATTATGGTGATAGTTTATTTTACGTCTGTTAATTCAATCGTTAAATTGTTATGATAAGAGCATAATTAATAAACGTTAAACTAGGTCTAAATGAGTGTTTATTATTCTAATTCGATTGATAACATTTATCGAATATATCACGGTCCAGTTCGAAGTACAAGATGCCCCCTACTGTACATTTATGGCTAATATAATATGCATACACTGAATTTATCGCATTTTGTGAAATAATTTAGCGTTGTTAAATGATTTCTTTGTTACTTTACTTCTACATTTATGATTTTAGGCGTTATTTTTCTCACAATAAAATCGATTTATCGAATAAAAATTCACCGGTATTAAAAATTATTTAGTATACGAATAATCGGTAAATGAATTGAAAAATTTAAGTATGAAAAAATTAATTATCTAATTATAGCGAAGTTAATATAATATTTATGACCCTTAAAATATATATATATAATTTTAATGGATAATAAATTCCGACAGTTGAATTTGAATGGATCCTAATTGAGCTTACCGTGCCCAATATAAAACCGTGACTCGCGCCACAGGGAAAAAGTGTAACTTAAAATAAAACGCAATATCCTAGAACATAAATTTTAATTCAACATATTAAATCTAAGGTGTACATTACGCACAAATTATTTAATTACGATTTCGTACAAATTACACAAAGGAAAAGAACTCGCTGTCCAATATGTTTAACTTTACATGGCGATGACTCATTTCGTTCTCAAATCTACGCCGCACGTACACTCTTTTTGCAGCGAAGACTTGAACGAAATAACGGATAGCTGTGTGCGCATTCGCAAGAGAAAGAATACAAAGCGGCTCGCTCGTTCTATTAACTCCCCACATACAACTCGCCAATAGAAGTTTTGCTTCAAAAATTAATTTGGATGTATCCAGAATTTTATACAGGCGTGTGTTGTTTAAAAAATTTAATAACAACTCGGAAAAAACAGCCAGTGCACAATTTTTTTTATTTGTGTGTTGCTAAGTTTCAATCACGACTCACTAACAGGTTAAATTTTAGACATTGGCTTTCGGTTAAAAATTTCAAAAAGGAACAGGAAGATTCGCATATCATCTGAGTAAATTAATGAAGTAACGGGAAAAGGTGGACGATAACCGATTGATATCGAGGAATTTAAGAGAGATATAAGCGGGCTTTAAAGAAAATGTAATTTTCATCGAAGATAATATGTATATGGAATTGATCGGGGCAGTAAGAAGAATTTCTTGAATAAATGCGCTGGAAGTCGATGAACGTAAACACGGGTGACGGTGATAATAAATTTGCGATAGTTAGTGTACATAGAGGGCAATTTGAAAGCGGGATAATGTTTAACGATGAAAACCGATCGTGGACTACCGAGGAGTTTAAGAGAGATACCAGATATGAGGAAGTAAGTGTCGGAACATGTGCACCATGAAAAGAAAGAAATGAAAAAAAAAAGAACGGTTTCGCTGGTGAGAGAATTCGTTATCGGGAATTCCGAAATGTACAGGAATTCAGGCGTATAAGGTAACTAAACCACGGCAGTGTAGCTAGCAAGTCAGTTATCGGACCGTGTATATCCAGAATTATATTCTATTATAGTTAAAAAATTATCCATCGATAGGTTTTTAATTATTTTTTTATTAAAAGAGAAACTACGAATTTTTAAACGGAATTGCAAATATCAACACACTCGTGGAACGTTGTACCGAACTTTTCTACGGTCTTTTTATACTAATAATATACGTGTCCCAGATTTTAAATTGCACGGGCTTCGAGTTACCTTTTAGAAAGAATTAACTTTCTTCTTTCTATCGAAAACAAAATATAATATAAACTTTAAATAAGCGCGATAAAAGTTAAATTACAAAGGAAAAAATTTAGTGTTGAAATGTTGAAGTTTCGTTTCGTTTTATATGTGAATCATTAATTTACGAACCCGGAAAACTTTGTAAAACGGCTGAAGGTTATTACTCGATAATTAATTTGGTTTTATTCCTTAAAATTAAGTAAATTGAAAATTCAAATTAAAAAAAAAAAAAAAAGTAGAATGAAAAGTATAATTTGTATAATTTAAATATTTTGTTTTCCTCGAACATGAAATAAAAAAAATTAAATATTTCTATTACAATTTACCGCTTATCGTGATAATCTTATATGGAATATAATAACCTTTCCTACGGAAACCTTCTGGGAATTGAGTCCGATATTTATTTGCCCGAAAATGAATAATGCGTTTAATTTTTTCGCATTTAATTAAATCGTTTCCCAACAGATAGCTTACTTCGACGAACAAGAAATAAAAAACCGGTTAACATTTCATCGTTCTTCGTTTTTGAAGTAAAAAGGTCGTTGACCTACGTTTTTGTTTAAGACTTTAACAATGCCCGTCCGTTTATCATTGTTGCGTAGAGTTATTTGAAAAATATGTGTGTAATATCTAACAGACGATGACTATGATGAAGCTCCTCGACTGCGGATTAATAAAAAGGTTTCGCGCGTTGGTGTATATTAATGGGCGTATCGGTAAGATTCGTTTTGGCTTGTCGCGTGAAATACGAAAAATTTGGCACGTGTGCCTAAGAATAACGAAATGCTGCAACAATTAAATCGCTAGTCGGAAATCCCTAATCGAATCGCGAATAAGGATTTCTTAGAAAAAAGTTTATACAAACCCGGTAAATTTCCCTTCGTAATAACAACAAAAAAAAATAGCCGCTTATATTTTTTGATTTATTACGAATTAAATTAATAATAATAATATTAAAATTACATAAAAATCGGATCGGTTATCTTAGCGATAAATTGTTATCTCACTACGCTAACAATGTAGTTTAATACCCGCATTGCAATACCGAATAGTATATACCGAAATTTTAATCCTAACCTATATTACGTAATTGAGGTCGTTTCGATTTGCAGATTTCTCCGTTTATAAAAGAATGTTGTGAAAGAAAAAAATCCAGAGGAGGGTGTGTGTTTTTTATTTTTTTCTAAATGTCGTTATCGCGTTTAAACAAAATTTAAATATCTCGATTTTAGGCAGATCAAAAATTTAGTTTACCCATTGTAGAAATTATTTCGATTCAATTCGACGCAGTTAAACCTTTTTGATTCGCAATATCCTCTCTATATGGTACGGAAACTTTTAATGCCAAACAAAAATTGTTTATTTTCATATTAATAAGGAAGGAGCATTTCTAAAAATATTTATATAACGCGTTAAATATTTTATCTACCGTCATCTAAAAACTTTTTTTTTTTTAATAATATAAACATAGTACCTAGTATAAAGAGTAAATACTAATTAACTACTTAAGAGTTCGAACGGTTTCTTCCGTTTGAGTCTGCGAAGCAGGTTCTCCGTTTCCAAGAGCTGGATAACCTCAGGATTTGGATGTCTGGATAACCTTTTTTCATGATTTACCGCTATTTTCTTGATTTCCTCATTGGCAGGCGTTATACTAAGATCTCTATGAAGATCCGTATTTCGGATGTACCAGAGTGCATTGACAATACATCGCAGTACTTTATTCTGAAATTTTTGTATAATATTTATATTTGTTGGTTTAGTGCAACCTCATAATTGTAAGCCATAGGTGGTCCACACCGGTTTCAACATCTGATTGTACAACAACAGTTTATTTTGAATACTGAGTTTAGATGTTCTACCAATTAGCTAATACATTTTGCTGTATTTTAATTCAAGTTCTTTCCTTTTTTTTTGACATGCTTTTTCCATCTTAGTTTGGTATCTAGTGTCATGCCTAGGTATTTCGCAGTATTACTGTGTTGTATTCATTTACCATCGATTACTACCGAAATATATGGCTCTTTTTTATTGGTGAAATTTATGTGTGTTGATTTTGTTTCATTTAATTTTATCAGCCATCGTTTAGATCATTCAAATATATGATATAAATACACCAAACATTACTTAACGTTTTTATCTTATCCAGTTATAATTATTTTACACGTAGTGTCGAGAATATGTGACCGAAAGCGTTAAACGAGAATAAAATCTATTTTACAATTATCGGAAAGATTTTATTTATGGAAACGACCGGTATTATTTCATTAGGGTAAAGTTAGATGACAATTCATAAATTAATCAAAAGATAAACGATAATTAACGTAGTATCTAAAGGTAAGGACTAAATGGATGTGGTGTACAAGAAAAAAATAAAAAAAGTTCAATACCATAAATAATTAACACGCATTTACACGCATGACGACCCCAATATTGATATCGAACCGGATAAGTAACTGTTTCTGGACAAAACAACATCCAATTGCTTAATGTTATTTTCTTCATCTTTTAATAAGCTGGTACTCACTGGCCAAATAGATTGTGGTTAAGTTAACTAGGAGCTTTTTTATCATTAAAAATTCTTGTTCATGGTAACGGTCGAATTCAGATCGTGCGAACAGAACCTGAAAGACTAACCGTTCTGCCACAAAGACATATATATATATATATATATATATATATATATATATATATATATATATATACACAGTGGCGTAGCCACACTTGGTTGAAGAGGGGGTTCAAACAAAACTAAATTATAACAGTAAATCCAAGTTAAATTGAACTTCAAGTAAATAACCAAAACTGAAGTAGGTTAAATCCCAAGCCCTAAGAAATCCAACTCACCAGAGTTATTTTTATACTTATTAGACGTCAAATATGTAATTCTATTAGAAGCAATAGATGGCAGAAATATGTAACGTCACTGGAACACACTAATAGTATGTTATTGAGGACAAAGGGATGTGGTTACAAAGTACAATAAATTCCACGAAAAAATAAACGATAAATAATGGTTTTATATTTTTCGAAGGAATAATACGTAGTAATACTTAACTAAATTTAAAATTTAAAATCCATTCTTCGCGTTTTTCTACAAAATTCTTCTAGTACCTCCTATATTACAAAACTATTTATTTACTTCAAAAACGACGAAATTTAAATAAAATAAAAAAAAAAACAAAATAGGTTTAACAAATGCAAAACTGCATTTAACAACGAGTATATATTTTCTTATTATCAGATTGATTCCAAGTGGGGTTCAAACCCACCAAACTCCCCCTGGATTCACCACTGTATATATATATATATATATATATATATGTAGAGAGAGAGAGTGAGATAGTTATGTGTGTGTGTGTATGTAGCTATATGAACTATCTATCTATCTATCTATCTATATATATATATATATATTACGGCAGTTCGAGCAAGGGATAAAGTCAGTAATAAACCCACGCGTACATTTCAAAATTACCCCTTAACGATATAGAAATTTGCATGGCTAATTGGAGAATCAAAGTGATATTCTGCTTGCATGATGATGATTCATCGGTAAGTATGGATATAACTCTCGAGGCCCGAGAACATATAAATTTGGCAGCTTGGTTTGCGCTTCAATAATAAGTAAGTTTACCAAGTCTATTACAAAAACGTTTTACAAAAGGTCTCAAAACAAGCTGGTCCCTTCGTAATAAAGCCTCAGGTGTCGCTCTCGCGAGATGGTAAACGTCTTGGATGGAATATGATAGTGCTGTCAAGACTCTGCGCAGTGGTAGATTAGTTTGGACAGTTGACGGCTCCGCAAAATTGCGACACCAGATTTCTGCCTGGAAAGCTGTCTAGGTCTTTGAAAGGAACTGGTTGGCGGTATAAACATAAATGGAGAGTGAAAAACGTCGGCTCGAGGAAATGCTTTTCAAATGCTGAATAAATCACTAAAGTAAGTGTAGATAAATAAACTAATATCAACTGTACTCTTTAAAACGTTAAAACTGCCCTGCGATGGTATTCACCAATAAAAAATGTAATAAATTATCTATCTCGTTAGAGCACTAACATGGATAGATAATATAAAAATCAGGCATAAAGAAACAGACCTTAAATTTTAAAAAAAAAAAGACAATTTAATTATGATCAATGATTTTCTGTAATATTTTATGTACGTGTTTTTTGAAAACTATAGAATATATTTGAAGATGTTAAATTGGTCGGTACGATGTGCAAGATGTTTTCTAGCTTTTAAAATAATTAATACGTTAGTGAATTTACAAAATACAGGGACATATCGATGTCTTAAAATTATGTTATATATAAATAGGTTGCAAATGTTTCTGTTTTATTTTCCGTCGTCAATATCTGAAATGTCCATGCCATATTTTTTTAAAGGATCATTTCTAGATTTCGACTGCTCTGTGTATATTCGATAGATTTTCATAAAGAGTAATTACTTCCCTTCGGACTTGGTAGACTTTTGTTACCTCACTTTTTGACTATGATCAAAATGCCGTATCTGTTCATTTTATAAAAATATACATTTTTCGGTATTTATATAACCAGATGGCGTACATATTGTGATTGAAATCGTTAAAAAAACACAACCAAAAATTTAAATAATTTTTAGACAATTATTGAAACGTTTAATCTATATTTAATTCAATGAATATAATTCAGTAAATACTAGGTGATGTGCTTAAATGTTGTCACGTTTTGCACTTTACTATTTATCACGATTACGCGAACCCGGTGCTACGCTCTGATAGACACCCTAACATAATATTTTTCTCACACAAAACTACTACATCTCTTTACCTAAAGCCTTAAACCGGTCTGTACGTACTATAAAAATTTATGAAATACCGACGATTCAATAGAGATCGTTAATTAACGCGTCGTTATATATTTCTGCAATAAATGCGTAATTATTTTAATTAATTGTACGTTATTCAAGATGATTAAAAGTTGTCTTTATCTCGCGGATTCTACACATGAATAGGAAATCCAAATCTACTTAATATTACATAGATGCATAAGGCTATGCGCGCACGGACGGTTTTTTCGCCGCCAAACATTGCGGTTGTTTAGCCGTTTTTTATAGAACATATTGTTTTGAATGAATGTGCGCGCACGAAGCGGTTGATTATCCGCCGCGGTTTTAAAATCGCTACATGCTCTATTTTCTAGGCGGCGCGACTGCCGCTTTTAGGAATGAAACACACATCGTCTTATCTGGTAGCGCGCACGACCGGTTAAACAACCGGTTTTTCGACCATGTTTCCCATGCGAATTGAAATTCCTGTCATTCCTTGGATCAAAATGAGCGTATAACAAAAGGTACATATGTATTTTAAAAGTATGTATTTTAAAATTAATATATTATTTATATGTATTTTTTAAATTTTATTATATTGTCAAGATAAACTTTCTTGAGGAGAGATAAAATATTTCGTTAGATAATTGCGTACAGCTGTTCCCCTAGCGACGCTTCTAATTCCAACAGCCTGTAATCTCTGAAGAGAACAATCGTATAAAGTATCTTCAAATCATACTCCATCTTTTTTTCGGACAAAATTATGTAATACACAGCATGCTTTTACAATGGTATCAAGAAAATCGGGACAACGTCAATAGGTCGATTAAAAATTCGCCATTTACTGCATAGAATACCAAAACTGGATTCCACAATTCTTCTTGCTCTCGTTAATCTGTAATTAAATATTCATTGGGATGTAGTCAAACCGCGGCGGGGATATGGCCGTTGTATATTTTCTGATAACGCAAATGTTTCGTTGCCCATTGTTTATCGCTAGGTAGTGTCCTCGGGCTTGGTATATTTAATTGACCGGTCTCTAATCTTCTGAAGAAGTTGGTCTGTTTAAATACATTCGAATCACTTGCAGCCCCATAGGCACTTACATCAATACTAATGAAACAATAGTCTGTATCAACAACGGCCATTAGAACGGTAGAAAAATATGATTTGTAGTTAAAAAATAATGAACTGCTTCCATCAGGCTTGTACATCTGTATATGTTTACCGTCAACAGCTCCAATACAATTAGGGAAATTAGTTCTTTCGTAAAATTCGCTAGCTATCTGTAATCAATCTTCTTAAGTTTTTTCGGACATGTACAAAGGTTGAAGACATATCCATATGATTTTACAAGTACTTCGTACAATTTCACGAATGGTATTGCTCCCCCAAATATTAAAATAAAAGTATAAGCCTGTCGTATTATTTATTTTTATATAGCGCAAAATGTCGGAATAAGTACACAAATCATTAAATAATTTATGAAATTGTCCTTTTACTAAACTTTGACTAACTAATGGATGCACCCACATTTTCTTTTTTTTTTTTGTTTTTCCTAATCCATATTAATAACGCAACCGCTGCAACTTTTTTAACAAACTTCATAACTGAAACTAAACTAAAATGAAGGACTCTATTTCGGATGGCGATTATTAAACCGCTCGTGCGCGCACATCATTTTTCAAAGCGGTTAAATATCCGCCACGGCTAAACAACCGCGCGGTTGAAAAACCTCTCGTGCGCGCCTAGCCTTATGCATGTTTTTTTAATTTTTAATAATACACCATTGGTTAGGTAAATGTTTTAGCGTTGTATTTGAGTAAAATTTATTTTTATTATTATTATTATTTCTTATCGCTAAATGGTAATTACGTACTTAAAGAAAAATCTACTGACGAAATTTGACCTGAGTCTCTATCTATGTAAAATGTCGCATACCATTGCAAACATATTTAAACCGAAAAAAAGTTATTTCTGCTTCTACCGAACACAGAAAGAGTCATAAAGAATGTGTGTGTTTTATATATATATATATATATATATATAGTGTGTTTGTATTGTTTTTCAACTATACATTTTTCAAATCTATAAATATTTCAATGTAGATTGTCATCTGAGATTTTGATTATACAGATATTTTAATTGAATAACATTACGCAAGAATGAAATAGTTTAACCCTTTCAGCAATACATAAAATTATAAATTTCGGTTTCTGAAATATCCAATATTTACTCGTTAGCTGTCCAATTTATAATTTCTACCGAAACAAATTCTCCAATCATCCACCCTCTCTGAAATCCTGTCTGATCATCATGCTAAAGTTGAACGTCTCCTTCATTTTCTCAAGATCACCAACTTATTTCAATTTATTTGATTCCTAGGTTCTCATGCCTATGACCTAGGCAGCGGTACACTGCATGTCAACAAAGAAAAAGAAGAAAAATACGTTTTTTATTTAATTTTTTGTCTTTTGACGCGAGTTATATTAATATTCGATATTCGAGAATATAACGACGATTTCATAAAATTTTCGAAAATATACCTTTCTAGCTCTCTTTCCGAAATTCTTGAGCGTAACGAACAATAGATTCAGCTTCTATTTCGACTCCTAAAATTATCCAACATCCTGCATTATATATAAACTACTGCCTCTGGGCGCGTTAATGGATACAATACGATACAATTTAATAAACTTTGCTTGAAATATTTTTGATTAACGGTATAAGTTCAAAAATTTTGAATAATAAAGGTGGTTCGATTTTTTTCAAGTGAATTTTCTAATTTTTTTTTCGTTTATCTATTTATTCGTGTTTTTGGTTTGATTTATACAATCGATCCGCGGTTTTAATTCGTTTTGCGATTAATTTGTGGTTTAAATTTATCCGTTTGTATCGCGGTAGATTTATCAGAAAAAAAAAACGTTGTCTACTCGGTTTCACAGTTTCTCGCAATTTTCTACCCGGTAATTTTTGACAGATCAGTTTCTCTCGATAAGTCAAATGGTAGGTTGTATTGTCTAATTTACAATAAAACATTATTTATATATATATATATATATATATATATATATATATATATATATATACGATAATTCTTTTGATATCTATCCCATTTTACTTAATAAATTTATAATTATATATATCGTTATTAATGGAGAAAGTTCTTGACAGGTATGTCTTTTTTGATTTAATAAATTAAATATTATCGTCGTACGCATAAAAAAGTAAGGATAAAATGTGTTACGATTTGAACTTAATAAACTGTAAAGTATCAGGAATGCCGGCGACACATCATCATCAGATATGTTTAATCGTTTTATGTTTATATCTGTTATATCTTAATTGGAGACTAGTACGTACGTAGTCTCCTATGTTATTTATAATAGAATAAATACTTAGAGTACAATCGCTAAAAATGTTTTTGTTTGCTGATGTATTACTTAATGTACATATGGTAATTTCAAAGTTCTGTGCATTCGATTTATTGTAGCGTAAAACGGAACTTTAGGAATTATTCTACAGCATTTATTTCATGCACGTTACAGCTCAGATACGTTAGAGAGACTTGTCTAAGACCATGCAGGATACAACATTATCGATCTTAGGATACTTTTATAAATAATTAACTCATCGGCAGCATTAACGTGGCATTTTTTTTATTAAAGGTAGGATATAATTAAAATAAATTGGCTCGAGTTTATGTTCTATATATTTAGAAAAGATAGGATATTTGTCTAGAATGACATGGAGATATTCGGAAAATTTTGATAATGATAACAATATCATTGTAAAAGGATTAATAAATTTACCATACCCGTATAAATTACAACAATTAAGACGAAATTAAAATCGATAAAGTCGAACTGATATTACGTCGTTCAGTTAGATTACGTTTATTTCTTTTCGAAATATTATAAATATAAAACGTCCAAATTAAAATTTTCCATCGGCAGATATTTATTATATTGATTTAGTTAATCTTATTTTGGAAAAAATTCTTAGCGTCTCCGTTATTTTCAAGCGATTTAGTGGGAAATTATTTTTTCAAATTTCTACAGAAATTTACAATAAAATTCGGACTATACATATATTTAAGGGGGGTTTATAAAAAATGTACGATATTAAATACTTGAATATTATAGAAGGGACGCTGATGGTTAGAGACCGGTTTTTTAAAGACATGTTTACTTACTTTCTCATTAAGCATTATTACTCACAAGTTGTGGATTGTTCCGGTTTATACACGGACAACCTGTTTTCCAAATTATTACCAACGTAATGTTTTAAATATAAATATTTTATTATTATTATTATTATCATTATTATTGTTATTTTTTGGTGAGAACTAGGCGTTGGTCGGGTGATTTTCATTTGGTAATCGAAGCGTAGCAAAATAAAAACAGTTTAAAGGAAACGATTTGTTGATAACATGCATGCGTATTGTGTATATATATATATATATATATATATATATATATATAATATAATATATGTATATTATATTATATATATAAAAAAATATATATTTTATATATATATATATATATATATATATATATATTACATATTATATAGTCAATAATCATCAACATCGGTTGCTCGTTTCGAGCATCGTAACATTATAGATCCTTTTAAACGAACGTGTTCATTTACTATGAAGTCTATTACAAGGTGTCTCTCTCTCTTTCCGATGATTTTTCACCATGCCCGTCATAATCATTTTTTAAATGTTTTTATCTGCTTCTTGTAGCTTCTCGTTCATCTTAAATTCTTGAAGTATCCACGCGAGTGTTTTTTCTTGCAGAATACCCTTCGCGTTCGTCTTCAGAAATGCGTTTTGATAACGTTAATGCCCGTATTCTCATTCTTTTTTAGTATTCAGTATTCTGTTGCACGACAGAGAACACGATTGAATTCATGAGGCATATTTTTGTGCACATTGTTATCTCGTGGCTCTATCATGTTTTCGTTAATTGTAATACCATCAACTTTGCCGTTTTTATTCTCTGTTCTTCTGTTGAGCTTCCATATTTTGTGATCAGTGTTTGTAGGTATATAAATATGTTAACCACTTGAAAGTTTTGTGAACTCTGTGCTCGGCTGTTGCTACTATAACCATTAACTTGTTCTTGTTTATTTTTTACTTATCATTTACGGTTTTTCAAGGAAGCTAACATGTTTTTTTTCCCCCTCGAGACGATTATTATAACCTCCGAGGTTGTTCGCATTATCCATTCGCTATGAATATTGAATATTACCAGACTTATTATGCAACCTTTTCATTTTGATCCGTTTTTTGAATATATTCGTCAGTTGATTACCTACTTTGACTCTACCTTCACTAGATATGTACAACGATTTAAATAATGCGATACAGAACATCGAGGTCGTCTAGTGTTTGCCATAGTTTCCCGCTTACTATAATCAATGAAAAAAATAGACGATGACATTGAATCTCCCCATTTTTCCGTTATTTATTTGAGATTCATTATTTGTACGCGCGTGCCCTTACAAAAAATGAAACATTTCTATTCGGGTACTATTTGCGTAATACAAATGGTATTAGTTTTTCATGTATAGTGTGAAATATTACTTTACTGGCTCTCGATATCGATGCAATTGATCTATAGTTTTCGGCTTCTATGACATTGCTCATTAGTTTTTCATTGCAAGTCACATGTCATTACAAAGCTTTGTTGTAACGTAATAATTTTAATTGCAGTATGTACGGTGACATTTCCGAATTTTCTGATGTTAAATGCTTTGCTTCGGCCGTATATCCATCGTGCAAAGATTTCAATAGCCAGGTTGAGGCAGTTTAATTTTTCTGGCGGTGCAACATATTCTATTCTTTTTTCCATTAAACTTCATAGCCTTGAAACGAGGACATACTTTAGTCATAGTGCCGATGAGAACAGGTCTCAAACTACAATCAATATCTGATTTGTACCGAAATGTAAGACGTTTATATTGCAAATCAAGAAGTCGTCGACATCTTTCACTATTCTCAGACTATCACGTTCATTTTGTTACAAAACAGATCTGAAGCTACATAACGCGGTAACCAGTGTCGCAAGCGTGCATTTTCAAATCTACTGCACGTTGCTTTGCTGCTTCCTCGTCACGTATTTGAATCATTATTTACTTCGCTCGATAGCTAATGTCCGTTTTTCCCTAATTTGATTCACAAGTATTCGTCGTGCTACTTCCGCTCTGCTACTATGACGACCTAATTTTCTGAGAGGCATTACTGTGATCACCTAAAGTATATCGATTGCAAGTATTCAAAAAATTTATTCGATATAATTTAAATTTAAATTTAAAAATCCACCACTAATGATAAAGAAAAACAGGGAAAATAGTAAAAAATACGAAATAAAAAACAATTAAAAAAATAAATAAAAATAGATTACACCCATGTAATGAACACTTTGATAAACGACACAAAATGATTAAACTCAATTGCAACACCATGTAAGACAAAAATGAAAATAAAATAAACACAATATTCAGTAGATCAACATTAACAACTTACTCCTAAAAATTAAAAAATCAGACCACCAAAATAACACGTTAGTGGAAGTTAGTATTTCACCTGTTCAAACGTTTCGCGCTCCCACCGGAAATAATTAAGTATAGCGTTATGTTGCTTATAGATGCAATAGATGGCGCTGTAGTTACCTTTTAAATCGATAAACAATTTTTTATTTTTTTCTATGAATTAATTATTTTATAAATAAATTAACGTATTAAAAACATGCATGTTTGTGAAAGATAAGTACATGCGTCAAACAAGGTTGTGTGTTAGCAGCCACACTTTTGTTCATGTACGTGACATTCATACCGTATTCCCTATTGTTCTAGAAACTCTTTCAACTTACATCGGTTCAATATAACCTCAGGAACTGTAGACTTCCAGTACATGGATGTTTGTATCTACAGTAGCTTATTGCACACATTGCAGACGGTACAACCTGAAAATAAAGGCGACGTGGTATTGTGCTAAAATAAACCACACTGCAATAGAACAAGAGGAAAGCTTTGAATATCTTGGAAGTATGCTAAATAATAAGATTTAGATAATGAGATAAGCGGTAGAATACCACTCGTTTTCGCTGATGAAAATAAGCTGAACAAGAGCATTCAAGAATAAACACATTCTCCTGCAAGCCAAGTTGATAATTTATAAATTAGCGACACTACTTTTCGGAACAGAAACGTGGGATCTTTACAAAAAATTATACTCGCTCGAAACATTCCACCAGCGTTAATTGCGTACAATTCTACGTATACGTTGGCAGTGTTAGGTTACAGCAACCGAACTGACAATCTATACAGATGCTGCTTTATAGGAATTGTCTAGGCGGTGGTCCGGTCATGTTATTAGATAAATTGAAGAAAGGATTCCTAAAAAGGATTTTCATGGCCAACTGATGGTTGGGAAGGATAGATGGAAATTTTAGACAAGGATAGAAGAAAGATAAAGATGTTTGTACATTTACGTAATAGTAGACGGCCAGAATAGGAAGTGTACATTGTATGCTACAATTACGACTATACCACAGACTAGTGGGAATTTTGTTATACGAAATTCACGATATACATAAGAGATACATGAAACCAGATTCGTACGTCTAGTCGCCTTTTCGTTTTTCGGTCGTACATTGCGAAATACGTCCCGAGGAATAGAGGGTCTTAAAAATAAGTAAATTTCAACATATTTTTTGATGTAAAATTATAACAGATTGGCTTTACAAAGTGATATTTCAATTGGCAATTGCGAAATAATAGAATAAATATAAATAGATATCATAGAAATTTAATTAATAAAAAATAAAATAGTATATATAAATAAAATTCTCAATACTCGGCCAACCTAGACACCAGCATAACAATTAAAATATATATATATATAATTCAATAATATATATAATAATATTACGCAATTCAAACTAGTTTACATTAGATAATGCGGCTCATTGCACGTCAATTTTACAGTAAAACTCGTGGGTCATATTTTTTTAGAGTTTATTCGATAGAAAAATTTTAAACATGGCAAACTGATGCCGGTTAAATGCTACTACGAAAATATGACGAATTAACATTTATTCGGTACGAGTTCGCGTATTGTAGTTTACTACTCGTGTTCGTATTTGTGTTTATTTTATTTTATTCGGTCGTTGCGGAGGCAGGCTTAGGCTTATACAGTTCCTTGTGTGTAACAGAAATTATCGACTACATATATAGTCGATAAATGTCTAAAGCTGGAGCTGCGGGCAGGGGAGAATCGTCCCCTGCCCCCCAAGTAAGCACCGTCGGTCGTGGCGGTGGTAATACACATCGTAATATCAACGTTAAAAACGGTGGTAGTAATAATAATGTTATCTATAGCAATAATGGGAATAGGTTCAACAATAGTAGTTTTAATGATACTGATAGTGATAGTAATAATAATAACAATGATAATAGTCGTAATAATAAAATTGATGGTAATAATAGCGTGGGTATTAGTAGTAGTAGTGGTAGTGGTATTAATGGTAATAAGCATAATAATCCGTGTAACATTAGAGATAAGAAATCAAATCTTAATATTTCTAACGAGGCTATTATAACAGATGTCGGTTCCGACGAAATTATTTCGATAAATAATATTCGCGTAGAACCGAGTTCTGAAATTGTTAAAGATACTTTATGTAATATTAACATAAATCCTCGTGTACAAGTTACGATATCCCCTACATCAATTAATATTTTTCCGAACGATTTTCAGGGACCAATTATAGTTTTGATAGAAGGAATAAATAATAATATTGGCAACCTTCATCCTATGTCGTTGGCCAAATTAATTCATAATAAAATTACGGGTCTTAAATGTATGACAAGGAGTGGTCGTAACCAAGTTAGACTAATATTTAATTCCGTGGTTCATGCTAATATGTTTCTCCTTGCAGAGGGTATCCACAAAGAGCTTAACATACGTTGTTTTATTCCTCAAACGTTACTCTTTCGTTTTGGCATTGTAAGGGACGTTCCGATCGACCTTACAATCGAGGAACTCACCGCATCCTGTACTGCAAGTGTTAAAATAGATCACATACGTAGACTCAATAAACGAAATCAGGATGGTTCCTTTTCTCCTATTCCACTTATTGAAATAAAGTTCTGCGGAAATTTATTACCCGATTGTGTTCATTTTTTCGATTATTATTCATGTAAAGTAGAACCTAGCATTAGGAGACCAAAAATGTGCAACAATTGCCTTAGATTCGGCCATATTAGTAAACTTTGCCGTAGCAAAACTATTTGCGGGTTTTGCTCTGGTAGTCATAAATCATCGGATTGCCAAATTAATCGTGAAACCTCGTCATCAGCTCTGTTTTGTTCCAGATGTAGGGGTAACCACTCCGCTTTCGATCGCGGCTGTCCAGTTTATCAGGAACAACTCAAGCTACAGAAAGTTATGGCAGTAGAAAATGTTTCGTTCTCTGAAGCTAAGTTGATTTGTAAGGGGGCTGTGGTCACTCCTGCATTTTCATTTGCTGAAGTGACAAATAACAAAAATTTCCCAGAGTTGCGTACAAGGACCAGTTCCTTTAAACGTAGAAGAAATAGCAGTGGCTCAGGTTCTTCCAGTCGCCACTACAATAATGGTAACAGTAGTAATAATAATAATAATAATAATAATATCAGCAATTATAATGGTAATAGTAATAGTAATAATAATAGGAATAAGAAAAATAACAAGAATATTGTTGATAGAAGTCAAATTTGGGGTAATCATTATTACTCTAATTTAGCCTTAAACGTTAAGTCAAGATCAGTGTATCCACCAGAAGGGGATGACGCTGTTATCTCATTAGCCGAGCCTATAATTAATAATGTATCCTTGTCTTCAAATCCTAAAGTTCCTCAACCTATTGATAACCAAAATAAATCATCTTTCGTTCTAACCCATCCTCCTTCCGATCTCTTGGTGCCCGCACTTTTGTCCACGCTACAAAAATTCCAGATTCCTCACTTGGAGAATAAGCTCGAATCAATAATTCAAATGCTTCGTTCTCCTTAGACATGTGTGTAAATATGTGTATAAGTATGTATGTGTATATGTATGCGTGGGTATCTCTGTGTGTATGTGTATGTTTGTGTGATTGTAAATATGTATACGTACGCTTACGTGTATATAATCTTTCTTTCGCTGGTCAGCCATATTTTGCTCCGTTATCTCATAATCAGTATAATAATTTGTATATGCGAAAAGACCTATCCCTTATAACTACGGATGGTCGAGCATACAATTATGCGAATAGACCTATTCCTGTCATCCAGGGACGGTCGAGCATAAAATGAAACTTAATATTTTACAGTGGAACTGTCGCAGTGTGAAAAATAACTGTGACAGCCTTGATAGATTAATTGATGAATACGAAGCTGACGTAGTGTTATTATCGGAGACATGGCTTGAACCCATTGAACAATTCGAGTATAAAAATTTTACTACTTATAGAAACGATAGACAGGATGGATATGGTGGCGTGGCAATTTTAGTGCGGGACCACATCACGTCCTTTCCTATTCCTTGCAGTTTATCGCAGGATAGCTCGAATTTCATACAATTGATAGGCACCAAGATCAATATAAATTCGTCTTTTTATATTCATATTTATAGTATATATGTTAAACCTTCCTCTCGTCCAAATATTTCTATTTTCTCAGATATTTTTAATTCATTGAAAACTCCATTCATTATCGGTGGCGACTGGAATGCGAATAATGTAGCCTGGGGTAGTTCCACAAATAATTATTTAGGAAATGTGTTATATGAAGCCTTTTTGAATGTTGACTGCTGCATCTTGAACGATGGCAGTCCAACTCATTTTGGTAGGCCCGGAACTGTTGCCAACCCGTTAGATTTGACATTTTGCTCGCCTACATTTGGTCTAATAGCTAGCTGGAAAATTATCCCAGACACTTCAGGGAGTGACCACTGCCCCATATTAATAGAAATAGGTATAAATGAGGTACAGGATAGTTACAGATTTTTTGATCAGTCCCTAGGAAAAAGGTGGAACTATATTCATACGAATTGGCAATGGTTTTCTGCTCAGCTTCAGAAACATGATTTAAATATATGCAATGAGACTGACCCTAGGATCCAGTTCCAGTTGTTATATGAAGCTATCAGCGAAGCCCTATCAAAATCGTCACCAACTATAAAGGAGCGTGAATATAAGAAAACAAGGAAAAGTAACTCAAGCCTTTGGTGGTCAGTTTCCTGCCATCGCGCAGCTTGTGATAGAAGGAGAGCTTTTTTACAATATAAGGAAAATAGTTCTGTTGAAAATTATCTGCACTGGAGGAAAATTAATGCTTTAGCTAAGCGGGAATTTAAACTTACAAAAAGGAAGAAGTGGCAACAGTTTTGCATGCAATTCAATCGACAAACATCTATCTCTAAGGTATGGGAATTATCTAAATCGTTCAGGAGTTCTTCTTATAATAAAGTTAGACAGTTGTCAGAGGACAATTGTTATTCATTTGTTGAGTCACTGGCTCCACCTCATGTACCTGAACTAGAAGAAGTTATAATACCTGAAAGTAGCCCCTCGGATCACTTTTTAGATGCTCCTTTTACTGAAAAGGAGGTAGCTTACATTTTATCAACGAAGGATTCAACATCGCCAGGATACGATGGTGTTTCTTTCGAAGTATTAAAAAAGCTGCCGGAAAATTTTTTTACTATCTTCGTTCACATTTTAAATAAAGTTTGGCAAACTAAATCGATTCCAAGTTCTTGGATGATAGTAGTAAGTGGGCTACTTCGGGCACTTCTGTTAACTTGCCCTTATATTTAATCCCTGTCAATTTTCCCTTATATTTAATCCCTGTCAATTTTCCCTTATATTTAATCCCTGTCAATTTTCCCTTATATTTAATCCCTGTCAATTTTCCCTTATATTTAATCCCTGTCAATTTTCCCTTATATTTAATCCCTGTCAATTTTCCCTTATATTTAATCCCTGTCAATTTTCCCTTATATTTAATCCCTGTCAATTTTCCCTTATATTTAATCCCTGTCAATTTTCCCTTATATTTAATCCCTGTCAATTTTCCCTTATATTTAATCCCTGTCAATTTTCCCTTATATTTAATCCCTGTCAATTTTCCCTTATATTTAATCCCTGTCAATTTTCCCTTATATTTAATCCCTGTCAATTTTCCCTTTATAAAATCCAAAAAAGCAAAACTAAAGGTTAAAATTTCTAAGGGTAATTAAACAAATTAAAAAAATAAAATAGCATTAAAAAATTGTCAATGTTTATTTATGTTCGATTTGTTAAATAATCTTTTTGGTCAAATCCTAGCACCCCCCCAAAAAATGTAAATTCAATATTGGAATTTCTCTCTAAATTAGCAGCTTCTTTAAAAATATCAAACATATTTTCATCTTTTTCAGGTAAAATTCGTTTTTCATCATAATCCATAATTTTATTTTTCTACTATATTAACATACCCCCACGGGTTCATATCAATAATTCCGTCTTTTTCAGGTAAAACTCGTCTCTTATCAGAATTTAATTTAAATTCTTTTTGCATAACTTTATTAACGAGAGTTTTGTTTTTATCATTTCTGGTGATCATGTTATAATTTATCCACTTTTCTATCGATAATATTTTCCATTACTTTTTTATTTAATATTTCTGAATTTTCGTAATTTAACGTAAATCCTTTAATTTTCAATATAGTTTTTCCTTTTTCTGTTGTTAGCGCGTAACTTTTTGGTCCTGCGCAGATCCACTCAGTTCCATAATCATCTTTGCCTAATTCATCGGTCCATTCGCCAAGCATACAGCCTGTTGTAATTGTATTTTTTCCATCGTCAATATATACAACTGAATCTGTGTCGCAATATATTACATTTTCGCCTAATTTATCTAACATATCGTATAATCTTAATCTAGCGTTAGATGTTGTGAATCCTGCAATAAAAATATTTGTCGAAGTGCTATAGTCATCAAATTCGTCTTTATTTTTATAAGATACTTGTACTATATTTTCGTTAATAAAAATAACATTACTGATTTTCAGTCTATCGTCTAATATTAATTCATAAAATTCTTTAGGATCGTTCACGTATTTCGTTTGCGTTAAATTTTGTCTTTGGCCGAATTTTCCCCATAAAGAATTGAGACATAATTTAGCAACAGCTCGTCTTCCAGGATTTGGCCGAATATTTTTTACGTCTAAATCTATATCTAATTTTTCTTTTAATGTTTTTACATATTCTTCAATAGATTTAAAATTATTTTTCCACGAACTTGTTTCTAATTTTATTTTCATAAATGTTTTAACATAATCTTTAAAAAAATTATTGCTTTTTTCCTCAAAATGCCAAACTTCATAAATATCTAAAATATAATATCCTTTTTCTAACGCTTTGTTTATTTCGTCTGTTGTCCAAGTTCCTATCAAACATCGTTCTTCAATAGTATGAATACATTTAGTTCGTTTTTCAACATAACATTTATTACATAAAATAAATGCTAATTTTTCGTCTTTAATAGGTAAAACTGGATGATACAAATTTTGTGGTGGCAATATTTTGCATTTAATTATTCCATACCAATTTGAGTCAAATTCTTTAGGTTTATAAATTTTTGTAGGATGTCCGACAGGATAATAATCGTAATATTGAACAGTAGGATAAAGACTACAAACATCGATGTATCGTAATATTTTATTGTTTACTTTTAATTTATAAACTTCAGTTTTTCCACCGTGAAAAAAATCTCGCGGGTTCAACGGTTCAATAACGGGGGTATTTTCTCTTAAAGCTTTTTGATATTTTTTCGATTTTTTCCATTGGCATTCCCATATTTCTATCAGATTATATTCAGCATCTTTTATCTGTTTACTTCTATCTTTAGTTTTTTCGTATAAATCACCCATAGTTTCACGTTTTATACTATTTATTGTATTTTCACTATAACATTTCGGACAGCCGTGACAAAAACAACCATGATATTGATAAATTGTGTTTGTTTTCTCATTAAAACCATCAACTTTTGCACCACAAATTTCTACTTCTCCACCATTTACTGCATGTTGTACATTTTTGAATGTATTTAACCATGAAATTGAATCTTTACTATACATTTCTTTTTTAGGTTGTTTTATAATTCCGATAGTGTTCTCTTGTAAATATTTTGACCTGAAAATAGACATACATGTACTTGCAATTGTAATGTACTGAAGAGGATCGATATTTGCAATTTCTAGAAATTGTTTTCTGAATTCTACACAACCTCTACGTAAAATATCTACGTCAGATTTACAATATTCTACAAATTCTTTTTGAAAATCAAATACATAATTTTCGTTAATTTTTTCAGAATACCATTTAAGAAAAACCTTTCTAGGGTTAATTTTCATCGTATTTATACCGTAGAATTTTTTATCAGGAATTGGCCCTTTATAATTTTGATTTTCTTTTGTGTTGAATAAATGAGGAAAATATCCTTTTTTTATTTCTTTTAAGTCAAATATCTTCGGGAAATCTGAGAGTGGTGACGCAATAAAATTAATGCTATCGATAAATTTAATTCCTGCAACTTCTAAAAACATTATTTTTCCACCACTATAAATTGTGTAAGGTTTCAGTGAATTTTCTACGCAATATTTTAGGATAAATTGCAAATCGTAAGATTTTGCGTTGTGAGCAATTGTTGTAAATCCACTGTGTTTTTTAGAAATTAACCATTCGCAAAATTCATCGTTCGTTTCAAAGATAAAAGTTTCACCGTTAAAATATTGTGCAACAATTAAATTAGCCTCATGAGTTCCAGTTTCTTGATTTGCTTCATAATCGTAGAAAATATATTTTTCAGAATATGTGCATTTTCCGACCTTTTCATCCATACTTTCGTTACAAAGACAAGGAATATCGCAAATTGCACCTTTTTGTTTTATTTTTTGCATATAACATAAATGTTCATACATTTTTACATTTTCACCACAATTTTTACATACTCTATATTCACATTCGTGATTTTCGTTTCTTTTACATATATTTTTACATTTCAAACATTTATATATTTGCTCGCAAACTTTCTCATGATTTTCGTAACATTCTTGATTGTAACAATATCTGTCACAATTTTTGCAATAAATTTTATTTTTTTCACTGTGTTCTTTCATCATACATAATTCGCATACTTTTGCCTCACTTTTACATTTGTGCATATTTTTATTTTGATAAGGTTTGTCACATTTTTCACAATAATAAGATGTCGCAAAAAAAGCTGTCATACTATTTATTACGTCAAAGTGATTTCCATTTTTATATAGATAAATTTTTACTTCATTTTCTTTACCCGAATATATTACATTATTAAAATTTTCCGCGCAAATAACTTTAATTTGAATATTTAATAAATTTTCTACATCTTTTATATTTTCTAACGTAAATCCTTCACTATTACAAAACCCTATTTTTTGACATAACTTTTCCGCTAAATCTCCCTGTATTTTTTTACCTTGTCGAATACTTTTCGAATCTCGTCCTTCTAATTTTCTACCTAAAATAGTATCCGTATGATATGTTAAAGCTGTAATTATTGCTCTAGGACAACATAAATTATCGTTATTTTTTATTTGAGTGATGCATTTTTTTGTATGTTTATCTTTAGTAATATTTATTATTTTGCTATAGCCTTTTCCTCTAGGTATATTAATTACTTGAAAATTGAACGTTGTTTTATTTATGTCAACTTTCTCATCAGATGTCAAAATATTTTCTATATGATCTAAAAGTGTTGTAGCATTTATATCATTTTGAAAACCTGTAGATATTACCGTTGTTTTAAAATTTTCATTTTTAACGATTATATTTATTTTATCGTCATTTTTGAAATGAGTTTTTTCTTTGACAATTTGAATTAATTTTCCTATCATTTTTTTGACATTATCCATCATACTTTTAACATTAACTATTTTTTCGCCTTTTTTATTTCTTAATTTTTTCAATTTGACGGCATAATCTATATTCCAACTACTATATTTTTTACAATATTCGTGTTTACCTTGTATAATAGAAAAAAGTTCATTTTTTTGTTGTTTTTTCTGTTTAAAAACACGCATATCTTTGAACGGAAATATATCAATAAGCTTTTGCTGTTTAATTTCTGTGTGTAATTTTGATTTCTGATGTCTCGTCCAATTATTCTGCAAAATATTTTTGTTACATTTTTCGCAAAATTGATATTTCTTTTCCTTTTCAAAATAAGTACTTTTAATCGGAAATATATTTCCAAGTTTTTGCTGTTTAATTCCTGTGTGCAGATCTGTTTTTTGATGTCGCGCCCAATTTTTATAATTAATTTCTTTATCGCATTTCTCACAATACTTCTTTTCTAAATTGTAGTTTTTTCTTATTTTATTTTCAGTATTCATGTTTATATTAGAAAAAGATAAATTTTTTTCTATAATCATCTTCAATATATAAATTTATTTATCTTTAACTTAAAGATCAATAAAAGCCTTAAGATTTATTACGAATAAAATCAAATAATACATATTTTGCCGCTAATGTGTGAGCATCGAATTTTTCACAATGTTTTTTTTGCCCTCATTTTTCTCTCGACTCCTGTGTGTTTTTTTGCCTTTAAATGTCGCGCCCAATTTTTATACGAAAATTCTTTATCACATTTCTCGCAATACTTATTTTCTATTTTTTTAATTCCTGCATGTAAATTCGATTTTTTATGTCTTGACCAATAATGCTGTAAAATATTTTTATCGCATCTCTTGCAATACTTTTTTTCTGAATTGTAGTTTTTTCTTATTTTATTTTCAGTATTCATGTTTATATTAGAAAAAATAAAATTTTTAAATATACTTCTTTTCTTTCAAAATAATAATATTATGAACTGGTGTCGCCTTTAATTAACAGTGTTTTAACAGTGCTTCTTTCAATTCATTTCTCGCCTCTGTTTTTCCTTGTTCTATTAACGATAATTTTAAATTATTATTGATTTCTACTTTTTTATTATATTCGTTTAAAATATCGGTTTTTAATTTTTCGTAATTTTTTACTTCTTGTACAATATCATCAAATTCACTGTCAGTAATTTCGCCATCTTTAATCGCTTTAGCGTATTTTTCCTCTATTGAATTTATTTTAGTGCGTGCTAATAATTCGATTGCAGCGTGTTTATTAATTTTTTCTGTACAAAATTTGTGTGTTCCTCTTACTAATATTGACAAAGTTGTAAATCCAACGCAAATTGGTGTACTTAAGGGGATCAAAACGGGAACAAAAACAGAAGTTGTCAAAGTTCCGATATCCGACAAAATAAGTACATATTCTGTTCCATACATAATTTTCGCTATTTTTAAGTATTTCTTTTTTTGTTGAAATCTATTTTTCATTTCTTTTTGTAAATAATCATAATGAATCATTATGTGGTTAATTTTATAATTGTTGGAGTTAAATTCAGGCGCCGATATTTTCGGATATAAAGCCTGAAAAAATAAAGATTCTGGTGCCGAAGGCTCGTGATCCATTTTCGTTTATTACAAAAAAAAAAAAAAAAAAAATAATTTTTAGAAAATTGTTTTTTGAAGTTCCTGTCTGTAAAAACTACCGATAATTTCCTCTTTATTTAAATCCTGAATTTTATAAGTTATAGGCGATGTAAACAGAATTTTTTTAATTACGAATATTTCTTTGGACCAATTATTTTTATATTTATTTTGAAAGGTTTTTTTATTTACACTAATTCTTACACGATCTCCAACCTGAAATATCGGTATTTCTTTTTTAATAGGTAAAACTGTGTAAATTTCGTGTTCATTACTTTTGTTAACTTCACACGGCCTCATTTGAATTGTTCTGTGAAAATCGTGATAATTATATTCATTTACCAAATTTTGTAATATATTTATCCACTTAAAATTTTGTTGACATTCAAAGAGAACTTTCATTTTTCTGGCTAAAGTTCCGTTAAATCTTTCTATTATCGAAGATTTTTCAGCATTTTCAGTGTGATATAATTTTATGCTATATTTTTGTAACATTGAAGAAAATATTTTATTCCTGAATTCTAGACCTTTATCGGTGTGTAAAAATTTTGGAGTATCATGTTTTACTTTTCTCGCTTTTTCTACGATATTTTCAAAAGCTTTTGTCACAGAAATTCCGTCTTTTTTCTTTAGAGCTTCTGACCAAACAAATTTCGAAAAAGTATCGATAACATTTAGTATATATTTATATCCTTTATTTTCTGTTTTATAATTCGACATAATTACTAAATCTGCTGCCCATAAATCGTCAATTCCATATGTTACAATGTGTCTTTTTGCAAATTTTTTTCTAACATTTTTATGCAATTCTTTCGCTTCTTTAAGATTCATTTTTATATATAGGTTCGGATGAAATTAATCCGAGATATATAATATTATTTGATGACGCCATATTTAGTATATTTCCGTTTTCATCGGTAATATGAACAATAATTGTGTCAATTTTTTCGATATGATTTTTAATAGGAACAAAAATAATCTGTGAAACTTTTTCCGATATTTTTCCTCCATAAATTATTTCAGGAAAAAATGTATAAATAATATCGGCTTCTTCGTGAGAATGAGGATTAGATGAATGATTTAAAATTGCTGGTTCGACAATATTACAGTGAATTTCTATTGCATCTAACGGTCTTAATTTTGGAAAACTAGACGCACTATATAATGTGTTAGGTTCTAAATTAACGTGATTTTCAAATCCTAAAAATTCACCTAACGTACCTAAATTAATTTTTACAGGAGAAAATATTCGAATTTTGTTACTAATTTTATCACTTTTTAATCCAAAATTTTCAGTCAAAAAATTAACGTTTTTTTTTTCATTATCATATCGAGATTTTAGTTGCGTTAATTTTAACTGTATTATTTCCTCTATATCTGATAACGAATAAAACCCCTTCGGAAAATTAACTCCGTATGTTTCTGTTAATATGTTTAATTCTACGTATAAATTATGCGGAATATTAGGAATATAATTATCACCGTAAAAAGCGACTAATCCTAATTTGTAATTTTTATCTTTATCTAAATGTAAAGGATTTTCAAGACGAAGTGTTAAAGTTGATTTATCGCCGATTAATTTAAATAGTTGCATTTTATATTTTATAAATAAAATATATTTATAAAAATGGAAGTTATCGTATTTGACAAAAAATTAAATAACAATAAAAATAACAGAACTATTCAACCAGTTATTAGAGGCATTTTTATAGGTTCTAGTGGGTGCGGAAAAACAACGTTATTACTAAATTTTATATACCGAAATTGGTTAGAATTTGAAAATCTCTATATATTCAGTAAAACATTAGAACAACCGGCGTATCAAAAATTACAGGAAAGATACGAAAATGTTGAAAAAAATGTTGGCGACCAAATTGCATATTTTTGCGATAATTACGATGATTTAATTTCTGTAAATAAATGTTTACCAAATTCTCTCGTTATTTTTGACGATTGTATTATGGAAAAAAATCAGAGAATAATTAAAGAATATTTTACAAGTGGAAGACATAAAAATATATCTTGTATTTATATTACACAATGCTATACTTTGGTTAATTTGCAAACAATTCGTAGTAACGCTAATTTTCTGTGTATTTTTAAACAAAATGACCATTATTTGAGAAAAATATATAAAGACAATGTAATGGGGGATATGTCTTACGATAAATTTTGTAAAATTTGTAACCAATGTTGGGAAAAAGATTTTGGTTTTATTACGATAGATTTAACTAAAAAACGAGATTTTGGGAGATATAAAAATCAATTTAAAATGATAGAACAATTTGATGAACGTTCACCAACGTTAAAGAAACGTAAAATGAACGTAAAATGAACGTAAAATCATGTTCAACGAAGGTTTAAGTGGGTGTTTAACTAATAAAATTTTTATATTTGTTACATATAAATGGAAAAAATAACTGTTGAAAAAGCAATTAAATTAAGTAAACTTGAAAAACAATTAAAACAAAAATTTCTACAAGCCCGTAGAGGCAAGGAAAATATTGAAAAGGTAAGAGAAGAGGAATTTAAACCGATTATAAATGCTGTTAATAAATTAAACGAAAACAAAATTTTACCTGTAATTGTGCCTTCTTACATTGATCAATCTCCCGTTGAAAATCGTATGATTCAAGATGAAAAAAATATTGTTCTAGGAAAAATAACAACGGAATTTTTACCTGATGCTAAAGATTCTACTTTTGGTATACATTATGATAAAAAAAACAAAAATTATATGATAGGAAAGGAAATAGTTACTTTAGATAACAACGACATTATTGTAGCAGGAAAAACGTACGAAGGAACTGAAGGATTATGGAAATTATTAACGTTAGAGTCATCGAAAAAACCTGATCCTAATTCTTTCACACCGGATGATTATGCAAATTATGAGGAAATTTTGTTGACGACAGATTGCATATACCATAATAATGATAAAAATAGCAATAAACCAAAATCGAGCAAAGGTGAAAAATACAACACAATAATTAAGCCAATTTGGAAAAATAAAGTAAAAAAACCTGAAAGCAGAAATATTGTACCACCCTGGGCCAAAATAGAGAATGAAGAGGTACACGAAGGAAAAGGTTTAATAAAATATTCCGATAATTCTGTCGAGTATAAATATGTCGATAATTTACAAAATTTATTACAAAGATTGTATTATATTTATGCTCAGGAAAAAGCCGGTAATAATAATTTTCATAACGAAAAAATTGGAGTTATTAATTTTTTAAAGGAACAATTAGAAGCACATATCGACGAAAATAAGGGGATTGAATATTTAATTAAATTTGTGTCATCTTTACCTTCAAAAATATTACGTGGTGAAAAGATCGGATCAGGTTTATT
Organism: Coronaproctus castanopsis; assembly: GCA_032883995.1. NCBI lineage: Eukaryota > Metazoa > Arthropoda > Insecta > Hemiptera > Monophlebidae > Coronaproctus > Coronaproctus castanopsis. Next base: position 90,473,806 of record CM065052.1, read on the forward strand.
CAACGGTATTTTGAATAATTTGCCGTTTGAAATTCACGCACCAGGATATAATTATTTAGGTCCAGGGACAAAATTACAAGAAAGAATTCAAGATGGAAATATAGGTATAAATCCATTAGACGAAGCAGCGAAAGAACATGATTTATTTTACCATAAATATAAAGATACAGCGAATAGACACAAAGCTGATGAAATTTTAGAACACAAAGCGTGGGAAAGATTTAAGTCAAATGATGCAAATTTAAATGAACGATTTTGGGGGTATTTAACGACAAATGCAATGAAAGCAAAAAGGCATCTTGGTCTAGGTTTAAAAATCTAAATTAAAAAATTATTTTCTATATTATAAAATGAATATATGTAATATAAATCTTACTGATGGACAAAAAAAAAAAATTCAGAGAGCTTATAAGCGAAAATCGAACATAACAATTCAATTATCTTCTGATCAAATAAAATCAGGAAAAGACAAAATTGGATTAAATGATAGGCAAAAAAACGCCATTGATAAACATCGTAAAAATAACACTGGCGTCAGACTTACTTTAACATACAAACAATTACAGGAAAATCACAAAGGTGGAATTTTACCTTTACTTGCAGCTATTGGAGCTTTAATCGGTGGAGTCGGTGGTGGTGCAGCTGCTGTTGCAAACACATTCGTTGATTATAAAGACAAAAAAGCGAAACGCGAAGAAATGGCTCGACACAATAAAGCGCTAGAAAAAATTCAGGAAGTGATTCACGGTATAAATCAAGGCTCAGGCTTAAGTAACGTTAAAAAAAAGCGCTAACAAACGTAGAGTTAGAAAAGTACGCTAAAAAATTGAAAATTAAAAATTTTAGAGGCGTTTTTATGAAAGATGAATTATTAGGGAAACCTTGGGAAAATGAATGTGGAATTATTAACTTAGAAAATTCCTATCAAATTGGTTCTCATTGGACAGCGTATTTTAAACAAAAAGATATTAAATATTATTTCGATTCGTACGGAAATGCGAATCCACCGATCCAATTAGTGAAATATTTAGGAAGCGATAATTTGTATTATAATTACGAACAAATTCAGCAATTTGACGATCCACCAATTTGTGGTTATTTATGTCTAGATGTTTTACAAAAATTGTCTCAAGGAATTAAATATAATAAAATATTACGTATTATAAAAAATGAATAAATTTGATAAATTCGGCAATCAGATCGAAAAACAAGAATCGACAATTTCAAGCAGAAATAAACAAGAAATTAATGAAAAAGTGAGCGCAATATTAATGCCTTTTATTATCGAAATGAAAACTTATGTTGGAAATTTAACAAATGAATATTTGAAACAACAATTAAATATTGTGAAAAATTACGTTAATTTCAATAATCGAAGATTAGTTGGAGTTTCAACAGGAATAGATGAAAAAGATGCTGTAAATAAAAAACAAATGGAGCAAAGTATTAAAGATGCCCTAAATAAGAAACAATAAAAATTTTATTTTATATGTAATAAATATGACGTTAATATATTGTTTAAAATGTAAAAAGAAAACACAATCTCTTAACGAGAAAAAAAGGAAAACATCGAACGGAAAAGTTATTTTGGAAAGTAAATGTTCTGTGTGTGGGGTTAAAAAAACGAGTTTTATTAATAAGTAAACATGATGAAGTTATTTTTGTTATATTTAGTTTCAGCAATAAATTGTGTTGAAGTTCCTAAAATGGAAACTAATCTTTTTTCGCCGAATGTTGATTGGAATTATGTGTCTGAACATGAGAATTTAACTATCGATCATTTGCGTATTTTTCAAAATAAAGTAAATTGGCCCAAGATTTCTAAATTTCAGAAATTAACGGAAAATAATATCAAAGAATTTAACGATCGTGTTGATTGGGATATAATCAGTAAATATCAGAATTTGTCGGAAAAGTTTATTGACTTTTATAAAGATTTCGTCGATTGGGATTATGTGATTTTATATCAAAATGTTTCAAAGATTTTTATTGCTAATCATTGTAAAGAAATATTAGATAGTTAGAAAAAGTCGGGTCTTCCATCTATAATGAAGGAAAAGAAATATTCGTAATTTAAAAAAATTTTTTTTTGCTGTAATAAAAAATGGAAAATGAAATTTATTCAAAATATTATAACGAAATTATTCGGCACGAATACAAAAATTATAACCCTACGAGCATTTTAAACTTTAATTCACCCAACAAAAAAATTGATTTTAATATCGATTACGGTGACTCATTTTCAACGTCAAAGTATCAGTATTATATTACTGGTGAATTTACGAAAAAAGATGGCACTACTTTTCCAACAAAATCTAATGTAAAATTAATCGATAATTTTATTCCATTTTTATTTTCTGGAATAGTGAAAAAACAACCAAATAATAGATAACATTGAAAATCCTGGAATTATATCGACTGTAAAAGGAATCGTTTCGTACAGACAATCTGATAAAAATTCGTTTAAAAATAGTGGATTTATTTCTCAACACGAAGGTTCGTTTAATAAATTTTGCGTTATCGGTGATTTATCACAATTAGGACTGGATTTTTTCAGTAACAATAATAGTACACCAATTTTTTACAAAGGTGGATTTACAATAACTTTTACCAGAAATAGCGATGAAGATGCTTTATTCAGATGGAAAACAAAAAAAGCAGATGGCACACACGATGAGGCAAGTTTACCTGTTGAGGGGAAAATAACGATAAAAGAATTTGTGATTAGAGTTCCCATAATTAACTATCGCCCAACGCAAGAAATTCAACTTATTAGTGAGTTGACAAAATTGCAAAATATAACCTACAAATTTAATAAATGGGAATGTATTCAAAAACGTAGTGTAACAGGATCGACTTTAAATTATGATATTACAAATATTTACAGAAATATTGAGAATCCTAAATTTATTATTGTAGGTTTTCAGGACGATCGTTGTGAACAACAAATAAAAGATCCGTCTTATTTTGACTCTATGAAAGTCAAAAATATTCGTGTGAAAATTAATGATACAAATTATCCTGAGGAATTACAAAATATAGATATTAATGAAGGAATTTACGCAATTCTATTCGAAATGTACAAAGATTTTCAGAATTATTATTACGGATATAGCGATGTGATTTACGAGCCTGGAGAATTCGTTGGAAATAAATGCGTTTATGTAATAGACACGACAAAACACCCTGAATATATTTATAGTGGAAAATCAAATATATTAATTAATGTCGACTTTTCTCAATCTATTAGTACATCGAATGTTATTGCTTATGTTATCGTAGTATCCGAAAAAATACTACACAATAATATAATTAATAATACGATTAAGGAGTGAAATAATTGTTGATGATTTCAAATTTTTGACTGAAATTTTATAAAGAAAAATTTTTCTTTATAAAAAAATATTAAAACTTAATTCCAATAATGAATTTGATATTTTTAAAGAAGCTGCTAATTTAGAGAGAAATTCCAATATTGAATTTACATTTTTTGGGGGGGTGCTAGGATTTGACCAAAAAGATTATTTAACAAATCGAACATAAATAAACATTGACAATTTTTTAATGCTATTTTATTTTTATGCAATTTTGTTTTCAAAAATGTTATGACGATTTTTTGACATATCTAACTTTTAAAAAAGTATTTTTTTTTTAATTTGTTTAATTACCCTTAGAAATTTTAACCTTTAGTTTTGCTTTTTTGGATTTTATAAAGGGAAAATTGACAGGGATTAAATATAAGGGAAAATTGACAGGGATTAAACATAAAGGAAAATTGACAGGGATTAAATATAAGGGAAAATTGACAGGGATTAAATATAAGGGAAAATTGACAGGGATTAAATATAAGGGAAAATTGACAGGGATTAAATATAAGGGAAAATTGACAGGGATTAAATATAAGGGAAAATTGACAGGGATTAAATATAAGGGAAAATTGACAGGGATTAAATATAAGGGAAAATTGACAGGGATTAAATATAAGGGAAAATTGACAGGGATTAAATATAAGGGAAAATTGACAGGGATTAAATATAAGGGCAAGTTAACAGAAGTGCCCGAAGTAGCCCACTTACTACTGATGATTTTTGTTATCGTCCCTGTGCCTAAGAAAAATGGATCACTTAGACCAATTGCATTAGCCTCTTGTTTTAGAAAAATTTGTGAATCCGTTATAGCTTCGCGTCTCAACTGGTGGTTAGAGCATAATGAAATCCTTCCAACTAATATGTATGGTTTTCGAAATAACACCAGTACATTGGACTGCGTGGGTGATTTAGTTGGTAATATATATAACAGTATCATTAATAAAGAATACAATATTACTGTTTTCCTCGATATAATGAACGCCTTTAACAACGTACATTTGCCCACTTTACAGCAGAAACTGTTGTCCCTAGGCATTCCAGAGCATTGCTGCCACTTCATTAGTAGACTATTTTCGCAACGCCACATTTTAATAAGTTCATCGTCCACCAGATACCATCGAGTGGTATATAGGGGAATTCCTCAGGGTTCTTCCCTCAGTCCGTTGCTTTTTAATTTATATATTTCAGAACTGGCACACGTGCCTTTGTATTCCAAAACTCTCCTTTATGCCGATGACATTGCGGTATTTAGTTCCAATACATCATTTTCCGACGCCGTATGTAATATTAATATGGATATTGATTTAATCGAACGCGTTCTTTATAAGTTGGGGTTAACCTTAAGTCCCCAGAAAAGTGCGGCAGTGGTTTTTACTTACAGACATCTCACAGTCAATAACTTCTCTATCACAGCAGAAAATGGAGTTATTCCCTTTTGTAAGTCAATACGGTATTTGGGTATTACGTTGGATACGCGTTTAACATGGAGGCCACATATTGAACATCTTATAAAAACTATTAACCGCGCCGTTAACATTCTACGTAATTTATACAATACTCGTTGGGGTGGTGATCCTTTCATACTGTTGACTCTTTATAAGTCGCTAATTCGTTCTAAAATGGAGTATGGTTGTGTTTTTTATGGATCTGCAGCTGAATCATTGTTAAATAAGCTTGATCGTGTGCAAAATGAGTGTGTGAGGCTCTGTATTGGTGCAGTTAGAAGTACTCCGATACCGGCATTGTTGGCAGAGTGTAAGATTCCTCCGTTACAGCTGAGACGGAGTTATTTAGCATTAAAGCTCTTGATCGGTAGAATGTACATAGATCGCTTTCCGCTATACAATTTATTCTACCACATTTATTCCAACTGGCGGTTTTCAAACAGCAAAATGCCTCTGCTGGCTTCAGTTTTACCTAGGTTCGATGAATTTCAGGTGCAGACTATGCGAATTCATATACCCATCCAATTTATGTTACCTTATTCATACAATTTTGCCAATAAAATAACATTTTTCTTTCCAGAGAACTACGTCCATTGGCCTCCCCCACTGATCCGGGCTACATTTAATAATATTATCGCTGAAAATTTTCCTACGCATATCCTTGTTTATACAGATGGATCGAAGTCATCTCAGGGAACTGGTGCAGCAGTTTATATCCCTTCTCTTAATATTAGCAGTGCATACAAATTATCTGATCTCTGTTCCTCATTTACAGCTGAGTGTGTGGCAGTATTTCTTTCTTTGTCGTCCTTAATTGATGCGAATCTTCCAGGTAATTATCTCGTTGTTACCGACTCACAGAGTATTTTAAAGGCTATTGAATGCAAAGGGAAGGTGTCAGATTCATTGATTTCAGTCATCTTGTTGAAACTTAATCAGCTCGAAAACCTCAGTATATTTGTGTCATTCTTGTGGGTACCGGGACATCGAGGAGTCCCCGACAATGAAATGGTAGATGCAATAGCTAAAAGGGGTTCTTCTAGTGGTGTTTTATTCTCTTCAGTTTCTTCTCGTGACGTCATTCACTTTATACAGTCTGTTCATAAAAAGCACTGGGATCAGACATATATGGAGTGCATACAGCGGTCGCTTCTTACTGCGTATTATCAGCTGCAGCCGTCTCTCCCTAGGTTCCCATGGTTCTACGTTTTCAAAAACATCAAGCGGAGAGGAATTGTGCTTATCAGCAGATTGCGGTTTGGGCATTGCTTGTTGCCTGACCGCCTGTTCGTTATGCAGCTTAGAGATAATCCGTATTGTCCTCTACATGCTGGTCGTGTAGTCTGCAACCCCGATCACGTGTTCTTCGAATGTCCTTCATTAACAGCACTACGTTCTGAACTGTATCTCAAATTACTTTACGCATCTCGTGGTGGTCCTCCTTATAATGTAATGTCCCTTCTACATGTTGAGAATCTAGATTTATTCCCGGACATAGCGACTTTTCTCGAGAAGTTGTCCGAGTTCATAAGAATATGAGTTAGTGATTATTACGGCTCCACGTTGGGTAAGCTGTAAAGGCATCCCCATTAAAAAAAAAAACCCAAAAAAAAAAAAAAAAACAACAATTTTAAATTACTCGGTAAATAATAAATTTAAAAAAAGTAAAAATAAACTTTAAAATGCGCGAAAATTATTTTATATTTTCGAACGAAAATATTTTAATAAAGCTTACTAATAACTCGTATTTCGATTTACCGTAAATATATTCGAAATTAAATAATAATAAAAAAAATTAATGAAAAATAATTAAATTTTAACGAGTTTTTCTTTCTTTCAGGTTATGTAATAATTTTTTTGGTATCACCATGTCGCAAACACTTTCTTCCGGCGATAATATTCCTTTGAAATCAGTCGCCATTACAACCGGTGATAATGTCGTTAATCGAAAAATGTCCAACGAAAACAATAACGCCAATTCTAAACTGTTGGGCAGCGGCGATCCGAATAAAACTGACGGCGCCGCTATATCTATGGCTGCGGATTTAATACCGGATCCTATGTCGCAGGTAATCATATTTATTAATATATATTTTATATATATATATATGTATATATGCACACACACACACACACATATATATATATATATTTAGTAATCTAGTCTAGATAGACTAAATTTTTAATTCAAAGCTTCAAGTGGACATAAAAATATATACAATTTATAAAAATATAAATTGAAATGAAGAATTAGTTATAAGAAGTAGATTATAAAGTTAATCGATTTTGATGTTAGACAAAACGTTTTTATTTTTCTGACTGTTTAGTGTGTTTATATATAAATTTCATATTACCGATTTATTGATTTTGTTGTTACCCCATTCACTATCAGATTATTTTATAAATACTTAACTGTTCTTTTACTTTGCAATTTTTTTTTTAAATATTGCGTATCTAAATTAAGTATTTGTTTACATTTAGTTTACATTTTTTTTTATTATAAATTCTATACATTTTTATGTTTTACTTTTCTATATCCGCTTGATAATTAGCCAAAAACTTTTTCGTCTTTTTATTTATAAAATTTAGTCATTCTAAGTACTTTCTGTTGTTTATTTTTTTAAAATCACTACATTCCACACTGTTCAAATTAAACCATATGGATGTAAGCGGAACGGGGAAGCGATAAAATTCATTTAAAATAGGGTTGTCGGGAAACATTTTTTTTCTTGCATAAGGCAACAGCGAAGCGAACTAACACTGATTTGTATATTATAAAACCCGGGTAGACAAGGATGATCAGACTGTAGCGATTTAGATTGTGTAACGTTATATAGGTTATTCCAAGTAATTTTTCAGTATTCTTTATAGTGTTGTAGATGGACAGATGATCAGTTTATCATTTACAAGCTACGAATAAATCCAGAGATACACGTTGCGTAATAGTCGGCAGAGAAATTACCTGTAATACCACTGTGATTGGGAATTCGAGCAAACTTAGTAACAGATTAACGGACACAGGTGCGCCCACTTGAAAAAACTTTGAGAGACAAAAGAATATTTCTTCTATGTTCTATAAACATAATTCATTAATGTTTTCTTACATATAAAAATCATATATAATATATATATATATATATATATATATATATATATATATATATATATATATATATATTTATAATGTTGATACATCGGAGAGTAGTGATTTTATGAATTATAAACAAAACAAAATCATAACACAGTTGAATCACTATAAAAGTCTTCTATCATAAAGATTTTCGACAGTTACGTCATTATCGAGCATACACAATAAATCTTACATATAAATTACCTGAAATATTCATATAACGACGACATTTTATATATATATTTATGTTTAACTTATGGTACTGAAAGGGTTATATATAACTCTTGAATAATAAAAGTGCTTGATTAATAATCGTCGAGGGGGCACGGCTCCGGTACAATAACTGAAGGGAGATTGGCCCCTTGCCCCCACCCCAAGTCGGCGCCTATGAACGGACATGAGGTATCTGCTTATTTTTAAGTAACGCGGACATCGCGCAGCCGTGGACGCCGTAGTTTGAATTCGTCATTATGCATTTTATATTTTTAAGCGTAATTCGACGTTTATAAAAACGCCAGCTAATTTTTTTAATCGATTTGGATTTCCAACAATATCGATCTTTTTTCTTTATATACGAAGTCAAAAAAATTATACGATATTTGATGACTAAAAATTAATTATTAAAATCAACTTAATCGAAATAAAACGATGATCCACTTTTATTGCGCATATTTTTTATTTCGTTCATTATAAATTAACAAATCGAGTAGATATGCGATAAACAAAGGTGAAAAATATATACACCGGATGCGGAATGATAATATTTTAATGTTTCATTTTTATGTCGATTAAAATCGTACCAGATACTGTGTACTATGCTAAATTAGACTAGCCTGTCGATACACAAAATGAGTCATTTGTTTGCACGGCTGTTATACAATTAAGAAATCGAAAATTTTAATTTTAAAATTGACCATAAATAACGGTTAATTTCTTAGTTTAAATTTTCAATTTATAAATTTATGATTTTCGATCTTTTTATTTTTTAAATTTTACGTTATTTTTGTGAATATGCCGGAAATCGATCGAAAAAATGAAGAACTTGAAAAATTAATTGAACAGGTTATTGGATAATGCCGTTACACATTTGTATGTATAGAGATATTTGTGTGTATATCTTTTATTTATTTATTTATATATATATATATATGTGTATATATATATATGTGTGTGCGTGTGTATTTGATATATGTATTATATAGCAGTCTGTGATATATATCTATATATCTATCTATCTATCTATCTATCTATATATATATATATATATATATATATTTAGCGAAACAAAATAAAATTGAAGTTAATATCACTAAAAAATTTTATTACACAAACACGAACACGAAGCTTTTCAACTATTAAGTCATTTTCAAGCTATTGTTAAAAATGTTACAAATAAACCAAAGATATTACTAAAAAACTTTTATAAATATCGATACATTGAATAGCCAGATATAAAATTTTTTTTACAATAACATGTAGTTATAAAACCGATTTTAAAATTAATTCTTCATCAAAATTAATCATATTATTTAATAAATTATTACTACTTCTATGTTTTATAATTTGTAGTTTTTCTAATAATTTTCTTTTTTTAAATTTATATTCTATGTGTAAAATTTTTATATTATCTGTAATGTTTTCTATAAAATGTTTTTCTTCTCTACAGTGCTTACCATAAAGTGACTTGTCATCATTTTCATTTTTGTATGAATTAAAGTGTTCTCTTAGTCTAATATTTATTTGACGTCCTGTTTCACCTATATAAAACTTATTACATGTTGAGCAGTTTATTCTATATACTCCAGATTTTTGTAATACTCTATAATCTTCTATTTTATTGTTGCAAATTGATTTAAATAATGTTTTATTATTATTTATTGCTATCATAATATTGTACTTTTTAAAGATTTTTAAAAATTTGTATGTGTATTTTCCTATATATTTAATTGATCCTAAATATTTATCTTTTTCTTTTTTATGTTGTAAAGAACTATTATTTGGTTTGTTCCATAACTGATCTACTATATTCGGATTGTATTTATTTGCTACTGCAATTTGTTTAATAATATTCTTTTCTTTATTAAGTTTGTTTTTGTTGCAGTTTAAAATAATTTTGGCTCTATTACAATAATTTCTTAAACTAGCTACTTTATGTGATTTTGCATGAAAAGAATCGTTTGGAATTATTACATCAGTTAGTGTTTGTTTTCTGTATATATCAATATCTAATATGTTATTGTTTATATTAATATTTAAATCTAAAAAATTTATATTTTTATTACCTATTTCTACTGTAAATTTAATGTTTTTATTAAAGTTGTTTAATTCTATTATAAATTTATTTAATTCATAAGTTTCCAACTTGTTATTCCAAATAATTAATATATCATCTACATATCTTCCCCAAAATTTAATATTATTTTTAAATATATTATTTTCTTGAGATATTATGTTCTCTAGTTTATTCATATATATTTCTGCTAAAATAGGTGATAAAGGTGAACCCATTATTAATCCTTCTTCTTGTTTGTAGTATTTATATATATATATATATATATATCAGAAACTGCTTTAACGATTTGGATTGAAATTTTGTACGTACGCGTAATGCGATGAGTAATTTAAAATGACCAGTATGGAAATTGGGAATGTTAAAATTTTTAGGTACTGACGTAAAATTTTTGGTAATTTCGATTTTTATCCGGTCTATATTCTTCGAATACTTATCTAAATTAATTTCAGCTCGATCGCTTTAATAATGTTATCAGCTTCTTTTAGAAATTTGCTTTTTACCAGTATGTGTGGGTAAATATAATTAAAATTTTATAATATTTCGGGTACTGAGTCGATTAAGAAACTTCCGGCAATATTTTTTAATCTGTGAAAGAATTATTCGAAATGAAAAAATCTCGTCAAAACCGATATTTCATTTCTGCACGATTAAAATAGTTATCGACGGTTTTTAGTATTATGTGATCCTTATCTAAATATATTTTCCGGAAAAACGCTAAAAATATAATATTTGTTTATTAACGGCATCTGCTGCCACTGTAGTTTCCATTTGAATAATAACATGCTTCGATGTACTCACTAAAATCCTTACTTGTAGTAGGTAATTACGGTGCTGGAAACATTGTAGAAGCTTGCTTAGGTGCCATTTAGTTCATTACCTTTTATCCCAGAATGGTTTGGTGTCCAAGTTAAAGTTGGTTTATATATCTTTGGCAATGAGATGCTGCTTGATGTTTGTGCCACTACTTAAGCACCGTATCGCCGAATACGAGTCAGTAAGGATGACTGGTCGCATTAAAGAATTATTTGTATCTTCGATGTACTGCCAATCTGATCGTATACAATTCCGCCGATAGGATCGAGAAGTACGGCGGAAGTGAATAACAAGAGGTTCGTCCCTAAATTCAACCGCGCATCCTACACCGAGACATGATTTATAGTCATCTACGAAGAATATCATACGTCCATCGAACTGTTCTCTTCCGATTTACAGAAGGAAATGCAGAACAGTTTATCTCTATGCATGTTGATTCCTACTGTGGTAAGGCCGCCGCGTAGTTTTGATATATCGGGTATGAACCCTCTGGGATACCATTCAAAATTGGGTTTATGTATAAAAAGATAATACTGTTTGTCTTAACTTTTAAGAAATGTATAATCTGATTTTACGGTACAGGAAGATAAAGAATTGCTGCGAAGTGCACATAAAATTTTGACACAATTTGGAATCGTCGAAATTAAAAAGTCATTTCACTTAGGTCTTTTAACAGGCTGGACATAGGAATTGTTCTGAAGGCTCCTGAGCACATTCGTCGGGTTGTATTATTCATTGCTTTTAAAGATAAAAAAAGCTTTGAAACAATAATAATAATAATTAAGTAATTATAAATATGGACGATTAATTTTTCGATAATCGTCTAACGTGTTCGAAATATTGCGGAAACGTCATTGAGAAGTGAATATCGTTCAAACGACCAATCCATCTAACTGATCAGCGCCATCATTATTCTGTTTCATCGCAGATACCCGGTTTATGTTTATAGTATTTATCGACAAGTTATTATATGTAATGTATGCGTCTCGTAAATCGTTTCGCTTAATAACCATATAATTATTAAATAAAACGTATTCAAAAGTGTTCTCGTTTTCATATATTTTCAAATAATTTTTATAAATATAATATAAATTTAATTAATAAACGTAAAAATTAGTAAAATAATTTGATAAATTTTCAGTAAACTAGGTGACTACGAAAAAATATAGAATTTTCAGTTAATTTTTACGAATTAAAACGAAAAATTAAATAGAATAAAATAGTTCATATATACCGTGATATATGATAATAAATTGCCGACTTACAATGCAATATTAATTAATATTCAATAAATTCGCCGCCACAACGACGACGGGGTCAGGCTTCAATAATATATAATAAATTGGATTATATAGTATACAATAAATTGCCGACTAACGACGGAACAATAAAGAACATATAATATATATATATATATATATATATATATATATATATATATATATATATATATATATATATATATATATATATATATGTATGTATGGTGTTTGGTGATACACGCACACGATCAAAAACATGTTTTTTTTATAAAATTCGAAAAGCATTAAGGGGAAAAAACTAAAAAAAAAAAAAAACGCAAATTGATAGAAAAACTGAAATTATTCGAATCGATTGTTTATAGATATTCGATTGTTTGAGGGATTATTCCTGTTATATTCAAATTTCGCTACACTCTCGTATCTCATTACAGATACCTGGTTCGCCTCCTGATTTCAACGTGTACAGAAACAAGAAAACTTTAACTCAAGGCCTGATGGATTTGGCTTTATTTTCGGCCAATGCTAATCAGTTACGTTACGTACTGGAAAATGGAAATTCCTCAGTTGCCTCGTTTTATATAGCCGCCATCCTTATCAGTTTAAGCTTGATATTGCAGGTAATCAAAATTATAAAAATTATACTTTGGTTACTTATTTAATTATTATTAAATAAAAAATGTCGACGATGAACGATCAGATTAATCGTTTGTTTCAATTAAACTTTCTTTCTCGTCGACATATTAATCGCTTAATGAATTAACGCGCATTTTTTACGCTTAATCGCATATTTCATTCTTTTAATACGCGCTTTTCTTTTACCTACATGTTTCGGTTGGTGTTTTTATTTATATAACATAATTAACACTATTTTTTTAAAAAAAATTATGAAAATCACTAAATAATCTTTAACAACAATTTCCAGCAGTTTCACCATTTTAAGTTTAATGAATGATTTAATTAATAATAATCAACGTTAAAAAATAAAATACAATAATAATAATAATAATAATAATAATAATAATAATAAATGTAGGGGAAATATAATAACAATTCTTAACTGGAAATAACTGAGTTAACAATACAGTTACATATATCACGTTATGCCTATATCAACTCACTGCTGGGTGTAGGTATGTTCAGACGTTTCCAACGATTCCGGTTTTGTGCCACTCCGATCTAATTTATCCCTTCATGTTTGGCAATATCCTCTCGCCACCGCGTTGTTGGTCTGCCACTTTTCCTTTTTGAATGCAATGGGCACCATTGCAGGATATGTTTTATCCACCTGCCATCATGTCTACGCGCCACGTGTCAAGCCCACGTCCATTTTAATTTTGAAATTCGCACCACTGCGTCGGTCAATTTTGTGCGCTCCCTGATCCAAGTAATGGTTTTTCTGTCTTTTAACTTGACATTTAATATTATCCTTTCGTTAAATTATTCCCTTTGTGAAACTCCACGTTTCCGCTCCCTATGTTAACACCGGTAATAAAAATCTCTCTCTCTCTATATATATGTGTGTGTGTGAGTGTGTGTGTGCGCGCGTGTATATATATATATATCGCGATCACACTACACGATAAGTCTTTGTCTATCCACGCATGGATAAAGGGTTTCCGCAACGTCTTCTACTCACCTCTGTACAGCTCTTTCATCAACCAGTTTTTCCCAGCTACCTTTCCTATACCGTGCCACCGCATCATCGGCTTTCCCTGTTACCTTCTTCTGTCTATTGATCACCACTGTAAGATCGGCTTTGACCATTTTTGTCTTATCTCTATCTACTTGCTCTATCTGTTCCGATTTTATTGCTATTTGTACGCTTTTTCCTGTGTTCGTCATTATTTATATTCACCGTCTATTCGAATACCGGTTGTAGTCCAATTCAGGTTTATGCACGGTGTCCAAAACGCAGATAAATAATTTCGGTGAGGTGGTATCTCCTTGTCTAACACCCCTTTTTATTGGGATTTTTTCATTTTGTTCAATAAATTTATTTGCATTGTAGCAGACCCATAAATATTCTTTATAATTTGTACGTACTCGTCATTGATACCAATCTGGTTTAATTAATTCAGTATTGCTCAGATCTCTATTGTGTCGAACGTCTTAGTCTATAAATGCCATGTATAAATCTATGTTGTACTCTCCACATTTCTGTGTCGGCATTGTAATTGTCAGCAGATGTTCGTTCGTATTGAATCTTAATCGGAATCCAGCCTGTTCTTTTGGCTGAGGAAAAACAATTTGTTGTGTTAATCTATTCGTTATTTACGTTTGCGACAGTAAACCAATTGATCTGTTATTGCTCAGATTGCGCATATCTCCCTTTTTATGTATAATGACTATTCCGCTTCCATCCATTTGGTATCTTAACTTCTTTCAAACATCGTTTGAAAAGTTGACAAATTGCAGTGATCATCGTGTCTCCACTATATTTAATCATCTCCCAATATTTATATATATATATATATATATGAAGATTAAACAGGTAGATGATTTAAACTTAGATTTAATGAACATTTAAATAGGCATAAAAACGAAAATAATAAATTATTATAAACGCTGTAAACGATCTAATCGTGAAATTTATAATACCGAACCGTAACTGTAATATTTTTACATATGGAAAGAAAAACAAAAAGAAAAATGTGAAAAATTGGAAATATTGAAATTAAGAAATGAAAATAATTTATTAAATTCGTTAATTTATAACAACTGCCTTATTAACATTTTAGTATATAATATTTAGATTGTAAGGTTCCCAATTATTGCGATAATACCTCAATCTCAGTTTACTCGTTAAGAAAATCGGAGTTAAATATGAAATCGAACATATTCCGTGTAACGAATACGAAAAATAAATAAATACTTAAATTCGATACTAAACAGAATAAGTAGGATGCACCAATAACAATATGAAAAGAGAACGCCAAGAAAAATAATTATGCTGTCGAATTTTTGGTTCAGAAAGTTACAGAGAGAGATGCATACTGAGAATAGCAACGAATGAATGCAAAATACGATTATACCTGAGTTAATGTTCTTAAATTCGCATATTATTTGTTGATAAAACGTCCGTACTGACGAATAATAATAATACTAATAATAGTAATAATAATAATAATTAGTAATTTAATTTTTAAGTATTAAGTTTCGATTTTAATGTTCGTAAATTCGCATAAAGATTATATTATTCGTTAACTTTTAATGAGTACATAAATACAATAAAACTGAACAAAAACATGTAAAAACTGTGCAAGTTCAAGTTCTTTAAATTAATATAAAATTAATGGAACAACATACCATACATATTCTTCTTCATCATCCGACATCTCCATTACGAAGGTCGGCGATCAACTTGGCTACAGTCTCTTTCGACACAGCAATCCGGAGTAATTGGATAGACGAACAGCCAAACCAGCGTCGTAGATCTCCCATCCGTGAATTTTGTGGACGGCCCACTGATCTGTTGCCGGCGATTTTGTCTTATATAAATAATCCGCAATATTTCATACTTAAGTCCCGTCACTTCCTTTCTAGAATACAGATTAATAATTCTGCATGATTTTTATTCACCTTATTTTAAGAACTTCTTTATTACTGACTTTTTGTATCCGAGGAATTTTTAATGTCCGTCTATATCTCGAAAGCTTCAATTCGTTTTTCAAGTCTAGCATCCAGCGTTTCGCAGCCACATAGTAAAGCTGAAAGGACATATAGAGCATTTTGTTATTCTTAATCGTAGCTCTAAATCGAGTTCTTTATCGCCCGAAATTAAATTATCCTGTCTAATTTGGGATTTTTTTTCTTTTTAAGTATATTTTCTTAGATAATTTTTTAATATTTATTTTCAAAATTATTTAAAATTAAATTCGAAAAATTGACATTTAAGGTATATTTAGAAAATTTTTCTTACCACTCAATTTCGAAATTTATTTTTTTGCTTATTTTTGTTAAAAATTAAAATGTCTAATTGCGAAGAAATCGAACTATCCTATGATTTACATCGTTCGTTGAAATATTTTAATATATTATTCTAATTAATGTTGACGTATCGGAGAGTAGTGATTTTATGAATTAACAAAGTAAAATAAAAACAATGTTAATCGCTATCATATTTATTTTATTTATGCAAAACAAAAATTGTTTTGTTAATTATTCTAATTGTTTAACGTCTCGTATTTCGTATTTTAAATTTTCTAACGACATTCGTCTGTAAAGATTTTGGATTGGGTGAAATATTTTTTGACCGTAAATTTAAAAAATGCTAATTAATAGTCGCATACTATAATTTTACTTTTTTGTTTGTTTGTGACAAATATATGCGTAATAAAGTATAGGATACTTTTGCTAACAAATTTATTACAGAATTTCGAATTACGTACAATTTTAACGAATTAATAATAAAAAAAAATTAAATTAGTTGTAAAATTTCTTACAATTCGGCCGTTATAAATTTGAAATTTTTCTTCGAACGATATGGAAGTATTATTAGAAATTCTCGTAGTTACACATTGACTCGTTAAAAGTGACGATATTTATCGCAGATTACATAGAAATTTTTGAAATACCTAACCTAACCTAACCTAACCTAACCAGAGAAGGTGGACTGTTTTTTTGTTTTTTTTTTTTGAATAGACTGCAATAACCGCGTACTCCACGTTTCATGCGAGATTCGTTTTTGTTCATTTTCGGTTATTGCGGCAAATTATAAAGAGAAAGAGGGCTCCTTTTGCGTGGAATGCAAAGAGAGTTTCGAAAAGAATTCAAAGTTACGCGTTGTTTTTGTGCGTATACCTTATACGAAACTCGTCCACGAGATGTGGTAGACCTGAAAACTCAGATTTCTGAAGAAATTTCAAAAATTCAGCGACCCGTGTTCGAAAAAGTCTTTTCAAATTTTGTAAAGACCGAATGTATGTATTATTGTTGCAAATGCTGGTCGTCTGAACGATATTGTGTTCCACAGATGATTGTAAGCTAATCTCTCGTTTTCATATTTTTAAATAAGATTTCATTCGAAAATTTTGGTCAAGTCGAGTTATTCAAAAAACAACAAAACCGTCCGCCTTCTCTGGGTCAGCCTATAGATCTTTTCCGAGTTATTAGCTCATTATTTTGACGTCTGTCGTGTTAATTTTTAACTATACTTTTATTCCCCGACTTCTTACGCTTTCGGAAATTGCGATTTCGCTATTTTAGTTTGTTTTTTATTTTATCGATGTAATTCTGCGTAATGATTTTCGTTTTGTTTGCTTCTAAACTTATTCAAAATTCAGAAAAATCCATAAATTTTTAAGGGACGTCTATTTAACGGGGCAGCTCGTGTATTCGGTTGGTTTTAATTTTGTAAAATTAAACATATGTTTTCAACTAAATTGAAAGTAACAGAAATTAAAGCTAGATCGTGTATTTATTAAACAGTTACTACTAACGAACGTCCTAAATAAAACGGACCCGGTTATATTCTCAGAATTTTGTATTTCGTTCGCTATTATGTTGGAACGAACAACCAGTACGAATATTATTTAAAATTTTAAATATCTTTTTTTAAAATTCCCAGAATTTATACGATAATAGAATTAATCTCTATTGAATTTTGTAAATCTAATCGAAAATAATAAAGTATTTACTTCAGAAAAAAACGACACATTGGTTATGAACGTGGGCGATCTAAATGCGCTCTGTACGAGAATGCGTATGTGTGAGAGGAAAAGTAATGTTTAAACAATATAATATTGAAATACCATGCATGTAAAAATCGTATAGTATCGGAGATAAGGAAATACATATTACTTCATTCAATTTATATATATATATATATATATATATATATATATATATATATATATATATATATATATATATATATATGTATATCTATACACGTACTTCGAAAGTATATGGTTCTTTTTTTAAAGTCGATTTTTTCGAATATATTTTTTTGGTAATTTCTCGTAATTGTATTTAACGATTTAAATTATTACACTTATTACGTTCGTTATTAAATAGCGATCAAAATTTAAAGTTACAGAATTAAATTCTCCTATTTCTAAGAATAAACATAGAATTTTGCTAATACCGTTCAGTGTGAGCGAAGCTTTTCTTTTTCTTTCCACGAAAATAATAAAAAATAGTGTAGCCTTCGATTAGAGTTTTAACGTGAAGAAACAAAGTTTCACTTTTGTTGGTCAATCATTATCGCTGTTTTTTTTTTTAAGTAAGCGTTTAGCGTAGACGATAACCTTCACCACTCGCTGATAGTCATTGTTTCCTATTACGTATGCTCAATTATTTTTAATCACTGAATTTGTTATTTTTCGTTTATTTAACAGTTTATTAAATAATTTCAACTAGCCTAAATGGGGAGACTATCTAACGATTTTTTTTTTGTAGTACGGCCTCAACACTCAGACCATCAAGACCCATTTTACTGTATTACAGAAATTTTGCGCTAGTCTGTTCTATTTTGTCTGGTGCACATAAGTTCTTAACTATTCATTTGTGTAATTTATATATCCGAAAAAATTCTTCGAAGCAATCGCTGATGGCATTCCTGATTGTGGACCAAGTTTCTCCACCGTACAATAGAATCATTGATTTATACATCGATATTTCAATGCGGACGGTTAGATTTCTATTATCGAACACTCTTTTAGATGTTCGATACGTCTCGTTTTCTCAAACGAGATGAAATCTCATCGTCAATAGTTTCATCCTTATTTGTTTGTACGTTAATCCCGCTTAGTTGAATATGTCTTCCATCATTTTTAACCTTTACGATTTCCGTTTTATTCAAAATTATGGTGAGATCAAAATCCTTATATACAATTCCCAAGCATTCCAATATAAGCCTCGGTGACAGCAGAACTTTATTCGTACACCGATGTATGTTAAACCTTTTTTTTAAAAGATTCCGATGTACCGTGCTCATATAAAAATTAAACAGCACGTGTGCAAGAACGCATCCCGGTTTTACTATAAATTAATTATGCCAATCTCCTGCGCATATTATAGAGCACTTATTTAGATCGTGAGCTGTTTTATTAAATATAACACCTTAGGTGGATATCCAACAGCTTTAAGACACATTCACGATCCTTCCATATTGACAGAGTAAAAAACTTTAATAACATAAATAAAAGCCAAGCATAAATTAGATGATCGTTCCTCGCGTTTTTTAACGAATTTTCGCACCGTAACAATAATATCTAATATCTACCGCCGCTTGTTTTCAGCCGCGTATATATTTATCAATAGCTTCAGTCTTCTTTGCAGAATTTTAGAGATAATCTTACGTGCAGTACGTAACAATGGTATATAATTACTACATTACACTTTGTACCCTTTATTTTTTGTAGATGGAATTATAGCAGCTTCTTTTAAAACTCATGGGACACTGTTTCCACAAACCATATATTTTGAACAACGTATGTAACTCTATATAAGATATGTAACTAAGGAACCGTATCATCAACACCGATTTTGTTAAATGTCCATTGCAATGCCGTCGAGGTATGCGCGCAGTTGCTTTATTATTTTTGAATTCACTTATTGCCTTGTGCACCTTATCTCGTGTTGGTGGTTTAAATTTGTTCTTCGATCGAAAAGTCTTAAGCACTTTTGGGTTAACTTCGGATATATTATTTAATAGCTGTTGATAGTATTCTATCTTTTCTTCTCCTCTTGCCTATTATGTCGCAGTTCTCTTGAGCACCTCCGATGACCGTTTTTCATTGGTACCTCGTGTTGAATTATAAAATTCGCCCGAATCATTTGCATTACCTATTATTTGAATTCCTGTCGACTTTCGCTTCTGCCATTCAATCTTCTAGTTTCTGACGGGGCGGTTGTTTTTGTTTTTTTATAGGGGCATTCTGTTTTGATTTGTTGATTTTTTGCCATCCAAGTGATAAATGCTTGTGTCTTTTTTTTTATTCTAATAAACGGTTCGCTTTTCGCACGAATAAATTAGTCTTATTATTTGTAATTTTTGTATCTTCAAAGATCCTTACAATTGATGTTAATTTTGAAACTGTAATAAGCGAACGCCATTTTCATTTATTTTACCAATTTCGTGCCGATCAGTGACATATTTTCAAACATCTGCATGTTTCCTCACTCTAGCATTGAAATTGCCAAGAATTATAACGTTTCCGTTTCCATGAATTTTATTTAATACGTTTTGTAGATTCTCAATAGAATTTATCTTTATCGTTATCTAAGCTCTTTAAAGTAGGCGCATATGTGCTGATAACCGTAATTTCTTCGCTGTTTGGAAGGTGTATTTTCACGTACATAATTCGATCGTTAAATATTAATCGGTACCTGTTTGATATACTGGGTTATTAATTTCAATTTCAACACCCGTTGCCTGACATATCGGTTAAAGTCTGCATTTCCATTTGCTGGCACACCATATTTTGTCTACTATTCTGATGTAGAAACTGATTCAAGAGATTAGTAGCGCATTTTTGAAACGTGCAAGTTGTATCGCAGGCAACAACTCTTGCTGTCGTTTCTGTATCGTTCCAGCTGCGTTGAAGACTAAAACAGCTAGGCTGACCACGATTACTCACTGGCTAGGAAAGACAAGATAGTATTATGAAAGGTAAAGAAACAGTTTAGTTATGAAAAGACGAGAAAGGAAAAGTTATGTATTTTGATCGATTTTTAGGCGGATGTATTATTTTTATTATTTTCATTCTTTGTAATAATAGTTATATTATTATCTGTGTTATTTTTATTATTAATCACAGTTGTGTTAGATAATTTGTAATACGGCTAACGTTCTTAGTGAGCACGACAGTTTCCCTTTTATGAACGATGGATGTAGAGGTTCGCGTCATATTCGTGGCGTTATTTCGTAATATTGATTTTTGTATCTTATTTTTATTTACTTTATTTGTTTAAAGTGTCGGATCTGTCGTGACACTAGGATCAAGGTAGTTAGGTTAAAGCTTTAATTAAAGAAGATTAAGTTATTAATAGCTGAAAGGGAATTTGGAGTGGTTACGTGGATAAAGGCGGATTTAATAAAAAAAAAAAAAGTTGAGTAATGAATGTTAAACATGCCAGTAGGATATGTGTGTCACTGTGGAGATGTGGTGTGCTGAACCATGAAGTTTTATGTTAATAATATTTTGTAAACGATTCAAGATGGAGCAATTAGAACGAGATAAAGATTGCGGTGAATGTTCTGTAGTGGACTTAATCAAATTGTAGAAAGTTGTAGAATTGTTAATTATCGTTTCACATATTAATATGTAATGATTCTTTTTTGCAACTAATCGATATGTTAATTGTATTATCGATTAAACCTTTTTTCTATTCCGAAATACTAAAACGGATTTAGTATTATTAATTTTTCACTATTTTAATTTCATAATTATGTTTTTACGATGATTGACGCGCCGAATTAATAGTTAAAAAACAAACCCAAGACAATTATATTAAATCTTATTCGGGGAACTGTGAAAGATTTAGCTATCGATGATCAGACGACTGTATTGGATAGGTTCACGTTTGAAATTAATTGAGCAAAACGGTGAAACTTCGTTAATTTAAAGATTTCATCGCAATTCCAAGAGTTTCACTCGCTTCGTAATTATATAAAATTCAAAATTCAAAATCGCCTCTTTAGTTTCGGTTGAATATTTACGAGAAACATTCATTAATTCGAATTTCGCGGTTCGTTTCGAGGGTTTAATTACCCTAATTACGCGTAAATATATTCTGGCGTGACTAAATTCTAATTTTGCAATTAACGCAATTAATGCTAACCGGGGTTGTCATTAAATTTAAAAATATGTACGTGTTAATTACACGATTAAACCGAGCGTAACAACGATCGCCTTCCTAATAAATGCAAAACTTAATTATTAATATGTCAAAATTTAAATATATATTGGTTAATAAAAAAATTTAAAAACGAAAAATTAAACTTAATAAGTTACAATATTAATATTCAATATAAAATATTTGGGCGTAACAATTGAAAATAATTTAAAATTTCACGATAATTTCCGTAACTTAAAGAATAAAATATTTTTTTTCCCGCATTTTTTGTTAAACTATATAACAATAGCGATAGATTAAATTATAAAAAAATTAATAATTCCGAATATAATATATAGCATTTACTAGGAAATGTTAAAAATCGAAAAAGATTTATAACATTAATAAGTTCTTCTCAGAAAATAATAGCAAATTAAAATGATTAAACATGTAAAACCATTAATTGACCATCCATATTAATAGCGGGAATTTTCCCTATAGATTTAGAAATACGTAAACATATCGATATATTTTTTATCGAAAACAATAATAATAAGATCAGTGAATTTAGTCGTTCGTTATATACCAACAGATAACAAGTTAGCGCAAAACAGTTCAAAGTTATACTAGATAAATATTATTTAGGCCGATGTCGAATCATGTATATATAACTGATTGCCACATCGATATTTTCCTAATTCGAATGACAAACTCGCTAATAATCGTTTCGTTCCTAATTTTTATAACGCGCAATTTATTACTGGTCGTGGCAGTTTCGAAACATGTCTAAGATGTTTTTGCTATAAAAACAGAAAACTGTACAGTATGAAATTCTGCGCACACGGTTCACGATGCAAGGATCTAATTGCAGAGATGGATAGTTTTAGATTGTAATGTAACAAGAATTAGTAAATATCAAATATAACGAATTTTGATAAGTTAGCCATAAAATAAATAAGAAATGAAACAAATTATAATTTATTATATTAAGGAGATAACATTAATTTTATTTAGATATTATGATAAAGTTTAAAATTATAAATATCGAAGAATGCAAGTAAAATATTGTAAATGGAGTTTATACTGGCAATAAATTGCCACTTTTAATTTTCATCTCATAAATTTTGTGATTATGAAATCAATATATTATTTTGAAACGACGTAAATAACTATAGTAGATAAAAAAAATTTTATAACTTTAAACCAGAAACTGGTGTAATTCGACATTTGCGTTTTATATTTCGGCGAATTTGATTTGTTTTCGTTTAAATTTTCTATACAAAAATTTTACGCGTGCTTTTTCAAATGTGAAATAACTTTGTTGTGAATCGAACTAATTTTTTTTTTTTTTAAACGAATACATTTAACAAAACTATTCAATTAAGTTTTAGCTTAGCATACATTTTGATTAGAAACTTATAATACACTGTAATATTAGTATCCATTTCGTACGATTAATTTCCTTAATTGCTAATTCGTTAAATATTAGAAATTATTTAGTTACTAATACGTGAAAATTGTAATTTAATATATAACTCATCGGTTTCATATAAACGATAAGTATTTTCTAAATCGTTACACATGATTTCACCAGTATATCTGGCGATACGCGACTGAGGATAAATTGTGTACGAAACGAAAATGAAGTGTAAAAATCTAATACTTTCAAAATTTTAAGGAAACAAAAAATTAATTTGTCACTTTTCACATTATTTCTCAAATCCTCGTATACATAATGACGATTTAAATAATTATTACACGTTTGATTATGGCGCGTTTTTGATTAATTTATATAACATTGTGCGCCTTTTATTAGCGAATATTTCGATGTGTTTATGTATTTCAGGCTGTATCCGGTAATTATTATCACTTTGTTATAGTTTACCGTTTTATAAGATTTATCTATCTATGTATAATATGTATGTATGTTGCATATATATGTATATATATACATATATATATATATATATATATATATATATACATTTACTTACTTAAAATTATATGGTTTATATAATAACCGATACCATTTATAATGCGACCATTGAGAAATGAATAATAAATGAAAATAAATACGCGCGGATATTAAAAATAAATAATAGAAATAGCATAACAAATACATATAATACAAACACATATATACCGGTATATATAAGCATATATAATAAAAGCATACACGCTGTGCGTACATGCAGAAAATAAAATTCCTTAAATACTAATCTATATATGGGTAAATGTAAAAGTAATATATATTTTTTATTGTTTATTTATTTTTTTAATTTCAGTTTTGTGAAATTATTTTAAATTCTTGTAGCTACTAAAAATTATTTAAAATTAAAACATTTAATTAACCTCGCTAAATAATCCAAATTGGACATTAAAAAATTGTTAAAAGACAACTCGGATTTGAAATTGTATCACTTCATTTTCAAAATATTACGTCGTGTTGTTATATAGTCGACTCCGTATATTTATATATACATCCTGATATTTGATAATATATATCTATATATAGATGTATGTTATATCACATTATGTCGATATCAACTCACTGCTGGATGTAAGCATGCGCCAGACATTTTCAATGATAGGGAATTCAACGCGCCACATTTTCTACCCGCGTCCATTTAATTTACCCTATTTGTGCCACTGTATTTATCAATTTTATCTGCTCTATAATTCTTCCGAAAGTTTTTTGGTTTTCCTGATTTTATTTATTGTAAAATTCCGTGTTCCGTATATTAATGGCTGCCAGGTACAATGGTTATTACGTTTGCTCTTCAAATTCTTCAATATATCTTTATTCCAGAAAGTGTCAAATTGTATATATATATATATATATATATATATATATATATATATATATATACAGAGAGAGAGAGAGAGAGAGAGAGAGAGAGAGAGAGAGAGAAAGGAAAATGATAGATAGGAAGAAAGGGAGTATGTAGGACAGAATAGAATCGCCACTCGAATATTCGAATTACTTAGATCATTTTTCGAAAGGTTCATTACGAAATCAATTTATTCTGAACTTATAGCTCGAATCAGGAAGTCTCAAATTAATGGAGACACTTGGTAGAGATAAATCATCTTGATTAAATTTTTCGTACAACCTATGAATATAACAAGCATGATGAAAACTAAGTAAGCGGTTGACCTTGACGCTACACGATGGCTCATTGATTTGCTCGAAAGAATACCGAACATCACGTAGTGGCAATATTTAAACCTTGAAAAATTTCAAAGGAATTATAAAACTACACCGTCCGATATAATTGCTTTGCCATTACATTGGTAAACAGAATATGTGACGAATGCGACGTAACGTGCTCCCACAAGGGATCGTTCTGACTCCACTGTCACCTTATATCTGAAACAACGCCCAATTTTTAATATGGAAACTCGACGGTTCTTATATGCGGATTGTGTCCCAGTAACCACCCAAGGCGAAACGTCCGAATTACAAAAATCACCCGCAAATACTAAAGTTCGCGCTTTCTCTACTTTGAAAACGAAAAGCAAAATATTAGCTAAAAAAAAAATATTTTATCACGGGTAAAACATCTAGCATATTGCGGAGAACCGAAATATATCAAAATTACTCCCAACCGGTCGTTAACTAGGATGCAAAGCCAAAGGACGTACACACCTCAGTGTTAGCGCTATGTTTTCTCCAGCTGCAGAATATATGCGCACCAGTACTTCAATAATTTATACGTATCGAATAGTCAATGAATGTTTAAAACCGATGAAAGTGAATAAGCTGTAATACTTATGTGCGACGTAGCACTGCCGGACCTTCGACGATCTATTGAAACTGATACAGAAAGAGCAAGGCTAGAGACAAATTATAGACACCTAATATTTGTTCAGGAGGTTGGCATTCAACATTGCTTAAAACGACTGCAGAAGTGTCCGCAAAAAACTCATATAGACTGAAAAAGTTGGAAGCGAAAGTAGGCTTTAAAAGAAGAACCGAATCTAGTGAATCCGCTAAGTTGGTGTAGCTGGAAAATTTTAAATCGACTTTGATCTGGTTAGTGAACTGATTGAGCACGATAAATGCAAATGTGGGGAACTTTATAACCACAAACATTGGTTTCAATGTAGCCGGTGTCCTTAGGCATTACAGATGCCAACGACGTACGGGGAGCTATCTGACTGAGTCATAAAATTAATAGATGCATTTTATATCTATTTTTATTTTATTCGTGATTTGTGCTGTGCATAATTGTCCTCAAGCGTATAGGATACGATAATAATAATAATTTATTAAATAATCGGTAATTTTTTTCTAATCGATTATTTACGAATCGGTAAAAATATGACGCGCCATATTCCTATCAAAATTATACTACTACTACTACTAGTACTTTGATTATCATCCTGTATATTATCTGTTTTGAAGATCGGTGTCGGCCTATTACTACTGCGCAGTGTTCAGTACAACGTGACGATACAGTGTCAACGGAAAGTTTGTTACAAATACGGCAATTACGCTACTGCGGGCATTTTTCTAATTACCGTCGTGAACGTTTTCATTGTAGCATTCGGAGAAGTATCGCCGATGATTGTACCTTCTACTAATCGTACTTCAGTAACTTCAGTTCCAGTTAGCTAGCCAGCCGGTTCGGTTCGGTTCGATTCGTGTCGGCCTTTATTACGTGTACTTCATAGATAATACTATAGTCGTAATAAGCTGGGTCTTGTAATTTATATAACTAAACAAATGTTATAAATAATGGTGCAAAAACAAGGAAGCTAATTACGAACTAATTTTATCGCGGTCGTTCGATATAAAAATAAGGCTTGGGGGAGATCTCTTTCTATCTTGTCATTACCTTTCTCTGTTATGTACATGTATATTTTACTATTTCAGTTTTAAATCGCTTAAGTGTCTGCCTCTAATACGTCCATACGTCGATATGTCGAAAAATTTTTGACAATAACGAAGTTTTATAAACAAAATGACTTAAATTTTAAATTGTGTGGTTTTTTTACGTATAAATATTTATTACAATCGCTTAAATAATCGATACATATACGAGTCCAATTAGTAATTGTGCCTGTATTAGTTCGGTAATTAATTTCTATTATTTATTTGTATACATAAATGTGATTTACGTAATTATGTAAATCGTTCGATTTTAATCGTTTAATAACTAATGCATCGAGCAAATGGTTCGTTTCAATGACGTTGATTTTGTTGCTTTTCGTGTAATTGATGGCGAAGTCACAAATTATCTCGTCTACTTTAAAGAAATTTGTTTAAATTTTGAAAAAGTTAATTTTAATCGAAAAATAAATAAATATTTTCTTTTATGCCGTTTTAACGTTGTTTTACTTTCGGAATTAAATTAAAAATCGCCACTTTATTTAGTAAACAATTATATATATATATATATATATATGCATGTAATATATATAAAATACAAATTATGACCCTATAAGATTTAACTTAATCTAACTCAAAGCTTGTCCTATTATTTAAACTTTATACGCATGAAGAATCTGTATAAATGGCTAACACTCGTAATATATCAAAGTGTTATATTAGTAAGTAATCGTACATAGTAGAAAGTTTATTTACCGATTACATAAATGTTAGACGAATCTGAGTAATTCGCAAAATTTTCGAACATTTAAAAAATTTGAAATTTTAACGAATTACCACACCAGGACAATGATTAAAAAAAACAACACTGTTTAACACGTGTCCTTCCTTAAATTTCGAATCAATGTCTTCGTAATAACGTAATTTTAACTAGTTAAAAAAAAAAAAAACGAAAAACATCTGTGCCTCGGAGCGCAGAGAAGTGAAATTTAAAGTCATTTTAACTAAATTCGATAAAGTTTTTTTTTTAATTTTTACGATTGTGTATATATAAACACACGCATATATATATAAGAATAAGCCTACGTATGTGTACGCGCCTAACGGCTACAAAACGTGGTTTGAAAGACTGGTGTTGGTAATGCGGTACATTCGAACGTGATATATATATATATATATATATATATATATATATATATATATATTACAAGATACCTCGTATATACTCTTATTATTATTACTATTTAAAAAATAAAATATTTATAAAGAAAAATTTTTATTTATATTAAAAAACTATTATATATTTATTAATGAATTAATTATAAAAAATAATAATTTAATTTACTTGAAAATAATAAAAAAAAAAAACTAACCTGACCGGATTTGTAATTGTTTTTCAACCATCCATTCTTATTTTCATTCTAACCGTTTTGATTACGAAACTAACAACTGAACTTTGTAACTGAAAATCTAGAACTCTCTTGAAAATGAACAACCATCCCTTTTTATACATTTTTCTTCATTATTTACTGGCTAAAATTATTTGGTCAAACTAATTTACTGTTTTTTTTTCCATTCACTAATTAAAATTAATTTTAACTATTTTATAATAATAGTTTATCTACTACAAATCCGGTTTGGTTATATTATAATAATTTTAATATATTTTACTTTAATTAAATAAATAATTATATACATATATTTTGTTTTATTAT
Source organism: Coronaproctus castanopsis (assembly GCA_032883995.1). NCBI lineage: Eukaryota > Metazoa > Arthropoda > Insecta > Hemiptera > Monophlebidae > Coronaproctus > Coronaproctus castanopsis. The sequence continues at coordinate 90,502,446 of CM065052.1, forward strand.
ATTAATTAAATTAAATATTAGTTTTCCACCTTCAATATAATAAATTTAGATTTATTATAACGTGAACATACGATGATCGTCGTAATATATATACACATGTATATCCGTCCGTTAATTCGGCTCGCTCGTTTTTCGATTAACTGCCCATATATACCGCGCCAATAGAAATTTCACTTAAAAAAAAACTGAAGTACATCAGATATTTGGTTCGACTGTTTCCAAATATACACATAACTGTAATAGTACAATATACGGTACAGAACTTCTTTTTAACGCCAATAGAAACTAATCTGTTTCTTCATAATAAAAAACATTCGATCGACATAGAACGTTTTAATTCTATAAAATATTTATATAATGTTAAAAGAAAATTATTTATTTTTTCATAATAACAGACATTTAGTTGATGTAGAAGGTTTTAATTCTATAAAATATTTATATAACGTTGCAAGAAAATTGCCTATTTTTCCTTAATAAGAGACGTTCGGTTTACGTAAAATATTTTATTTCTATAAAATATTTACGCGACGTTGAAAGAAAATTTTGTATTTTTTCATAAAAAGAGATCTACATTTGGTTGACGTATATAATGTTTTAATTCTGTAAAATATTTACATAGCGTTAAAAGAAAATTTTATATTTTTTCATAATAAGAGACGTTCGATTTATGCAGAATGTTTTAATTCTGTATGAAATAATTGTTAAAAGAGAATATTTTTTTATTAAGGTTGACGTATATAATGTTTTAATTTTATAAAATATTTATATAACGCTAGAAGAAAGTTTTCTACTTTTTCATAATAAAGGACATTTGGTTGTTGTAGAACATTTTAATTCTACAAAATATTAATATAACGATTAAAATAAATTATATTTCTATTCATAATACGAGGCATCCTGTTAACGTAGAACCTTTTAATTCTATACAATATTTATACACAGTGTTCATCATCATCTGCCGTTATATGAGGACCCTTGGTTGTCAATTTTATCCATGTTTTTAATGCATGTGAGACACGAGGCCAATGCGACATGTATTTTGAAAGGACCATAATTGACATCGGATATCATCATTGCTGACATGTATATTTTTTCGTGAATAGTTGCTTTCAAACATCCAGTTTTGTCTACAGCTTTCGATCATGAGCTGTATTTTCCCATCGCTCTATCTTGGATGCCTTTTTAAGATACGCATAATACGTCCATTAACAGTGGTCTCCCAAATGGTCTGCATGCATCTTCTATAATTCCATCCATTATTTTCGGAATCCGTATTCGTGCATTAGCACATACATTGTCTATTTCAAACGCTTTTTAACGAGCAGTTGATTTACAGAAGGGAGTTGACGCTCTTCTCAGCACTTCTACGTTCGATATGTGGTCAATCCGTTTTATTTGAAGATTTCTTCGAAGCAACCGCTGATAACATTGGTCTAATTTCTTAATGTTATTGGCGATGTTTCTCCACCATACCATAACAACGTAATTGATTTGTACACCGATATTTCAGTCCGGAATGTCTCGGTGACATTAGTGTGCTCGACTGGCAACTTTTGACGGTCGAGGGTTCGAAACAGACTTACGATATAGAAAGTTTTTCATCACACTCCGTATAAACATCATACACACGCGCATCTGCGTTGCATATAATTAGTGCCTCGAATGCTAGTTCATTTTGTACGTAAAAATAAAACGTACAATGACTAGTCACGAACAACGATGGTGATTTCAGTTCTGATGGTTATATTTTTACTATCGAACATTTTTTTAGATAGTTTATGATACGCATCTTTCGCTTTTTTCAAAACAGATTAGATCTCATAAACAGTTTCATCCTCATTTATGAGTAGTTGAATAAATTTACCGTTAGTTAATCCCCGCTTACTTTGAATAAGTCTTCCGTCGTGTTTAATCTTTAGGATTTACGTTTTTTTTTCTTCAAATTTATGGGGAAACCAGAATCTTTATACACAGCTTATTGCATGCAATCTTGTACATCGTTTGTATTTTTGTTTGCTAGTAGGCAATTATCTTTCGTTCTATATTTAGACAGGTTACGTAAGTCTATACCGGAACTAAACCAATCCGTGTCACACGTTCTCTAAAAGGTGTTCCACACGAAATTATTATAGTTTATCTTTTCACTTTCACGACTTATTTTCTTTAAACATTCCGTAGATTGAAATTTGTAATTTTTGATTTGCCGCGTATTTAATTAACAGTGTGCGACTGAAAGGTTTTCGTTGTACTCGTAATTATCGAAACGGTAACAAAAAGTTAAGAAAATATTCGTGCGAAATTTATAAGAATTTTACGCTTCAAAGAATTCGTTTTGACGGAATTGACGTACGCTCATTAACGCTTTGAGTAATTGGCGTTTCGGTTACTAATTCATCGAATAAAATACGATAAAGTGGCGTGCGAGCAGTAAATGAGCTAGAGTACATGACGAAATTTTTATGGAACGCTCTAATTATAGATTTATTAGGTAGTTTACAAATATCTGATAGAGAGGTTAATAAGTTACAATCGCAAATTATATATATATATATATATATATATATATATATATATATATATTTATTTCATTCATCGCTAATTACGAATTAAAATACTATTTAAATTAAATCGGTTTTAATTTATTTAAACAGACGATGATTTTTAAAAAAATAAAATTATTTCATCGCGACTTACTCAAAAATCTTCGAAGTAGTATAATTAGTACGAATTTGTTTTATTCATTTAATGCTTTCGGTTATGGTGGTATGGTGAATCGAATTATAATAACTATGAACAACTTTAACGTTTTTCCCATTCTAGTTACGATAAATCAGTTAGCAATAAAATTATTCGCATGCGTATTAACTTATTTTCGTTTCTATTTTTAAATTATTAAAATAAATTATTTTAATGATCCGCGATATGTAAAATTCTAAAAATAATTCTTATTTAGTATTATTTTTAATTATAAACTTAACGACGAGAAAATTTTGTTTATGTTTATTTTTGTTATTACAAAAAAAAAAAAAAATTAAATAGAGATTTCGCTAGTTCGGTTGCAGCTGTTTTTATTCATAAATTCCCTAAATTCCTGTTAATATTATCTACGCCGATTATAATATCGTCTTTTTGAGAAAGAAATAATTTTGTAAGACTATTATAAAAGTATACTACTTAATTTGAAGTTTTCGATATGGTTTTATTTTTCGTAGTCAGAAAGATTTATAACAAATTTTTCAAATTGGCCAACTAATTCTACCGAAATCTTTTACACATCATCATCATTAGTTCCCATTATAGTAAGCTTCCATTTTTCCGGTCTTACGCAGCTCAATTCAGTCTAGTTCTTTAATCCTCGCGGGTTACTTTTCCTCGGATTTCACCGTCAAAAAAGTAAACCCCAATGCCGAAATACATATCCCGTCTAAGTTAATCGTGTTTTCCTTACTCGATATTTAATAACGATCTTTTCTCATAAATTAATATCCGTTCATTTTGAATTTTTCCTATCTAGTTTTCCTCCAAGCCGACATCTCTTCATATTCACTTTATTTATATACATATACAAACATGATGAAATGTAGAAGATAAATATACTAGTTTGAAGTAAATCACGATGCGATTATAATTTGTAATTTATACATAGTTAATATTGTGTAACAATGTGGTACATTGTGATGGAAAAAATATACATAAAATAAAAATAAATAGAAATAAAAAATAATAATAATATAAAACAATAAAATACAAAAAATAAATAAAAAATCCAATATATATATAAATAAATGAACATTTGTACAAAAGTGATACGAGGTGGTCGAATATCGATATACCGTATATATGTATTTATTAATTATTACTATCATCAGAATCGTTACTGAATATGTAGGTTACACTAAGATCTCTTTGCGCTTATTTCTTTAATCAACTTTAACAATTTTAATAACAATCATATTTATTCGGCCCAGACTAATATATGCCTGTAAGACAGTACGCTGAAAATGATAACTGATTCATAATCACTTTAAATCGTTGCAGGTATGCGAAACTTATTGATACGCATTAAGAGTTGCACATTGTATATTTAGTTTCATATACGAATCGTCCAAAAAGTTTTACGATGCACACAAAACGCACCGGAATAAGTTGATTATACTACGTGTTAAGTATTGTTATTCTTCGTATAAACAACGCATATTAATTGAGCGTAGGTTATTTTTATAATTTTATTTTATACAGTTATTTGTACATGTGTGTGATATGCATGTATATGTTACTATACGTGTGTGCATGGGCACGTACATACCTATCTAACTACCCTCTGTCGCATTACCGTATTTTCTTTGTTTTATTTTTTGCAGTTGTTTTTTTTTATTTGCTTTTTCTTGTATAACGGAATATTTTACAATTATATTTGATTATTATTGTTCGTTCTAATGCCGCGCTATTAGTTTTAAGATAAATGTTAAGGCATCGAGTTCTTAACATTAAGAATGCTCATGTATTGTAGGCGTATTGTACTGTTTAAATAAACTTTGTTTCTTTTCTCTTTTAAGGCCCATATCGTCTTTCGAAATATTTAATCGATTTTATTGATTATACCGATATAGATTATTATTGTTAGTTCGCTGATTTAAAATCGCATTAATTTATTGCATCCGGTAATTTAATCTATTTTTTCTTTAAGATTATTGTGATGACTAATTGATAACGATGATGAATTTGAAAGCACATGTGAAGACTTCCAATGAAGTGACTCAGGCTTATTCTATACTTCACTAAGTCATATGGTTTCCGACGTTTAAGCCGTTTTAAATCCTCAGAGTTGTTGTCCAGCCCAGCAGCTGTCGGACTTTAAAATTAGTGTGCTTTTCCAGTCTTTTTGCGTGCTTGCATGTAAACTCCCGGTAATTTCATCATCATTGGAATTTTTACGTCTCGATGCATTTCATTGCGTTCAAGTCGATATTAGTGATCGTACGAAATGCAACTAGTTTCATTGTATGGAAACTATGTTAGAAATACTAGAAGAACAACCCGGTAATTGTATTCTATAAGTTGAAATAGATTTAACAATCGTCATCTATAAAAGTCGTTCATTTTCAATAGATAGCGTCGAGTTCTTTCCTATTAGCGAATAAATACTTCTCACGGACGTGCTTCTTTCAATTTAGACGCGAATCGATGCGCATCCCTAGGCTGACTCTTTTTATAGGATTATCCGCTGATTCGGTGACATTGGAATATTTTCTGTTTTCCGCAAAGCGAGTTTATGTGCACCGGATTTTTCGCTATTAACTTTAATTTTACAACGTTTCGATTCATTTATCGTTAGCTGTAGATTTTCAGTAGCACGCTGCTGGATCTTATCTGTAGCTACAATTGCTGTGCCATCAGCGAACGTAGAGATAACTATTGTTTGTTGGGATATCGGCTTAGTAAATGAGATAAGGTAATTTAAATGTACAAATAGAACGCTGCGCGTTGATGACTGGGAATCGTTAAACGATATACTTATAAAAACGAACGCCATCTACCGGTGTGTGCGATTATTTCAATTAAGTTCCGAGTTATTAACTTTTATATTCGGCGTATAAATGTCGGCGTTGGGTTACTTTATAAGTTATTATCATTTAAAACGAGATATTCGAAATTAAAATTATGATTTTCTTTTTTCTTATTAAAATAAGGAAATTCTTACCTAATCTACGGACCGCTATATCTGAAAGATTTTCTATTTTATTACATAATTAAATTAATTACAACGTAAAGAAACAAAAGTGTAACAACTAAATTATGTTAAAGGTAGGAGTTGGCTTGTTGTTGTTAATCAGTACGCAGTATAACGTTACGATTGAGTGTCAACGTGAAAAAGCTTACAAATGTGGAAATTACGTCATGGCTGGAATCTTTTTAATTACCATTACAAATGTATTTATAGCGGCATTCGGTGGACCAACTACCGCTCCTTCGGCGAGTCTTTAACGTCTATATTATATGCATAATATATATTTTACTTAATATTGATACTTTTTTTTGTGTACATATTATTTTTGATACCATCTTGTATTACTTATTGAATATTGATGACAAGATTATATCCGTAAATAGACGAGGCTAAGAGTGTAGTTATTTTATTTTTGTAATTTAATTGTTTTTTCTTTTGTTCAATTTTTTAAAATTTTTGATTAACTATAAAGATCTTGTATTATTAATAATTGTCTTCCAAACTAACGAGAAAATTTGACTATTATTTCGTATCGAATTTGTTTATCGTTAAGACTATAATGACGTATCAATTTTTAATTTTCAATTTTTAGATATATATATTTTTTTTAATGTAAATTTGATTATATTGTACGTTAAAAATTTTACCAAGCGTTTTTTAAATTTCTGTTACATTATTCAAGCGTGATAATGCGTATGAAACGACTCGTATGTGTTAATAGAATTTACAACGAGTGTGTTTAACGACGTTTATAACAGACATAATTTCGTAATTACAGCATTTATGTGTCACACATGTCACCGATAGGAAGAGTATGGTTTAAAAAAAGAGAGGAATTTTATTAAAATTATGAAAAAAAAATCGTAATTGATTGAATAATTTTTTTCACGATATTAAGGTTGCCATAAACATTTCGTCTACTTCAATTTATTATGCTGTTTTCGATATTTCGACCGGCCGGGATTCTGATGTTACGGACAAAGAATTTGTTTTATTTCGAAGGAATTATATATATATATATATATATACATATGTATATACAGTCGAATCCGCTTATAAGGGACTCCGGATAAGAGGGACATCCGTTTATCAGGGACGATCAGCAAAACCCCGAATCAAACGTATGAAATGAAGGTTGTTTTAGTTCGCTTTAGAGGGACAACGCTTCGGTTATAAGGGACAAATAGACTTTCAAGGCAATAAATAGTGAGAGGAGCGATAAGCCAGCCGATATAAAATGACACTTCCGGTCGTAAAACGAAAATATTCACATAAACAAAAATTGAATAAAAATGTTTTAGTCATTTTTACAATTCGTTTTTTCTTTACGTGAACATTTTTGTTTTTTCTTCATTTTGTTTGAGATGTCCTTGTGTTGACATTCTTTCATTGTTGCTATACGGTTTTTTGCTCTGTACGTTTATTAATTATGCACTCTCCGATAGCTTATTATGTTCTTAGTTTAGTTCTGCAAAAACTGTAGTGCGTCTGAGGTTTTATTTTTTTTTCTTACGAAAATTTTCTTTTCTTTTTTTAGTTCTGGTGAATTTTTTGTATGAATAAAATGACGGGTAAATGTTTATCATTAAAGGAAAAAATTTCTATTTCAGACAAAATCGAAATTCAACCTCCCAATATTGTGCCTATTCGGGAGTTAGCAAAAATCATGGGCGTCTCCAAAAACACCGCCTCCCGTTTAAAAACAAATGAACAGAACTTACGTAAAAAATGAAATAGTACTGAAAAGGGCAGTCAGGTACCTTATGTATGCCTCTCGAATTTTTCTCTTAATTTCCATATAAATATTAAGCATTAATAAGGTTATAAGTATGTTAATTGTTTACTAAATTGTATATATACTCGCTTCAATAAGAGATTTTAAAAAATTCGCTTAAAAGGGACAACCGGTTATTAGGGACAAATGACTTGCGCCCGATGTGTCCCTTATTACATATACGTTTATGATTATTTTGTATTTATTTTAATGGTAGTTCAAGAGTGAAACTTGATAGATTTTTATTTTCGTTTACTTTCATTACGGCATCTCGGCGTATAATTATTGACAGACGTTAAAATATTTTATTGTAGGAATTTCCACGTTTGATTTCAGACCATCTCTATTCTATATGAAAAAGAAACAATATATTCCATTTCCGAATATTCGAATTTTAAAATGAAATTTACATAAATGTCGCGTTTGAAAAGAATTTTTCATGATTTGTCAAAACAAGGAAAATCAAATTTAAATTACCTAACATTTGGCCAGATATTATTAACACGTCGAATACTAAAAAGCAGACAAAGGATAGGAAATTAAACATTAAATTAAGACTTCGGAAAATCTAGTGCTCTGTCAGATGTACATTAAAATATGTCTGCGAAACGTGAACAATGAGCGTAGAGAGCATTAAACGACTAGAAGCTTTATAGACTGAAAAAAGAACTATAATATGTATGTATTGGAAAAATGTGACCTCAAAACATCGATAAGTAGTTGACATTTTTGGTAGGAAATGGAAATATCGGGTGCATAGAATTAAGGGGAAAACGGTATCCTTCTGCTGGCTTTACAAGGCAAAATAGAAGGAGAACGTCATGCTAAGAGGAAGGAAACGATTAGATTTCCAATTTCGTCACTTGCTAATTGCAACTTTCCTTATTTGTAAATGATTTATCAATGTAAACGAGTGAAAACTTTTGCTAAACGCCGTTCTTCAACGTCGATCACAACTCTCGAGATATCGATCACTCCTGTCGAATGTAGCCGATGAAGATAATACGACTATCTCACTACTGATTTTCTATTCCTAAATATTTACCCGTTTATGATAGAAAGAAAAAAAAAACAGCAGTTGTAAAGAATATTTAAGTAAGCCGAATAGAAATTACAATCGTGTACATCTTATTTCAGTTATTTACTGAAAGAAATTAAAAACCTATTTTTAAAATGATAGATCAATGAACTTAAATGAAAAATAATCGATTATAGATCATAAATGCATAATTATTAACAAATTGAGAAATTAGCAAAAACCGATAAATTTTATTGTTTTCACAAAACAAAATCGGCGCATTTGTTATCGTCTAATCGTATACGCTCCGAAGCTGTATTTAAAGAAAAGCTACAACTACATTATTCTGTTGCTCCCAAAAGAGAAAAAGGAAAAAAATAACGCATTTATTCCATCATCATGATCGTATTGTTCGTTGCCGAACGTCGTGACTTTGTACGTTTTATTGTTATATATACGAAATGAACTAGCTTTTAAAGCACTAGTTATGTGCAACGCGGACGAGCGTGCACGCTATACGGAGTGAGGTGCACCGCTTTATCCGTGATAATTATTAATTGCTGTTCATCGCTTGTTCTATATAAAGAAATTGAATTTATTCTAGCTTTCTTTAACCGAGTAATTATTTCACCGTGCACTAATTTGCCAATTTGTTCAATGAGATTTTCGTAAATAGTCGATTAGCTTAGATTTCCGTTTCCACGATTGCCATATTCTATTAAATGATCTTCTAAAAAAAAAAAAAACTGTCATATTTTAGCAGCAGTTCAATTATTCCTAGGAAATTATTTGAAGAGTTTATGATCGTAGACTATCTATATTGTTTTTCAAGTTTTTTTATCGAGTTGTTCTTGTTCAACTATATTATACTGAAGCTCTTAAATGATTTTTTGATATCTCATGCTGTACTAACCGCTCATTTGTACGTTTCAAATCACAGAAACTATCGCATACGAATTAATTATCCGCCGATTCATCGAATAATTTACAAACAAACCAGTACAAATGACCAGTAGTAGGAGAAAAGCACATTTTAGAACGTTTAATAATTTATTCGTTAACGGTTTCCTTTTCAAACATACTTATGGTACATTTTCTAATTTTCGGTCCATCTGATTGTTCAAATGATGTTTTTTTTTTCAATAATCGACTGTCGTAATGTTGCAAAGAATTAAAATTTTTAAACTAGTTAATAATGAATTTTTTAATGTCATCCGAGCACAGACCTACATCATTAATTAAATCATTTTCATTTTCGTGTTTTTTCGTAGTGGAAACCTAAAAAAATATGCATACTTTTATTTTTTTTATGAAATATAAAATTTTTCAAGCGTTAATCGGTTAGTTGCGAAAAAAAAGCACGCATAAAGTAGTAGCAATATAAATCAATGTTGTAAAATATTTCATTAGTTCAAATTATGGATAGTATTTTATGAAAATGCATGCGTGTATTAACTTTTTAATGTTGAATAACGATAAACCATTACACCCTCGCATCAAAATCTGGCACTTCAAATTTATAATCCATGCGTAAAATTATTTTATTTTGAATGGTAAAAAGTTTTAGATGTGCATTTATGTAAAACAGTAGGGCAAGCCACATTCACCCTTGTGAATTTTACCTTTGATTCACTCTAGCAGTTCGTATCTAATTTATAATTAATATGCTAATATTAAAGTTAAGTGCTTCAAGCTCATTTTATAGATATGTATATTATACACAGCATTAAGAAATAAATGAAAGAAAATTACATTGTTCAATTTTAAAAAAATGTGAGACATTGTTGCACGGCACTCAATAAGTTACTCGGGTTACCTGTAATAATTATAACGTTAACACGGTAACAGTAGTATAAAGTGTTATTAGAGGCAAAAATTATATTTTTCTATCACCTAAAGTAACAATTTAGCGCAGCTCCATATTGAAGTTAACAAATTAAACGAGCAAAAGAATTGATTTCGGACGTCTGAATTACACGCTCACATTTAATGCGGACGCTCTCAACCACTAGTAGATTTTTAACTAGAGTTAATTTTGCTTGTAAACATATATATATATATTTTGTAATTAACTCTTTCAGTCATAATGGATCATGTGAAATTCATGTACTTATATTTGAATCATTTGAATATTTTGAAGTCATTTTGGGTTTTCTGTCTAAATACCCAATATTCTCAAATCATATGTAAATGCCAAAAAAATCAGTGATAAGCTGAAAAGTGATTTTTGTGTTTTGTGTTGTTAAACTTATTTCTTATTTTAGATTTTATTATTTTTTAAGAAAAACTTCAACAGAAAATTATATAAAAACGGTAAGTTGAACACCTAGTAATTAATTATAACTGTTTTTTTACGACTGTATTATATATTAGTGGTGTATGATTTTTTAAAAAGTGATGTGCCATGTGCTATACGTAACTCGTAAATGTATGTCTACAGTAAAAGTAAATTTTATTTTCAGAAATTTTTCTATAAAAGAAAGATATTACATTTATTTTAAATTATATACATAAAAACAAAAAGTCCTTGTTTTATTTATTTTTGGAAAACATTTTGTGTTTATGTGAATATATTTACATATTTAGAAATATATTATTTGTATAAGTGTAGTAACATGGCTCTTGGTGAACGAGAAATATTTAATATTTTGATGAACAATGAGAACTCAGTTTTAGATGAATCAAATGAACAGCGAATACATGAAGGTAAATATTAAAATTTGCTTACCTGAAAAATTAATAAATTACGTGTATACGCATAATTTTTTTTTGTGTAATAAATTTAGCTAATATTAATGATATAGATTTAGATAAATACAAACATTAAAATTGAATTATAAAATTAAAAATTTATATATTCTAAATGGTTCATTCCTAGAATACTTGTACAAACATTAAAGTAAATAGAAGCTTGAAATAATTTTGAATTTGAACTATTATTAGCATTTTCATTAATATTCCTACTGTATTGGGAATATGATTGAATTTAATTGTTCATTAAGTGAAATTATAAAAAGGTATGCCCAGGCAGAATGATGAATCATAGCACTGTTACTAAAAAGGATCACTATTAATGAAAAAAATAGTTCCCCTTTAAGAGAGGTTTGTAAGCAAATGTACAATAATTGTAAAAATATTCTAAAAGTCAAAAATAAAACAATC